>PVKP010000287.1:11501-221430 GCA_004027715.1 Plecturocebus donacophilus | reverse complement strand
ATTAAAAAAAAAAAAAAAAAGAAAGCACCTAGGTCAGAAATAATGGTATCCAACCTTTATTTTCACTTCTACCTTAGCCAATGATCCCAATGTCTTCTCCATCCTACTCTCTTGAAAGCTCTTGAATCTGTGTTTCCCTCTGTGCTCATTGTCACTGCTCACAGTTCAAGCCATTTTCATTTCTTGCCCAGTCTGTTTCAGTTACAGCCTGACTACTCTCTCTGCCCCCAGCCTCATACCTTCTATGCTTCATACCTTCACCCATGAGTTTTCTGCAGCATACCTCTGTTTAGAATGCCGTTTTGTTGAAAGCACATCAGTGGTCATTCATTGCTGACAAGATAAAGTTCCTTATCCCTGAAGACTCAGATTATCACCACCTCCTGCATGAAACTTTTCTTGACCCCACATTCACTTGGCTACTCCCTCCTTTGGGCATCCTATACTACCATCTACTTACTGTCTTATCTACATGTCATTAGTTTACAAGCATGCCTCCCTTCACTGAACTGTGAATTTCCTGAGAAAAGGACTAATATTAAACTCGTCATTGAATCTCCAGCACCCAGTACAGTGTCTAGTGGATTATAAAAACCTGATCATTACAGCTAACATTTATTGAGCAACCGCATGTCAGGTATTGTTCTAAGCACTTTGTACACACTCATGTTTAATCCTCGCAACTCTGTAAGATAGGTTCTATTTTGTCCCCATTTTACAGATGAGGAAATTTTATTTAAAATAGAATTAAAGGTACTTAAAATGTACTTGACAAATATTTATTGATTGAAAAATAAGAAATGGATGAATGCCCAACTACTCAGTGCTGTCCCTGGGAAGACCCTGAAATATTCCTCTGAATTTAGTTCACTTCAGGAAGGCCACCAGCCCCATACATCATCCTGGCATAAACGGTTGCATTTTATGATCTGAAGGACTGCAACCCATTTCCCATTATCATAGTCCATTTTCTGACTCCAAAGCACACTCTAAGACATATGCCTATAATATGCCACTGAACAATTTTCACATAAAAGACAAAGATCCTGTAGTCAGGTTAGTAGGGTTTGCTTTTATTTCTGTTTTTTTTTTTTTTTTTTTTCTTGTGGGCTGGGAGTTGTGATTCCTGAATTCTAAAGCCAGAGATATATTTGAAGTCCTGTATTAAAATGTTGTTTCTTTTCTGATATAGCATCTTCATAAACAATTCCTCAGGTAATTCTCTTATATTTAAGTCTCAAATGCAATACTTGGTACATGTTTTGAATCTAAAAGAAGGCGCTCCAGAGAATAGAAAGGATTTGCAATCAGAAACCTGAGTTTTGAATCCAAGATCTGTCACGTACAAAACAGATGACTTTGGATGAATTATATAGCTCTTCAACCTCCATTTCTTCAACAGATTATCAAATGTTTGTCAAGCACCTGTAACATGCTAGCATGGGGCCAGGTCTTGTATAGACAGGGACATTATATCTGTGGGAAAGGAAGGTTATAAAGGTTTACATAGACAGTGCGTGCTAGAACATACAAGGTAATTGATATTCAAGGTTTTGAGTTTTTTTTTCTTTTGTACACTGCAAGAACTAAAATGACTATTTATTAATAGAGGATTACTCCAATTCTACCCCAAACCAATTTTAGTTTACACATTTAGAATTATTAAAGATGATCAGAATAATACTCAAAAACAATAGTCTACACATACATGTGTGGACATGTAAATATACACAACAAAAGCTTAAAAATTAGTAAGTACATTTTGAATTTTTGTACTTTTAAAAGTTTGAACGCTATTTGGCTAGTAGTTGTGAAAATATTACATTATAAATAAGTCTCAGGGCAAGTAAGCAAAAGGTGAAATATAATATTCCCTTTGTGTATGTTTGCATAGTGTTTTCTAAATGAGAAATGTAGAATTGTAAGGAAAAACATAAAGAAACAACACAATAATCTAAGCAACACTGCCAAGCGTTTTTTTTTCCGTGTTGCAAACATCTGCCATTCTTTATCCCCATGCCAGCCCCATTGTTTATGCTCCTCGAGTCCTTTGGCTTAGACTGGTTGACTGGTAGTTGTCCTTTTTGTTAGCTGGCTTCATGTGAGTTGTAAGTCGTTCTTTTTTGTTGCTTTGTCTTCTATCTCACTTAATGGAGAAAATGATGAGCCTTTCTCAAACATTCTGTCTTTACCACATGCTTCTATTAAAAAAAAAAATACTTTTTTAAAGCCTGGGAATTTTCCAATATTAATAACTTTTAATTAGTTTTAAACACCTCAAAGGAAGTTCTGAAGTATACCTACACAAAAAGTCATTGCATAGCTTGAGTAATTACTCACTGCTTTCAACCAGAGCAAAAAACTTATGAGTTTATGGATTCCTTGCATGCATGTTAGTATCCCTGCCTTCATACCCTCTGACACACATGCACATGTGTTCACACACATAACACACACAGATTTTTCCAAACCAAAAAAAGCAAAATTAATTTTACTGTCCTCTGGTGCTACACATGAAATTACTTTATCCTTATCTATTTTAAAGAATTAGTTGCTAAAAATGCCTATTATTCTTTTGCTTGTGTTTCACTTATATAAGTAGGTATTAATTACACAGCTTTAAAAAATATTGCTATTAAATGTTATTATCTACATTGCCTATATAACATTTTAGAGTATAAATCTAAAATTATCAAGCCGACTTTCTTAAACTGCTTGTTAAAGTGTTACATTAATTCTTATCACAAAAATACTTCTGTATCATACAGAAACATATTTTTTTAAATGCTCTGATAATGAAGGCATGATAGCAGGAATATAATGCTCTTAACCTGGCAATTCATCACCCAAAAAACAATTTTCCCAGATGATATATTGCCAAGATTCATGCTGCTGGATGTGCATAAAGAAGAGAACACGCATTGTTCTGCAACCACAATCTAGCATTACTAAACAATAAAAAGACAGATGTACCAACAGCCTTTTGATTGACTGTAATTATTTAAATTATTTTAAATATCCTTAAATAACTTCTCCCCAAACTTATTTTCATTTGAGTTTTTGAGACTGCAATCCTTCCTCAAACTCTTCATGTATTGCTTCTCATCATATATTGAGTTCATCCCAATTTTCAGCTTTACAATGCATGGCATTTCAATTAGCACAGAGAAAGCCCTCTCAGTATTACTCAAAGTTGTAAACCAGCATTCTTCAAAACCTGTGTAAGTCTACCTTTCACTGTAAGACACTATGGAATGGTAGAATTTCAGAACAATCACAGTTGTGCTAAAAATGATGGGGTTTAACAGCCACTCACGCCATAGTCACATGTATAGGCAGAATGCCTGTCAGACCTCCCTGACTAATGGCTGGATTTTCCTACATAGGATTAGGTAATGTTCTTCAATGAAATAAATTTATGTTTGATATTTTTTCATCCCCCGCCAAACATAAAAGCTGTAAACAGCCACAGCCCTTTGAAAATGGAATGGCCTCCTGTGATCCTCAGGCTGAAATTTAAGAGTTTTCTGCCACTGATTTATTCTCATTCCCATGGAAACAGTCACCAGGAATGATTCTGCTGTCATTATTTTCAAGCACTTACCCTGGTCCCAGTGATCTGCTGTTGTGTCCATGAAAGTCTGAAAGGAAATGAGCATTAGTCTTGTAGAATAAACTCAAATAACTGTCAACTGCTAGGTTGAAAGTTAAATATTTCCCAAGAAATCTGTCTTTTAAAAATAGCGTATATTTCAATGTTTCTAATTATAAAAAGAATATATCACATAAAAACTCTGAAAAGATGCATAAGAAACTACAAATAGCTATTACCTAGGGAGAACTGGGAACTAGGTATACAGGGGAATAGAATACAAACTTTGTTATTTGTTTTTAAATTTTTTATTACAGAAATGTTTTAACATAGAAGAAATAGAATAGTACAGTGAATCCCCTAGCCCACTATCCATCTTCACCACTTATTACCTCACAGCCAATCTTATTTTATTTATACTTCTAATACCTACTGGATTCTTTTGAAGCAAATTCCAGACAATATATAATTTAACACACAAATGTTAGTGTTTATTTTTAAAATATGAGAACTTTAAAAACTACAAATAAAATGTGATTATCCTGGTATTTTAACAATAATTTGAAATATAAAATAGTCAATTCCAAAATCCCTCATTTTTTTTGATAGTTGGTTTGTTCATATCATGATTTGATGGTGTTTGATTATTAAATCACTAAATCTCTTAATCATTTATGGTTTTCACTTGCTTTCTTTTTTTTCTATTTTCTTCTTGGAATTTATTTTTTAAGACACCAGTTGGTCTTGTAAAGTTTCCGATACTCTGGCTTTTGCTGATTGCTTCCATGGTGTTATTTTGCAGGTTCTACTGTCCCCAGTTTATCTGTAAGCAGAAAGTTAGATCTAGAGGCTTAAGCTGATAGAGTTTTGATATTTTGACAAGAAGACTTTATATGCAGTGTTTTATCAAGAGATAGAAAATGTGATGTTAGCAGAAATTGCTGAAAATTGCCTAGATTCATTATTTCAATGGGGATCTGAATGAAGTGAATGAATCATCTATTCAAAAAATTAATGAAAGTGAATTTTTAAAAATGAGGAAAGAAAGTAATGCAGCAAAACTCCACCACGTGATAAGTGGCTCTAAAATAATCAAACATACAAAATGACCAGAGCAAGCTTGTGTAACTGGCCCACCTGATGTTCTGGAAGTCCAGCCAGGCCATCTACATCCAGCCTGGCCCCAGGAATGGTTTGAAGCCAGCTAGTAGTCCGTGCCTGTTCTGATATATAAATATCTGATAAAAAAATTATTAATTTTTGTGGATATAAAGTAGGTATATATAAACGGGTTACATGACATATTTTGATGCAGGCATGTAATGTGTAATAATCACATCACAGTCAACAGGGTATCCATGACCTCAAGCATTTGTCCTTTGTGTTACAAACAATCCAATTATACTCTTTTGGTTATTTAAAAATTTACAATTAAGTTATTTTTTGCAGTAGTCACCCTGTTGTACTAGCAAATACTAGGTCTTATTCATTCTAGTTTTTTGGACCCATAAACGATCTGTAATTTCCCCCCACCCTCATCACTCTTCCCGTCTTCTGGAAACCATCCTTCTACTCTTTATCTCTATGAATTCAATTGTTTTAATTTTTAGCTTTCACAAATAAGTGAGAACATGTGAGCTTTGTCTTTCTTTGCGTGGCTTATTTCATGTAACATAATGAGCTCTAGTTCCACCCATGTTGTTGCAGATGACAGGATCTCATTCTTTTTTTATGGCTGGATAGTCCTCCACTGTGTATATGTATCACATTTCCTTTATTCATTCGTCTGTTGATGAACACTTAGGTTGCCTCCAAATCTTGGTTATTGTATGTTGCAGTAAACACAGGAGTGCAGATATCTCTTCAATATACTGAATTCCTTTCTTTTGGGTATATATCTAGCAATGAGGTTGCTGGTTCATATAGTAGCTCTGTTTTTAGTTTTTTGAGGAACCTCCAATCTGTTCTCCATAGTAGTTGCACTAATTTACACTCCCACCAACAATGTATGGAGAGTTCCCTTTTCTCCACTTCCTTGTCAGTATTTGTTATTGTCTGTCTTTTGAATATAAGCCATTTTAACTGGGGTGAGATGATATCTCATTGTAGTTTTGATTTGCATTTCTCTGATGATCAATTATTTTGAGCACATTTTCATATGCCTGTCATTTGTATGTCTTCTTTTGAGAAATGTCTATTCTGATATTTTGCCCTTTTTTTTTTTTTTTTTTTTTTTTTGAGAAAGGTCTTACTCTGTCTCCCAGGCTGAAGGGCAGTGGCATGATCATGACTCATTACAGCTTCAATCCCCAAGGCTGAAGTGATCCTCCTGCCTCAGCCTCCCAAGTAGCTGGGACTACAGGCACTTGCCACCACACCTGGCTAATTTTATGTATTTTTTTTTTTAAATAGAGATGGGGTTTGCCATGTTGCCCAGGCTGGTTTTGAACTCCTGGGCTCTAGCAATCCTGCTGCCTCAGCCTTCCAAAGTGCTGGAATTGCAGGCATGAGCCATCACTCCCAGATGTTGCCCATTTTGTAGTAAGATTATTAGATAATACAGTAATCTGATTCACTACAGAGTTTTTTGAGCTCCTTATATATCCCTGTCAAATTACCCATCTGACAAGGTTATTATTCCCTTGTCATATGGGTAATTTGAAAATATTTTCTCCCATTCTGTGGGTTGTTTCTTCACTTTGTCCATTGTTTCCTTTGCTGTGCAGAAGGTTTTTAACTTGATGTGACCTCATTTGTCCATTTTCACTTTGATTGCCTACACTTGTGGGGAATTGCTCAAGAAATCTTTGCCTACTCCAATGTCCTGGAGAGTCTCCCCAATGTTTTCTTGTAGTAGTTTCATAGTTTGTGGTGTTAGATTTAAATCTTTAATCCATGTTGATTTAAATTTTGTATATATGAGAGTTAGGGATTTAGTTTTATTCTTCTGCATATGGATATCCGGTGCCATTTATTGAAGAGACTGTCTTTTTCCCAGTGTACGTTCCTGGTACTTTCATCAAAAATGAGTTCACTAAAGAGGAATGAATTTGTTTCTGCATTCTCTATTCTGTTTCTTTTTCCTATGCATCTGTTTTGTGCAAGTAACATGCTGTTTTGCTTACTATAGCTCTGTGGTATAACTTGAAGTCAGGTAATGTAACTCCTGCAGTTTTGTTCTTTTTTGCTTAGGATAGCTTTGGCTATTCTGGGTCTTTTGTGGTTCCATATTATATTATACATATATACATATATATATATATATATATATATATACACACACACACACACACACATACATATATATATTTACATAAACACATATACATATACATACATACATATATCTTTATATATATATATGGCTGGAGTCTTACAGTGGCATGATTGCTGCAACCTCTGCCTCCCGAGTTCAAGCTATTCTCTTGCCTCAGCCTCCTGAGTAGCTGGGATTACAGGCATGCTACCATACCTGGCTAATTGCTGTATTTTTAGTAAAAACAGGATTTCACCATGTTGGCCAGGCTGGTCTTGAACTCCTGACTTCAAGTGATCCACCCACCCCAGCCTCCAAATTGCTGGTGTTACAGGCATAAGCCACTGCACCCAGTCCCTTCCATATAAATTTTGAAATTAATTTTCCCATTTCTGTGAAGAATGTGAGTGGTGTTTTGATAGAGATTGCATTGAATCTGTAGATTGCTTTGGGTAGTATGGACATTTTAACAATATTGATGAGGATGATTCTGGGCCCGTGGCTGACTGGGACTTGCATGACATCAGCAGTAATTCCAGGAATCTTCTAATGAGCTGGTGTCCATTTTATCAATTCAATCCGGAGAAACTGGGTGATACAGTTTGGAGGTTTGTCCTCTCCACATCTCAGGTTGAAATGTGATCTCCAATGTTGAAGGTGGGACCTAGTGGGAAGTGTTTGGGTCATGGAGATGAATCCCTCCTGAATGGCTTGGTGACCTCCCTGAAATAAAGAGTTAACACAAGATCTAGTTGCTTAAAAGACACTGGAACCACCCTCTCTTTCTGTCTTTTTCTCTTTCTTTCCTCTCTCTCTCTCTTGCTCCCTCTCTCTCAATCCCACTTCCGCCATGTGCCACATCTGTTCTCCCCTGGCCTTCTGCCATGAGTAGAAGCTTCCTGAGACCTCATCAGAAACGAAGCAAACACTGTTGCCATACTTGTACATCCTGCACAACAGTAAGCCAAATAAACCCCTTTTCTTTATAAATTACACAGCCTCAGGCTTTCCTTTACAGCAATGCAAAATGGACTAACACACCAGGCTATGAGAATACTGGGAACAACAGGACACACATTTTAAACTCTCTACTTCTCAAGAAGAGATTGTCACTTCCTTAGCAGGCTTTTTCTCCCTTTAATTTTCCTATCACCGCCCCTAGCCACACACTCCCCAAATGTAAAAATTTTGGCATACTTTTGTTTGGAAATGGGGACTTAGCTGGGGAGTATAGTATACAATACCATGGCTAATGGCATTGTAGGCAAATTTATATTGTTATAACAATAATTTTACTGTATATACAGGAAATGTGAAAAAAAAGTGACTCATAAACTTGCCACTCATAGACAACGGCTGCTACCATTTTGAAATATTTTCTTCCCATATTCCTCCAACATTTTAATATATACACCCACATATGTGAAACTAGGACTATACACTTTTAGACCTTGTTTTGGAAAATAAGCCTTATAACATAGGTTGCCCTAGACACTTACCGGAGTGGCTGTCTGTCTTACAAAGCAGTGTTGATGCTACCCACCTTGAATCTTTGCTTGGCTGATTGAGTCAAGCAGGGAGAAAGTAACCAAAGCGCACCAACCAGATCGCTACCTGGGAACTGAAAGGAGGCCTTCAGAGATGGGTGATGGTTGAAGTGGACACACCTGAATGGTTATGCTCAACCAGAAGAATTAAGAGTCCCTGCTGTGGAGGACTTCAGAGCAACCCCTACTTGAGTCCTTTTTTTTTTTTTGAGATGGAGTTCTGCTCTTATTGCCCAGGCTGGAGTGCAGTGGGCTATCTCGGCTTACTGCAACCTCCGCCTCCCGGGTTCAAGCGATTTTTCCTGCCTCAGCCTCCCAAATAGCTGAGATTACAGGCATGTGCCACCACACCCAGCTAATTTTGTATTTTTATCAGAGACAGGGTTTCATCATGTGGGTCTGGCTGGTCTCGAACTTCTGACCTCAGGTGATCTGCTTGCATTGGCCTCCCAAAGTTTTGGGATTACAGGCGTGAGCCATGGCGACTGGCTGGGTCCATCTTAAGGCTTTCTCATTCAGTGATTTTTTTTTTTGAAACAGAGTCTCACTCTGTCACCAGGTACCAGGCTGGAGTGCAGTGGCACGACTTCGGCTCACTGCAACCTCCGCCTCCCGGTTCAAGCAATTCTCCTGCCTCAGCCTCCCGAGTAGCTGGGACTACAGGTGCGTGCCACCACGCCCAGCTAATTTTTTTTTTGTATTTTTAGTAGAGATGGGATTTCATCATGTTGGCCAGGATGATCTCGATCTCTTGACCTCGTGATCCACCCACCTTGGCCTCTCAAAGTGTTGGGATTACAGGTGTGAGCCACCGCGCCGGCCTCATTCAGCTTTTATCTTGGTTCTGTAAGACAGCCCAGTTTTCTTACAACATGATGGTTGTTGTTAAAGTAGGATTCTGCTACTTGAACTAAAACTATCTCAGCTGATATATCAGTACATTACTACATATTTCCCCAAAATGTGCATTTTAATGAATATATGGTGGATGTTCCATAATTATTCCATTATAACTGATGATGATTGCTAATGATTTTCAATAATAAAAATTATGCTCTAATAATATACTTAGACAACATAGAAACTGTTTGCCACATTTTAAATTATTTCCTTAAAAGTTGTTTAAACTTTTATATATACACTGTAAAACCTAATTGCAAGAGGAGTGATATCAAGTTATCAACATTACTGCAATTTTGTAATAAGTGTTAGTCTCATTACAGCTTTATCACAGTTTATTATAATTTATGAGTCTCTACCAATTTAATAAAAGGGGGAAGTTATGTCAAGTCAATTTCAGTTACAGTCTTTGATTGTTAGTGCTGTTGAACATTTTGAATATTTGTATATTTTATTTTGCCAATTTATATTCTTTCATTTCTTATAGGGTTATAATCTTTCTCCTGGTTTCTAAGTTATATTACAAATATTTCTTTCTTGTTTCTTTCCCTTTGTTTGTTTGTGATTTTAAATGTATGTATACTTTTTATTTTTAGGTAGTCAAATTTTTAATATTTTCTTTCTTTCATTTCTTACTTTGTTTAAAACATTTCTATATCCCCATTTTTATATAAATTTTCATATAATAGTTTTCTTCTTAAATATTTGAATCTCTGAGGTTTACTTGATTTTGTGATATTGAAAAGATTCATCTTTTTTCTCAAATGAGTAGCTAGATATTTCAATACTATTTATTAAATAATCTATCATTTACCAATAGTTTTGAAGTAGAAAATTTATTATATACTAAAATCATATGTTCTATATTGTCTGATTTTTTTACCCACCTCTATGCCATCTCTCCTGTTATTTATTTATAATTTTAAAATAAAGTTTATATTTATATTTTTAGTCTTTTAATTCTATTAAAATTTTATAAATTTTATTTTCTATATATAATATATCCAATATATAATGGATATATTACATCATGGTGCAGTCTAGTGTAGCCATTACCCAAACAGTGCACATTACACCCATTAAGTCATTTCTTATCCCTCATCTCTGCTATCCTCTCACACTCCCATGTCTCCAATGTGTATTATTCCACACTCTATGTTCATGGGTACACATTATTAAGCTCCCACTTATATGTGAGAATATGCAGTATTTAACTTTTCTGTTTCTGAGTTATTTCACTTTTTCTGTGACAGAGTCTCATATTTTTCCCAGAATGGAGTTGAGCTCCTGGGCTCAAGCAATTCTTCTGCCTCAGTCTCCAGAGTAGCTGGGACTACAGGCACACACCATGGAACTGGGCTTATTCATTTTTTACTCTATAATATATGTGCTTTAAATTCTGACAAGACAAGGCTCATTTCTTATTTTTATTTTTCAAAAGTGTTGGCTCTTCTCATTAAGTAATTTTTATTTTACATAAGTTTAGAAATGTTTGGCTTTTGTCAGATTCTTTCTGTGTAAGATTTTGTTTGGAAAGAAGCTGGTATTTTAATATCGTTCAAGCTTTCAAGTGCAAGTCATCTCTACAATAATTCAAATTTCTCTTATGTCCTACAATAAAATTGATTGTAGCTTAAAAATATATTGCTGTAGCACATTACTTGGTAAGTGTATTCTTCAATATTCGGTATCTTTGATTCCACTTGGAATGACTCTTTTAATTCTTTTAACTGAATTTAATTGTATACAATAAAGATACTAGTTTCACTGTCTTTATGAGAGCTAACTCAGTTGACTGTCTTTGATTTTACAGGGAGACAGCCCTATTCTCTATAGATAACAGGGATTTTTTATCTCTTCTTCTCCAGTATTTATGTCTTTCATTTTCTTTTGGTCTTGTTGCATTATTCTTTGCTGATAGAAACAGTGGTCATTCTTTTCTTGGTTTTTATGCTTTGGTATTACAGATGTCTCTAGGTTGAGATTTTATGAATAAATCATACATTTTATCAAATTCTTCTTCAACAGTGATTGACATATATTTCTTCTTTTTCAACTGGTAAAATAAATGTTATTAATTCAGTTCCAAATGTTGAAGCATTTTGGTTTCTTTTCCTGAATCCTACTAGGCCACAGTGTATTATTTTTATTAAAGGAAAAGACCTTATTTTTTACTACTTTATTAAAGATTTTTTGCTTCCATAGTAATAAGTGTGATTGGTTTGGCATTTTTGGCTATTGTTTTTAAGTTATAGTGTCAAAGTTATGCCACCTTCCGCCGGTCATTTTGATTAGCCTTATGTTTTATTTATAAATTGATTTAGAAAAATTCCCATCTACTTATGATTCAGTATTCTAATCGTGGAACATACTTTCTCTTCATGTATTCAAGTCTTGATGTTGCATAACTTTGTGTGAGGTAAGGCTTTTTCAGCTGAGAGCTGAAGAATGGATATGAGGCATTCCAGGAAGAAGTTTTAAGGAGAGAAGCGACACAACCAAATTTGCCTATTGAATGCGTCAGTCAAGCTGCAGTGCAAAGAGTGGATTGTAATGAGGTTAAAAGTGGACACATTTGGGAGGCCAAGGTGGTCAGATTACGAGGTCAAGAGATCGAGACCATCCTGGCCAACATGGTGAAACCCTGTCTCTACTAAAAATACAAAAATTAGTTGAGTGTGGTGGCGCGTGCCTGTAGTCCCAGCTACTCGGGAGGCTGAGGCAGGAGAATTGCTTGAACCCGGGAAGCGGAGGTTGCAGTGAGCCGAGGTCACGCCACCGCACTCCAGCCTGGCGCCTGGTGACAGAGCGAGACTCTGTCTCAAAAAAATAAATAAATAAAATAAAAATAAAAAAAAGAGTGGACACAGAGCAGTTGCCTCATGAAAAACTGGATGATAAACTGAACTGTGGAGAGGAAGAAAACTGAGTGGATGCCAATGACATTTAGGGGGTAAAACAGGCCATGCTAATGAAAAATGTGTTGAGTATCAGGATGATACTCGAACTTCCTCAGGGCATGAGAAACCAGGTGGCTGTTAATGCCATTAAGACAGCGAGCACTAGAAAAGGATCCAGTTTTGGGGCAGGGAGAATGAATTTCATTTTGAACATGCTATGTTTGCACAATCTATATATACCAGTCAAGTTCCATTCAGAAAGCCAGAAACCACATAAGTTCTATTCATAGAGCTTTAATTTATGGAATTTATTAAATAAGTATTGGAAAAATTTAAAAAGCAAAAGGAGAAATGCTGAAGCAATTCAGTTAGTAACAGCAGAAAGTTAGTAACTACTCAATAGGCTGAGTGGAAAAAGGGAAGAGGCTGGGGTTAGAATCTAGAGCTTAAGGAAGGACCATACAGGGCTGAGAGGCAGACCACCCGACCTCCAGACTAGCACCGGCTGATGCTGGAATCTTAGGGAGGAGGGATTGGGGAAAGCTGGCTTTGGAGTACAGAACAAAACCTGGAAGCAACTTTTGCAGCCAGGGTGAAGAACTACTAACTACTGCCAGCGATGCCAGGGCATGTCCTGGCAGAACTAAAGGCAGCCAGTTGGGCAAGAAAGAATGTGAATAGCAGAGTTCCAGTCCTAGCATCACAAGAATATAGAAAAGTTGATCTGAAGCTGAAAGAATATATTAACAACCAGCACAATATGTAATATGAAAATGCAAACCTGTAAGCAGTTAGAGTTTGGTATCTGGAGCTCAGAGAAAAGATCTTATCCAGAGTTATACATTTTGAAATGGCCAATGTCTATCCAGATCAGTCCACTGCTTGATTAAAAACATAATGCAGGCCATTTACATAATTAGAAATTTTGATTAGCCATGTAAAATAATATATTTCATTTAATCAATATGTCCAAAATATTGTTTTGACATGTAATCAACATAAAAATACTGAGATAGTTTACATTCTTTTTTATATCACATTTTTGAAATCTGAGTGTGCACTTACAGCATGTCACAGTTCAGATGAGCCATAGTTTAAGTTCTTAGTAGGTACATGTGGCTGGTGGCTACCTCATAGGACAGTGTAGATCTCCCGTATAAGTTCCAGGTATGGATAATAAAACCTACAAAGAGATTACAAAGTGAGAACTGTTATATGGGCACAAGTTTGAGAAACCCAAACATTTAGAAGCCAGACAAATAGGATAAGAGCCCACAAGGAGACCATGAATGGAGGAATGCCAGTAGAGTGTGGTTCCCCGGAAAAACAAGGATTCAAGAAGAAAGTGATCGACAAATGTGAGAAAGACTGAAAATTGTTACCTTTAGGGACATGGTGATTATTGATGGCCTTTCAAGCAGTTCCTTTTGAGGAGTAGTGTAGAAGGAACCAGGTCCGAATGGGTCGAAGGACCAAGTCAAAGGCTAGGAAATGAGGGTGATAAATATAAATAACTTTTCCAGGTTTATGTAAAGAAGAAGGGGCCATGAAGAGGAAAAAGAAATAGAATTAGAAGAGAAGGAACAGGGAGTATGGAAAAGTGGGAGAGATTTATCATATTTAAGCAGTAATTGAAGAGAAACAGGAGTAAGCAGAGGTTGATGTTGTCAAAGCGAGAAGGGATAATTCATAATATAAGGCTTCTGAGAAGGTGGAAAGGGACGGGGTGAGAAGGGTGAGATCGGTAGGGTTTTGTGGGAGAAGAAAGAGAATAGGATGTGTTCAGATGAGGTAGGTTGGTAGACTGCACAGCAGGAAATTGAGAGGGTTCGCATCTAAAGAGAGAGGCAGATAATCTGCTTAGGCGGAGGAGGCTGGGTAGCTGAATGATCATGACGGGAGACAAAGCAAACCAAAGAACTGTGATAGGATTACTCAGGACTGTGAAGGACACAACAGAAATGTGTGACCTATAATCAAGGCATCAATAAACAATAATAAGCTGTCACCTATTTTTCATGTCTTAAAAAATTTTATGTATTGCTTGCTTTACATTTTACTTTATTATCATAAACTCAATGTATGACTTCATACAATAACATTATAGCAGATATTTTTGCTTTGCCCCTATCATAACAGATATGCCTCTAGTATTTTATCTTGAAATGCGATATTCTTTGATGATTTAATAATGTCGAAAGTCTTCAACTTCTAGTTTTCTAATTCTTAAAAAAAATAAGAATGGGCTATATAAAAATCTCTTTCAACATGTCTATTATCTATCTCACAATTTTTTCTTATTGAATTTATTTAATAGATCTGAATTCTGGGGATAAATTTCACATGAGTGATTTATAACAGATCCTTGAATTTAGTTTGCTAGCAATTTATTTCTGGATTTCTGGTTATATCAAAAAGGGATTTGTTTTTCTTTTTGCTTGAGTATCAGAGCTGTGTTGGCTTTATAAAATAAATTATGTAGCTATCTATATCTTTTTGTTCTTTGGAGCAATTTATGTAGCATTAACGTTTCTTGAACATCTGAAAAAACTCTACTTGGTTTCACAGCCACTACTTCTTTTACACCTTTTCTGTGTTGACTGTAGTCGTGAGTCTATTTGATTTTGACTCCTTCTTCAGTCAATTTTAGCAATTTATGTTTTAAAGATAGGCTTATATTTCATGCTAATATTGGTATGAGAAATACACGTTGTTTTATAATTTTAAAATTTATGTCTGTTGCTACATTCTCCGTATTATTTTCACTTGTATCTATTCATTCTTTGCTCTTTGCTCTGCGGTTAAGTCAGCCAGAGCTCTGTCAACTGTATTCTGCTTCCTTTGTTATTTGCGTGATTGTTTAAAACACATCTAATTCACTTTAGTTCTTTCTTCACTTTTTTTGATATTTTTCTCTAAAGTGTTCAGTTGAATGACTGATTTCCTTTTTTTTTAAACATTGAGACTATTGTTTGCATTTTTATCATCTAAAAATATTATATACCTTTTGTTCTGTTTTTAAAAAATAGTTTTTAAGTCTTTAGAGTATCATTCTAAGGATAACTATGTGTTTCTTGTTATAAAGAAGTTTTAAGTTTTCAGTATTGCTTAAACTTTTGTTATTAATTTATTATTTTAATACAAAGTAGACAATATATGTAGTTTCTTTTTATTGGAAACTATTGAGGTTTCTGGTGGAGAACACATGACAGTTTTTGTAAAATTTGCATAATATTGGGGAAAAGTTGATAGAGCTCTAGATGGGCTTTTAGCTTAACACTCAAATAATTGGTTTTGTCCATTTGACATATCTAATAGTTTTTAAAATGTATAATGATGCTATATTATGTAGGGCTTATAGAGTCATACACATAAAATCTCTTTATTATGAATTTTACCTTTTATAACATAAAATGACCCTTTTTATTATTCAATGCTTTTGTCTTGAATCCTTTTGTATTATCTTTGTGATCATCCCTTTATTGTTTACACAATTATATATGCTTAGTCTGCTTTTTTTCCCTCTTAGTCTCTATGATACATTATTTCTGACCTTTCAGCGTTATTTCCTTTGTGTATATGTTTTATAAGGAGATAAAATTGATTACTTTTCCCCCTTTAGCCTAAGCAGGTTTGTTTTGTTATGCTTAAACAGGACATCCTAACCCAATTAATTTTTGTTCTAACTAATATGATTTTTTAAGACTTGTCTACTCTTAAGAGTGCCAGTTCACTAATTTTCTTGATTTTAGTATTACATTTGTTTTAAAGGTATGTTCTTTGTTTGTTTTTGAAGTCTCTTCCCCAGGTTCTGATATATATTTGAACTATTTTTTTCCTCCTTACCCTCCATCAGAGAGCTCCATCTAGACCTGGACATGGACAACAGACAGCTGTTTGCTTGCCTCTGACTATGCTCACTCTCCACGGCGGTCTATAGTGGTGGTCATCTTATATACCTAGCTCTGGCTTCATCTTCAGACTTAGGCAGGTGTTCATTGGACAGGGGGCTGACAGAGGTGATGAGATTATCTTCTTACCTATTGGCTATTTTTCTGACACCTGAGAAGCCTGCATTCCTTGCTGTTAGCCCTTTCACTGTTCTCTGCTCATTTCGTTCTTGAGGCAGCATTTGACTTGTTTGAACCACCCGTGGTGGAGCACGATGCATCAGACCAGACTAAATCTTACTTTCTCATCTGCTATTTTTGAGGATTTGAGGTACTGATATTTCGGTCTGGATAGCAGTATGTTGACCTCATCAAAAAGAGTGAACTGCTTAGTTTGTTAGTTGGCATAGACTATAGTTCTGAGCCAGAGGCCATAGATTGGGAGGGGACAATGGATCTTTTATTTTATTTTTGACCATAAAATTTGCTCTGTTTCTGGCAACATGACATGCATTGAATACAAATTATTTTATTCCACTTAGACCACAGGGCTTATATTTAATTGTCTATTCTCTTGTTATTTGCAATAGAGTATATGTCAGTTTTGGTTTTCAGTGTTTATAAGAAAGTGTTGTCTTTTGCATCATAGATATATTTTGTCGCTGGTGAAGAGATGTCACTGTAAACCAGAAGCCACAGCAACTTTTTTTTTTTTTTCAAGAATGATCATGTTAATAATGGCCATTTGTTAAGCATGTGTTATATTCTAGGTGTGGTGCCTTACTGGTAAACATCAATATTATTTGATGTTTTCCCTTCATTTAATGGACCAGTGGACATACTTTTGCCTGATTCTTATCTAAGCAATTGAATTGCCTCATTTTATGCACACTGAATTAAAATGTTATCACACTGCTCTTCTGTTGCATACCCAAAAGCCAAGAGCCTACTCATAGCAAGTTAATTAGACCAATGGTGCACCCTTTTAGATTACTCAACAGTGATTTCATTTCATGCTATTATTTTTATTTAGTATGTATTTTTGTTGATGTCATTTCTAGTCTATTAAATCTGCCTTAAATACTTTTTTATAATATATAAGTAGTATAAAATATTTAAATAGTAACAAGGTGGAATGTTAACAAACAAGTTCAGGTTCGTACATCTGCCTCCAAAAAAGAAAGACATGAGACTGCATTTTATATTTGGCTAAAATAAACCTTGTGATCTATAAAGCTCTGAAAATTGCATTGCTTAAACTCATGCTTTTAGCTGAATTTTACGTATTTCCTTTGGTGCTGTGTCCCGGATATCAGAAATAACACCCGGCATTGTAAACTGTCCCCAGAAAAGCTTTACTTTCCCCTTTCCCTCTCCTTCCTCACTGGGGACATCAATGGCAAATGGCAAGTGCATGAAATGGTCCTGGGCCAGGCAGCCATGCCCAGCTCCAGCTCTGGCCCTTACTAGCACCTCAACCTTGGGCCAGTCCCTGAGCTTTGCTGAGCCTCTATGTGGGAAGTGATCACACATGGATACCAGAGAGGTTGTAATGTTTTATGGATTTAAATACATGTAAATAACGATCGTCACATGTTTGTAACAATGTCACAAACATCATACCAGTCCCTAATAAAAGGCAGACATTGCTATTATGTGTGTAGCAGTGCAATGTAGTATTGCTACTATGTGCTTTGTCCTCTCTGATGGCTCCCTGGGGGTCAGGGAAGGGTTCTCTTGGGGCACTCATTGCAGTTTTCCATCTGGACCTGTGCTTCCTATGATCAGAATCATATACTCTCACCTCCTCTTCTCTTTTCCCATATTTTGTTATGGTCATGTGTCTTAATAATATAACATGGCAATTTATTAAACACAAATATGTTTAATATTTAATGTTATCTAAGGTAACATTTTCATTTAACAGAAATTTCTAGTGAACATGTCTTGAATGAAGAAATACATAGGGATATTTGTAATTTCAGGTCAATAGGGGCAATATGTTTGGTTGGACAGCACCTTTCAAACAATATTGTTAGACACTTGGTGAATTTGAGATTGCAATCCAGGGGATAGACATTTTTAAACTTTTCTGTAATTTTTTGTACTTTTTCCAACGTTTTCTATACTTTTAACACTTTCTAAAATGAGACAGGTAGATCCAAGAAGCTCAACCATGGAAGGAACAGCCTTCCAGGTCCTGGGTAAAAATTAGACAGGTTAAAAACGTGGCAAAGCAAATGAACGGTAGCTGTGGATACAAAAATTAAAAATACCTTTAATGATTGATAACATGGTACATCAAAGATCCAAACCAAATGAAGGAGATCAAAGCTTTGATGATTCAAATGCAATCATGTAGGATTTGAGATGGGGGAAATCTCATTTTATAGATGAGGTAAGCCTTAAATCAGACTCCGTTGGGCTCAGACCATCTCACAGGAGGTAAAGGGAGGAGTTGGCTGTATGTGAATGTTCAAGCTGGGACTGATGAGGCAGAAAGAAATATTGCCAGCACAATGTATGCCAAAATGCAGCAATAGATCTGGACTAATTCGAACTTCCTGCTGACCCCAAGAATGCAAATAAAGAGCAAAAAGATTCTCTGGTCACCTAACAATACTGGCTGGTAACAAAAAGGATCTACATTCCTTTTAGAAGCTTAGGTTTATAGTTCTTGGATGTTTCAAGAAAATTAAATGTTCATCTGTGGCTTAGAATTCATAGAAATAAATCCAGGTATTTCAGCAGTAATTACAAAAACGTCATGTTTTGCAAAGTTCTCCAGAAAATTGCACTGTAACTATGAGTCCTATTTTATCTATGTATAGAAGAGCCCTACAGTTTGTCCATAAGACAGAAACGATGCTTAGCCCAAAATCTAAGTGTTTATGGGCTCACCATAAAATCTAAGTGTTACAGTGGCTCACACCTGTAATCCTAGCACTTTGGGAGGCTGAGGAGGGCAGATCAATTGAACTCAGGATTTTGAGATCAGCCTGGGAAACAACATAGCAAAACCCTATCTCTACAAAAAAATTAGCTTACTGGGACTACTACATGCCTGTAGTCCCAGCTACCTGGGGTGGGGGCTGAGGTGGGAGGCTCGCTTGAGCCCGGTAGGTCAAGGCTGCGGTGAGCCGTGATTACGCCACTGCATTTCAGCCTGGGTGACAAAGTGAGACCCTGTCTCAAAAAAACCAAAACCCAAAAACCAAAACAACAAAATCCAAGTTCTTAGATTTGGGGTTGAATATAATGGCATAGTCCTGTTTGGATTCTCGTTTAAAATTACCTACTACTTTTCTTTTTAGAGAGACAGTTTCACTCTGTTGCCCAGGCTGGAGCGGTACCATCATAGCTCATTGTAGCCTCGAACTCCTGGGCTCAGGCAATCCCCTGTCTCAAACTCCCAAGTACCTAGGACTGCAGGCATGTGCCACTATGCCCAACTAAATTTTCTTTTTTTTTTTTTGGTAGATGTGGGGTTTTATTAAGTTACCCATATTGGTCTTGAACTCCTAGCCTCAAGTGGTCCTTCTGCCTTGGCACTGGGATTACAAGTGTGAGCCACTGCATCTAGCTACCTACTACTTTGTTACTTTGAATTTTACATTCCTTGAAAGTATATGAAAATATGATATTTATTTATAATGGAACTCTTTTGAACATATATCATGCAGCTAGAGAAAAAGCTTTCTAATAAACTCTTCTGGAGATACCATCTGCAGCATGGTCTGAAGTCCCACTACAGTACCATCTGAGGCCTATGAAACCCGCACCTAGTTAGAAATGGTGTTGTAAAATGAGTTTAAACCTATCTATAAATGTGTTAAATACTTATGAAATATATACTTTTATTTTTTTCAAAAAGATAACTGGCAATATTGGTGAGAGTGTAGGAATAAAGGCTTGTCAACTGCTGGTGGTAGGTATACTGGTACAACTTTTCTGAGGACACACCAGCATACAGTTCAAAGCCCAAAATCTCAATATCCTTTTACCTGTTAACACATGTTTCAGAAAGTTACCCTAAGGAAACAGTCATAGATTTGCACAAAAATGTATTGAAGATAATCAAGCAGCACTATTTATAAATGTGAAAATTTAGAAGCAACCCTATTAGAGGGCTGCTAAAATTAGAGACAATTTCTTCTTTGGGTAAGATCATATCTTTTTGATAGACAGATGAAAATTACAGGATGCCCATAGACATAGACTCCTTCGAAAGCTTTTATTCCCCATAAGACATGGTGTCTGGCAATACTTAGTAACATATTTCATTCTCGTTGCCCCTGACCTGGGCCCAAGGTGAGAGTCCATTTCCCTGTGTGGTCCTGAGCCCTAGACAGCCTCATCTGATGATGGAGGTGACCTTGGCAAAGTTGACTGAGTCATCTGGTCAACCTCTGCATAACCACTGCAAAAAGCAAAAGGAGTTTGACCTGATCCCCTTTATAGAAGATACTGTTTTGCAGAAATTGTGTGAAATTCTCTTATCTCATTTGGGACATGCACGAGCAGGTTTTGCCCTCTTTTATAAAGAATTAAAGGTAAACAAGCAAACAAGCAAATTTTTGCAGACATTCTCTTGCTGTATTAGGGTTCTCTAGAGCAACAGAACTAATAGGATAGATGTATATATGAAGGGGAGTTTATTAGAAGAATTGGCTCACACAATCACAAGGTAAAGTCCCACAATAGGTCATCTGCAAGCTGAGGAGCAAGGTAGCCAGTCCAAGACCCAAAACCTCAAAAGTAGGGAAGTCTACAGTGTAGCCTTCAGTCTGTGGCCGAAGATCTGAGAGCCCCTGGCAACCTACTGGTATAAGACCAAGAGTCCAAATGCTGAAGAACTGGGAATCTGATGTTTGAGGACAAGAAGCATCAAGCATGGGAGAAAGATGAAGGCCAGAAGACTCAGCAAGTCTGTTCATTCTACTTTCTTCTGCCTGCTTTATTCTAGCTGAGCTGGCAGCTGATTAGATGGTGTCCACACAGATGAGAGTGGGTCTGCCTCTCCCAGTCCACTAACTCACATGTTAATCTCCTTCGGCAACAACCTCACAGACACACCCAGGAACTTTGCATCCTTCAATCCAATCAAGTTGACACTTAACCATCACTTGCTTTATGACATCTATGCTGCTTATTTCTAGGAAGAGTTATGTGATCTATGACAAATCTTATTTAAGAAAATAGACTTATTCTCAGTTTGTTTATTCCATATGCCTCTTATAGAGGAATTAGATACATGGCAGCAGAGAGGATTTTCAAAGAAGACTACTATAATAAAACTCAATAGTCTACCAGGTGCGGTGGTTCATGCCTGTAATCCCAACACTTTGGGAAGCTGAGGGGATGGATCGCCTGAGGTTAGGAGTTCAAGACCAGCCTGGGCAATATGATGAAACTCTGTCTCTACTAAAAACACGAAAAGTAGCCGGGCATGGTGAGGGTGCCTGTAATCCCAGCTACTTGGGAGGCTGAGGTGGGAGAATTGCTTGAACCCAGAAGGTAGAGATTGCAGTGAGCAGAGATCACATCACTACACTCCAGCCTGGGTGAAAGAGTGAAACTCAGTCTCAAAAACAAAAAAACCAACCAAATAAACAAACAAACAAACAAAAAACTCAATAGTCAACAAGTGACAAATTAAATACCTTATGGTATAGCTATATCATAAAATATTATGTAGCCATTAAAATCAGGCAGTAGAAGAAAATTTTATTATATGAGAAATTGCTTACATGTAAAAAACAGAGTATGTGCGGTGTGATCATAAGGAAAAATTGAGAAAAAACATTGGGTATATTCATGCCACAATATTAACATCTCTGGCTAGGGGGGTTTTATTTTCTTCTTGGTGCTTTTCTGTAGCTTTAAAATTTCCCATCTATCTTGTACTATTTTTACATTCAGCAAATGGTTATGGAACAATTTTACCTATCTATTATACTCAGCAATTACTTATTAAGTACCTATCACGTGCCAGATATTATGCTAATGCTAGGCACAAAATAATCAACACAAGAAAAAAAATGTCTTTACTTTCAGAGCTCATTTCTAGTCTGGTGGCAACATAGAAAACAAACCAATAAATAAATAAAACATATAGTATGTCAGATGATGAAACATTTTGAGAAAAAAAGAAAAGTAAATGAGGGAAGGGAGAGGGGTGTGCTGGGGACTGAAAGCAACTGCAATTTTAAGTAAAGGAAGAGAAGGCTCTGTACTGGGTAAGTGTGCCACTTTCAACAGAGTGCGTTTGAATTTCAAATCTGTATTGATGGCCACAGTTGACTAAAATAAATTACTATTAGTTAATTCGTTACAGAGTAACTCAACTATCACCATACAATCACAGAAAAGGCAGTGCCTCTGGTGCACATGGGAAGCAGCTTAGATGGGGATTTAAGTGCCAAGACTGCCAGTGACACCAGCGGATGCCTTGTGGTGGGCCTGGATAGTCCAGTTGTGACTTTATAAAGTAGCAGTCTAATTAAGAATTTTGCACAAGTATCTGTGATAAAAGCAGAAAATTGCACCTTAGCATATATCTCTTGATAAGAATATATATATTTTCCATGCATGGACATGGTGAGGGGCGGGGAGAGAGAGTGAAAGAGAAAACCAAATAGTCCTCCATTTGTAATACTTGCTCTTCCTAGGAGAGTGTGAACATCTTTCTTTCTCTTCCCAGCCTGACCTTGCCCAGCCAGGAATCCAGGAATGGATGCTCATGCCTGAGTGGAGGTTGCATCAGTCTCAAAGACAGTGTGCTCTTCCCTGCCATGGTGGAGTAGTGAGCCAATTCGTAGGGAGTGGAGGTGGGTGGAAAGTAAAAAATTATTTAATGGAAACAGTATGTGTTATTCGAGTGACGGATGCCTAAAAGCTCTGACTTAACCACTACACAGTCTATGCATGAAACAAAATTGCACTTGTACCCCATAAATTTACACAATAAAAAAGTAGAAGGTTGTTTAGAACCCAGACCATTTCCCACCCAGTACAGACTTTCATATTGTGAGATGTGCTATCGTTTGTGTAGAAGTAATCCTGAATTCTCAGAATAATGGGCACATTTACATTTAAACAAAAGCACAACGTATCTTTCAAATCAAAATGTAAGCTATTTTGTGCTAATGTAAGGAACTGGATCCTTAGAAACTGACCAGAGAAAAACAACTGACTTGACTTGAAGAATCTTGCTAAATAATTTAAAATTATCTTTCCCATGTATAACTGCTATGAATGATTTGAAATTTGTGTGTACGCTTCTGTATATTCACCACTACTATCCCAGATGTGTCATGCCTGGAATAAAATAGGCATTCAATAAGTCATGGCTGTGAATGACAACAATGACAATAACGATGATGATGATGATGACGATGATGATTAGAGGGATATTGACACCCCAATTCTTGCTAAAATATAACAGTATTCAGCAATGTTTTGTCTCTCTCAGAGGCACTTGTGTTTAAAGGAGAATTACAAAGACAAGATATGCAGAACTCAAAAGAATAAATGTTGAATGGTGTCATTCGAGGCCCTGGTGTTTAAGGATTTCAGGGGTGGCTCTAAAGCCCTCAAAACTAGATGCATAGTCAACTATAAAGTCTGATTGGATATAAACCCAACGCAGATTTTATAATCTTGGCATCCACCACCAAAATATTCAGCCTTGTTCTTCATTTCCCAGAGCATAAATCTCTGGGAAGAACCTCTCTTCCCACCCTTACAGGTGGAGAAGATTCACCTCTCTCTAAAGGACACAGTGCAGGAAGATAACTCTCCTCTGTTGACCCAGGCACTTCCTCATTTTTGCCTATGGAAAAGGAAGGGGAGGATAGGGATGAGGGTAATTACATCTGATGCCTTTTAAGGGACATCAAGGCTACTGAATTCAAACCTCTGGACTGGATATTCCTGTGGCTTTTACTACATATTAAGATGAAAGAGAAATGGATTCAGCACCAGTCCACATTAATTATCTGTGGCCCTTTGGCTTCCAGTGCAGTGTCAGAAGTTTAGAGAGCCTCAAACTATATTCTGCTGATTTTAAAAAGAAAAATATAGCAAGTGGGATAATAGCATTTGGCAGTTTCATTTACAGCTCATTTAGCTTGGCTGAATTAATGAGTATCTATTAGGCAGACTTGCAAGGATCCCTTTACACGTTCTTAAAGAATACCATACAATTAAATATCATTTTGGTAGAATCATAAATAG
The DNA here is from genome assembly GCA_004027715.1 of Plecturocebus donacophilus. Taxonomy (NCBI): domain Eukaryota; kingdom Metazoa; phylum Chordata; class Mammalia; order Primates; family Pitheciidae; genus Plecturocebus; species Plecturocebus donacophilus. The sequence goes on along the minus strand of PVKP010000287.1, from coordinate 197,107 downwards.
CAGAAGCAAATAACATCCCTTAAATTACTCAGATTAACTTTTTTTTTCAAGAGCAGCTACGTTTTACTGGTTCAGAACATTCCTAGTATGAAACAGAAAACCAGACATTTATGGGACACCTATTATGTGCACATCATTGCACTGAGGAGGAATGTGCAAGAATGTGCAGCATGGATGCCCGGGGCACCTCCTCTGAGACCTGTGTGCTCCCCTTCCATCCACTAAACTCTCGAAATAATTTGTCTGTGCTTCTCCTGGGTCGCTTTCTATTTTCTGTCCTTGGGTATAGTTTTTGGCCCATGACTTACCCCTCCTTTGAATTACAAACTTTAGTCGGCAGATATTGCATTTTACAGCTTCATATTCCACACAATAATTAGCTCAGTGTTTCACACACGTTAAGGTGTTCAATAAACAGTTTTTGATTAATAAATTACAAGAAAAAAAGAGATGTTGCTTCTTCTACAAGCTTATAATAGCTAATAAAGATAAGCAAATAGTTTTTTTGTAAGTACTTTCTATGTGCCTGAGATTATGCTTGACACTTTAAATCGTTTCATCAAGTCCCCATAGTAAGAGGGCAAAACTCACCATTACAGAAGTTAAGTGAATATCAGCCTAACATTACACAGCCAGATCCAGGATTTAATCACAAGTCTGACTCTAGATCATGTGATCTTAACTTTGATGCCATACATTCCTATGTTTTTTAATGGTTGTTATTTTAGCGTGACCATTTTATCAATATCACTATGACATCCAGGATGCCATAATTCGTTATGAAAATGGCTGAATGCTCTGGGGCCAAAGGTCAAAGACGTGCACTGAAGTAGGCTGGAAGAATTCAGTATTGTCCTTGAGTTTGGCACTATTGTGGCCTGAAAAATGTTGGCATCATTCTGAATATTCATGACAAATTTAGATGGAGTAAAATAGTGGGGTCTTGTTATCTTTTCCTGGATAGCATGGCGGTTAGTAGAGGGAGAGAATTTTGTGGTACAAGATTACTAATCAACAAAGTGTCTCACAGGCCTTCTGAGTAACTGAGGACTGAGGACAGTAACACATTGTTTAGTAGAGAAATTTTTAAAGTAGTATTGTACCTCAACTTTACTATTATACACATTGACTATGAAGGTTCAGAAATATTCATAAGCACTTAGAATGTAAGATGAATAGAATATCAGGTAAACCAGCTGGGTTAACAATTGCAATGAAATTTGTTAAATGTGGCAGGGAGGTGAGCTGGGACTGCATGTCTGTGGAGCTGGGGACGAGTGGGAGTCCCGCCCCTTATGAGTTGGGGTGGGAGCTCCTGGGATGCTGTCGAGCTGCCAAAACTGTGGCTGCAGACCCAGGCCTCCTGCTCTATGGAGCAGACAGGAGCCCTACCTCCACCTCAGGTGCAGCTGCAGCTGCTCAAACAGCAGGGGCAGACTCAGACATCCCTGCACTCTTGGGGATCCAGGAAGGTCCCTATGCCCTAGCAGGCTCAGAAGTGCCTCCTCCTGCTGCCTGGCTTCTCCCAGCTCTCTGAGCCCACTCAGATCTCAGAACATCTGGCAGAGCCCCAGGCACCATGAATGACAGCAGGAGGCAGACAGACTCCTGGGTGTAAGGGGGCAGATTCCCTGAGGTCCTATCTTCAGGTCACAGAGGGCCTGAAGGCTGGGGGCTGAGTGGGAACTTGTGATGTTTTGCTGGTACGTTTCCCAAGGCCTAATCCTTTTGCATTTCCTCCCCTCTGAGGCCCATAAAAACCCCAGGCTTAGCCAGAGCTGAGCAGACAATGGGATGACCAGCTGCAGAAGAAGCAACACTTTCTGCTGACAGCAAGAGATACTGGGACAATTGGCAGCAGAGAGGAGCAACCCACTCCAGGGCCTGCTCTCTGCTAGGAGCTGGGGAGACTATGAGAAAGGCTGCCTGTAGGATGAGAGAGGCTGCCTGTGGACCCACTGCAGGGCCTCCTTTCTCCTGAGAGCTGGGAAGACAATGTGACAGCCTGCCTGCATAAAGGAGCTACCCACTGTGGGTCTCCTAGGAGCTGTTCTATTCTTCAATAAAGTTCCTCTTCTTCATCTTACCCTCCACTTGTCTGAGTACCTCATTCTTCCTGGTTGTAGGACAAGAACCCAGAACCCACGGAACGGTGGAGCTAAAAGAGCTGTAACACAAACAGGCTCGAACATACCCCTTACTCACCATGCTGTGGCTGAAGAGGAGAAAAGAGCTGTGTAGCCCCTTGGGGAGCCCAGATCTGGGAGTTCCCTGAGCCAGGGCTGTGACTCCTTCTTTGGAGTTGTGCAGTGCCTGGCATCTCCAAGCTTCCAGGGGCCACTGTGTTCCCTGTTGCCAGCAAGGGAAGCTGCTTGCAGTTTGCCTGGTCCACTGCACCTTCACAGCCTGGCAAAGAGCGGGCACCCATGCTGGTCCACCCAGCTGCAGCAGCCAGCGTGTCTGACTGTGCAGTGACCAGACCCCACACTTACTCACACACCACTCACCGCTGCATGCCTGATTCACCCTTGGCAGGTGTGGGATCTAGGCCAGTAGTGTGAGCCGAATGCAGCCTGCCAGGCCAAGTGGGCAGAATGTGCCCAGCGGGCTTGAGCCAAACTTGGGCAAAGGCACCACAAACCAGAGGTTTCAGGCCAGAAAAGTAACACCCCAAAGTTCCATAATAATAGGGTCCAGATGCAACTACCAGGTTCAGGGACCAGGCTCTGAATCTAAGACCTACGAAGGGCTTAGGCTGGTTCCTCATCCCCAAGGGCCATGGAACTTTACTGGAGCCTTGACAGGTAGAGAGCTGAGCCTTAAATAAGAAAAAGATTAGAGCAAGAATAACCTTAAAGCTGACTTAAACATGAACCTTGATGCTGCTGGTGAGGGGCTTTTAAATTCCCCTAAAACTAGAGCAAGAATAGGTTGGTTTGGCTGGGCACGGTGGCTCATGCCTGTAATCCCAGCACTTTGGGAGGCCAAGGTGGGTGGATCACAAGGTCAAGAGATCGAGAACATGGTGAAACCCCATCTCTACTGAAAAATACAAAAATATGTACCTGGGTGTGGTGGCGTGCACCTGTAGTCCCAGCTACTAAGGAGGCTGAGGCAGGAGAATTGCTTGAACTCGGGAGGCGGAGGTTGCAGTGAGCCAAGATCGCGCCACTGCACTCCAGCCTGGCGCCTGACAACAGAGCAAGACTGTCTCAAAAAAAAAAAAAATGGCTTTAGAGTCTGAGTGAACGTGGGTTTAAGACGAGACAGGTATTTTAAGGGAAAATAACAAGACCAGTTATGTAGATTTGAGCAAAAGGGGCTAATGAACATTCAAATATTATTATAGGTAATTCACTGGGCTCTTCTTTGTCATCCTAAAGCATTAACTGCTAGAGGTTTTCTTAGCATTTTATTCAGAGTAATGACATTGCTGTAATGATGGTATCACTAGTAAGTCATTTGGCAGTCAGATCTGTTACTGCTGAAATGCTTGTAAAACTTTTCATATTCTAGAAAATCTCTCTGGTTTCTAATTATGGTAGCTTATTCTAGCACCTAAAAAAATTTACTTTAATTAATACATCATTTTAGATAATTTGACAGAGGCTAGCCTGAAGTTTATCTTTGATGGATTCATATTAACTATAATTTACTAGACTAATTAAATTGGGCATGATTGCATGGAAAATGTTTAAACAACTTTTGAAACTAGTTTTCAAGTACCCTCAAGTACTTTAAAAGCTATCATTTACATAGCAATACTGAGTTGATTATAATAATAATAATCATTATCTATTCATGAAAGTAGTGTCTCTAGTAATATTTACTTGGCAGCCTAAAGATAACCCTCTTTGAATCATTAAGGACATTTATGATAGCTAGATCTTTTGGGAGTTTTAAATGACAGAAACCCAGCTTGATAAACATAGCAAAAAAGGACAATTTTGTCACTCTCTTAACTACAGAAAGAGCAAGTGTCTTAGTCTGTTTGGGCTGCTATAGCAAAATACCATAAACTCGGCAACTTATAAACAATAGAAATGTATTTCTCACTGTTCTAGAGGCTGGGGAGTCCAAGATCAAGACATCAGCAGATTCAATGTCAGGTGACAGCCCCATTTCCTGGTTTGTAGAGATGCCGTCTCATGTGTTCTCACATGATGTAAGGGGCTAGCTGGCTCTCGGGTCTTTTTTATAAAGGCCCTAACCTCATTCATAAGAACTCTGCTTTTATGACCTAATTGCTTCCCAAAGGCCCACTTCCTAATACCATTACCTTGGGGCAATTAGTATTTCAACATATGGTTTCTGAGGGGACACCAACATTCAGAGCATAGCAGCAAGGATCCAGCTGGGCTCCTGGGATATTAGAACCAGGAGAAGAATGAATGCTTCCAGGGCTCCCTTTCTCATCGCTGCTTTCCCTGCCTTTGGTAGTCTTCCTCTCTATGAAACAGAGCCATGACTACCGTCAGTAGCAGAGCCCCACATCTTACTGCACCCAGCACCTCAGAGAAACTACAACTATTTCTCTCTTTCCTCGAATTTTCAAGTTCTTTTAAGAGCCATGCTTGTCACAGCTTGGGTCAGGTGAACAAATCAGTTATGGTTCAACGGAGTCAGAGTATCATTATGGTTGGCTCAACTGAAACCACTGATGCATAGATTAACTACCATGACATAAGACTAGACTCAATATTTTTTAAAAAGAGAACTTAAAATAGATAAGTAAATAGGCATCGGTATAACATCGTCTGCTATGGGAACTCTCAATAGTACAAATTTCTCATTCACTGAGTAATTATTTACTAGATGCCAGGCATTTGATTTAGTAGTGGTCATTCTCCCCCAGATATTTATAACTTTATTGAAATTCCAATCAACAAATCCCAGATGAATGTTTTAAGGACACAGACAAACTGATTATGAAGTTGATGAAGAAGTAAAGGTACATAAAAAAATGTTTGAACATTTATTAAAAGATGACGTTTTCGACATATGTAAATATAACATAAACTACAACATAAAGTGGAGGAGGGACCTATATAATGGTAAGATTTCAATATTCCATTTGAAGTGATAAATCAGTGATTCAAAGTAGATTGTAAAAGTTAAGTGTGTTTATTATACAGTAAGCATTAAAAAAGTGATTGTCCTAGTTTGGGCTACTATAATAAGACACAGTACACTGGGTGGCTTATAAGCAACAGAATTTCAGTTCACACAGTACTGAAAACTAGAAGTTTGAGATCAGGGTGCATCATGGCCAAATTCTGGTGAGGGCCCTTTTCCATCCAGATTGCAGGCTGCCGACTTCTCACAGTATCCTTACATGGTGCAGAGCTGAAAGATGAAGGAAGCTCGCTCATGATTTTTACCAGGGCGCTAATCTCATCTGAGGGCTTCACCATTATGACTTCATCTAATACCAGTTACCTCTCAAAGGTAATTTCCTCCCAATACCACCATATTGGAGGGTAGGGTTTCTACATATGAATTTGATGGACACAAACACTTACTTCATAACAAAGATACAAAAAATATAGTTAATAGATAAATTAAATGCAATTAAAAAAGTGTTCAAATAACCCCAGAGAAGGTAGAAAGGGGGAAACAGAGGAAACAAAAAACACATAATAAAATGGTAGTTCAAAATACAAAGAAATTAACAAATTAAATGCACATGTTATAAACACATCAATTAAAAGACAGATTATCAGAATGAATTTTTTTAAATGTGACCCATTTATATGCTGGCTACAAAAAACACACTTTGGATATTTGATATAGGCAGATAAGAAACATGTTTGTAATAGTGTTATGTAAAAATAATATATGGTGAAAAGGTTTAAAAAATTCCATGCAGATACTAATAAAGAAAGCTATAGTGGATATATTAACATTTGACAATCTATACATGCAACATCTTAAAGTAATTTCAAAGGCATTATGCCCAGTGAAAGAATCAGTCTCGAAAAGTTACATACTCAATGAGTTCATTTAAATGACATTCTGGAAAAAATACAACAATCATAATGAACAAATCAGAGGTTCCAAGGTTTGGGAGTGAGGGAAAAATGTAACTAGGACTAGCACAAGGATATTTTTGGGGTGATGGAGCTTTTCCATATCCTGAATGAAGTGATAGTTACACAAACCTACACATGGATGAAAATTCATAGTACTCTATACCAAGGAAAACAGTCAATTTTAAATTATGCTAATTTTAAAAGTAAACACACATAAGATTAGGAGACTTTACTGCTTCCATTTTTTTTCTTTTACTTGGAGTTAGAAAGAGGGACAAAAAAAAGTGCTGATCTGACTTTACAAAATTAGTAAATTCTGTATGCCAGAAAATAACATAAACAATACTAAAAGATGAGTGACACACTAGGAGAAAATATTTGCAACATATTTAATAAGCAAAAGATTAATGTATAGAACATATAAAAAGTTCCTTTATATCAAAAAGGAAAGACAAACAAACCAATAGAAAAAATACACAAAAGATCTGAAGAGGCAATTCCCAGAAGAAAAAATCCAAATGGCCAGTAAACATATTAAAAGATGCTCAACCCCAATGTTAATCAGGAAAATGCAGCTCAAAACAACAATGAGATATTTTTCACCCATTAGAATGCCCAGATTGAAAAAGATGGATAATGTACGCAAGAATAAAGAAATTAGTCCACTCTTCCATGTTGGTGGGAGTGAAAATCAGTGACACTCTTTTGGAAGACAATTTGCTAGTTTCAATCAAAATTTAAAAATAATCCCCTTGGACCCAATAATTCCATTTCTTGGAATACTTCCTCTTAAAGAGATATTTACACATATGCATAAAGATGTATGTGTAAGAATACATATTGTGATTTTTTGTATATTAACGATAAATAAGCTAAATACTGATAAGAGGTTAATGAATTACTGTAATTCATATTCACAAATAATATTTAGTCACTATAAAGAGTGAGATAAATCAAAATACATTGACATGAAAATATTTCCAAACAGAGTAGGGATAAAAAGGTGAATAATGAAACAATATGTATATAACATGATAATTTATTAAAATCAAAATAATTACATGTTTACACATATATGTATACATGTGTACATGCATATACATACATATAGATGTGTAAAGGTAAGAAAAACAGTTTGGAAGGCTATTGACGTCTATAGCTTTCTCTGTAGTAGGTAGCTGTAGTACAAGTGGGCAGTATGAATGAGGACAGTATCAGCTTTCTAAGAGGAAATTAATTACACAGCCTTAAATTAGAATAAGGAATGTTTAATAATTTACAAAGCAAAGCTGTGGGTTGACTGTATGGAAAGAGATAAGGCAACGCTGTAAGGTTAGAAACTGCTGAAGCCATCCACAGATCTGAGAAATAAGAGCAGAGAGTAGTTCCTAGAACCCAGTAGAAGAGAATGGTGGGAAAATGGCTGTTGAGAGGAGCCGCAGCCTTTGGTCAAGAGATAAAGTCTCTGATGACTGCTCAGGGAAGAAGTCAGACCGACACAGGAGAATCTTACCCACTTGCTGTAAGAATCTAAATGGTTCAGGTTCAGTGAAGTGTGCTAGACTTATGGTTACCCACCCAAAATCAATTGCCTCTTCATCCTTCTTAATGAACCCTGGTTTTGTTTAGGCATTCTCCAGTCTCCCATGTAGCTGAACAATGCCTCCAGGGCAGCTGCCTATCCTGAAGCTGGTGGGTATGGTCAAAGGGTTATCCTAGTGCCCTTTTCAGTGACATAGAATAGGCAGGTGACCCAATCCAGCCAACAAGGCAAGAGAGAAGGCTTGTTAGAGAGCCTCTGAGAAAGTCTTTCTCATTAGAGAACCACAGAGTCAAGCAGTCTCTGTTCTCCTCTGAGACTGTCACATCGGATACAGTGAGTGGAGCTGCTGCAGCCAGCTTGCTTGTCCAAGCACAAGGGATGGCAGAGCTCAGAGATGGGATGTCCCTGTGTTCTTGACGGAATCAACTAGTCATTAAGATCTCACTATTTCTGGACTAGATGTTATGTGAGATAATGAATTATTTCTACAATGCCTCTTTTCTTGGAGCACAGGGAGACTCTTACCTGATTTTATTTCTTGGAGCACAAGGGAGACTCTTGAGGACCCTGTTACTTCTCACTGGGGCCATGTTGGCAGTGTTCAGGTCAGGCTGCTCTCAGTCTTCTCCAGAAGGACCTCACACCTCACGGCCACTCTTCTGACCCTATCCTTAACAAGTAGGCCTACTTTATAGGTACTGACCATATATTTTCTATATTAATCTGAAAAACATGACGGTTTTGAGGTGCCACATTTCCCAAAATATACCTTAGAATTGAAGTTGTGCGTTCATAAATAAAGTTCTTTTAAAATTTACTATTTATAAGATAACATTTAATTATTTTTGAGGATAATATGTTCTATATATCTTTATAAAATATGGAACATGGAGGAAAGTGAAAAGAAGCAAATAAGTGTTTCATATTCGTAGATCATTACTATAAACATTTGTGTGTAGACATATACTTTTAGGTTTTTTCCCAGAAAGCTATCGGTTTTGTTTGCTTTACCAAAATGAAATCAAACCTTGCTTACTGCTTTGTAAGAGACTTTACTCACTTTGTCTGTTGCATCACAGACAGCTCACCTTTGGTTGCAAAGTGCCCAGTTGGATGGATGCAGCATAATATGCTTGCCTACCTCTGTATTACTCAGGATTTGGGATGGTTCTAATTCTTGAAGTCTCTTTGATAACAAAGAAAAGGGAGAACAAAGAAAGGGGAGAAACTGGGAATTTAGTATTCAAATGTTAAATTTAAACACCTTTAAACTTGAATAGTAAATTGAAATTGCTCCTCAGAGCAACGGACCGAAAGAACTAATAACTTACTCTTTTCTGGAAATGGTGTCTCTCTATTGGTTTATCACATTAGCCTGCCTTTGAGTTCAAGCAGGCAAGACACAGAGGCAGGTCCCTGAACCACAGAACTCTAATTTTACATGTCAGAGTTAATACTAGTATCAATGTCAGTGTGGGAAGCTGGGCTTTAAAGTAATCACCTCCTACTTCTGGTTTGTTGAATCGAATTGAAAACCCAATGTTTTCTAAAGGCTCACCACTAAGACTAGATTGGCATTCCAAAAAGTGGGAGGCTTAAAGAGTTTCAAGCATGTTTCTGCCATAGTGATTTGTTGCGGTGGTTCATTAGCAAAATCTCTCTTCTGCCTCACTCCAATAATAACACTATAACCTATGATATCTCTAGAGTGCTTTACAGTTCACAAAAGGGAGCTCCCGTCACTGTCTGATCTGATTATCACCATAGACCTTTGAGATAAGTTGGCAGGTGCATGAAGGGAGCAGAGGAACCTTCTTCCCTTCCATCTCCTGCCTGTCTCCAAATTCCATTCTGACTGAACTGTGCTTACTGGTGACTGGGGTACCTGTGTTTTAAAAGACATGTGCATTACACGAATCCTCTCTCTTTGACCTGTTGCATCCAGCCTTGTGTGGCAAGCTTGTCCAATGTCTGGACTGGGGGAGGGGGCTGGCATTTCTCTAGCTTTATTTTCTGTGTGTGTAAACTCTGAATGCTCTGATCCCCAGGGACTGGCTGGCAGTAAGAGCTGGATTTCAGACAGAAGGGGAAGACCCAGTAAGCTTATCTGAGCTTAAGCAACAAGCTGCAGTCCAGATTCCTACAGGGACAGGCATTCACCCAGCTAGTTATAAAATGGCTTTTGGTCCCATTTTGACACTGTGATTTGTGTGTGTGTGTCCCTGCAAATCTGCATCACCCCTATGCCACCAATACTTCCAGTGTAATGGTTTATGCTCATAGAGAAGGAAACCAAGGCTCAGATCCCCGTGTGACTTGCCAAGGTCACAGAGCTGGTAATAATGGAGCCTGACCTAGCTCTCCGAGTTTCTGATCTTCAGTCACCACGCCAGGCTTCCAACACTTTATCTTTCCCGAGACATGACCCACATCTTGGCCACTCTTCATTTTGTCAATAATAAGCAATGGGCAAACTCTTCCTCTGGTTAGACAGCTTTTCCTGTTATCACTCACTCACATACAGGTCTCCCCGTTAGCATGTCTCTTCTCCTGCAACAGGAACAAGCAATAATGCTACTATAGCTCCCTCTTTTCTAGGAGCAGAAAATTTTGGTAACTATTGTTCAGCCTCTGGGTTCAGGAGTGACATGGACAATAGGTAGATTTCAGCAGCCTTAGGGAAGTGTCAGAATGAATCAGTTTAAAAACCCTGGTTCCGGAGAATCTTTCCTATCATTCTCCCCAGCATAGTCTTTCATCTTTGATTGCCTTGCACTGTCTTCTGCTTTCATTACCACTGAGACAAAGGCATTGTTTTGTACTTACTGAACTTTTCCTCTAAGTATTATATGAGTGGTGTACAAACTCAACTTTCAACCTCCTGCTATTCAGCTTGAGAGCTGGTTTATATGTTTTACCACTTTCTAGTTACTTTCTAACTGACTGCAAAAAAAAGTTCTTTATGTCATTCTAGAGAAGCAACTAATTTTCACTGAATGGTAATACAATTGAGTCCTTCTTATTTGCTTTCAGTCTCATCACAAACAGTTAGCATTCTGTTTCTTTTGCCAGAAATAATGGCCTTCTGTTTATAATAAAAACAAAATGTATGTGTTGCAATATAGATTTAAAAGTCAACACTGAAATACGCTATCTTCTCTTACTAATATTACTTTTCATTACTTCTCTCTATTTATTTTTTAAACCCACATGATATAGACATCTGACTCATGAAAAGGAAAATAGAAGTGAAAACTGCCATTTTTCTCAAGCAATAGCCCTTTCTTCCCATGATTATAAAGAAGACCACATGACTTTTATTACTAAGCTTTCCAAACCACACAGCATGCACCTCCACATGCCGGCAGAGTGCACTTGCTGCCATTGGGTTGGGTGAATTCCAGCTATACATTACTATCACAGACAGGTAAGGAGTCAATGAAATAGATATTCATGACCCCACAAATAATCCTTTCAGTAGTCTGTTCCTAGTCACATGATTTCCCTTTTCTTAAATCCTTGAATTATTTGACAAAAGTCTCCACAGTGGTATTTTTACTGCGGCTGGGCATTGGTGGGTAAAGAGATAGAAGAAAAACTTCAATCTATGGCCTTGGGACACACATGAGAAATTTGCTGCCCAGGTGAGACATACTTGTGGAAGCCGAAGATCTTCATGCTTATATCAAATCCATTGTTCTGGTTTCTGAACATGGCCCAAGTATAGGAGGGTTACGTGCAGTAGCAAATAGATGACTAACTACCTCTGATGCCTAAGTAGTGACTTTGTGGTGGACACACAACTTTTTTATCATGCTGTCGTGCAATCGTCTTTAAAACCCATGATGTCACCTTCCTCCCTTGTAAGTTCAAGCCCCTAGATATGGCTTATCAGGCCACTTGTAATGAATGTGCTTTCAACTTTGCAATATACATTGCATTACATTTATAATTTCAGGTGAGACAACACATTAAATGATATCCTCTACTATCTCCAGCCCCAACCTTGGGAAATGTTTCTGGTAGCCTCAGTAGCAGGGATAGCAAGCTAAAATAAGGGGGTTACCTTTTTAGGTCTCTAATAGCTGATACCATGGAGCAAACTTCCTCAACAATGAGATTCTCTCCAACCTCAAAAGAAAGGCCAGTGAACAATTATCTGGCATAGGGCACTGCTAGTGGGAGTAGTAGGTTTTCCATGGCTGTACTACACACTTTGGGGGCCATCAACAGTTGGCGAGGTGGATGCAACAACCTCTTGATGGTCAGCAGGTGCAAATCACTAGAAGCCCTGGTACCCTACTAACACCCCAAAGAAAACATGGAATTAAATATCACTTTGTCATCCCTGCTGTTTAGGTCCAGAAGAGGTATAGCTTTATTCTGGAAGGATTTGGAGTCATTTGAGAAACCAGCTTTACATCCAAAGTCTTGACGAGTAGTCTCATTTTTAGAGACAGGGAGTGATTCTCATTTGAGGACAGCTGAAAAAAAAAAAAAACAGCTGAATTATCACCAACTAGTTTAGGTAGCGTCTTGGGTTGAATTGTGTCTTCCAAAAAGATTCACTGAAGCCCTAACCCCCAGAACCTCAGAATGTGACCCTTACTTGGAATTAGGGTCTCTAGAGAGTTAATCAAATTAAAATAAGATTGGCACTAACCCAATATGAGTGTTTAGAGAAAGGGGAAAATTTCAACCCAGAGACATTCATGGAGGGAGAACTCTAAGAAAAGACACAGGCAGAATGCCATGGGAAGATAAAGGCACAGACTAGAGGGGTGCAACTGTAGCGAAGTAAAACTGTGCCTCATTCCCTGGTTCCGTGGGAGTTAAACCCAAGCTGCGTGGGTGAAAACCAGGAGTCCTAACCGCTAAGCAGGAGTTGCTGTTGGAACTTAGGCTCTTGGCCTTCCTAACCTGGAAGAATGGGGAAAGGGGCCCTGGAGGCAGGGTGAGTTTTACAGCTGAAATAGAACTCGTGGACGCAGAGTGTGCGACAGTGCAATTTATTAGAGCGAAAAAAATAGCTTTCATGCCTGTGGAAGGGGATCCAGAGTGGATTCCAGCCCAGGCTGGGGCGGTTGGAGTTTTTACCCTTGAGTTATTTCCCTCCCCATTTATGTTCTTGTCCAATGAGGGGAGTTTTTTCAAATTTCCTCTGGATTGATTGATCTTTGACTCTGTTACCGGATTGGCTACTTGTTTTATAACCCTGAGTCTTCTAAGAGCCAGAGGCAGGAAAATCAACGGCAAAGGGCCCTACAGAATTAGAGACAAAGAGCTCTACCTGGCCTGCCCAAGGCGGGAAGGTGAAACAAACGGCCCTACCCGCTTGAGGCGGGAAGACTGGAACAAAGGGCCCTAGCCGACCAGGGGCAGGAAAACCGGAGAATTCCTGCACTCTAAACAACGTCCCCCAGCTGACCCCCGGAAGTCCCTCTAACACAGTCCCTCACAGCTACAAGCCAGGGAATGGCAAAGATTTCCAGCAAGCTAGGAGAAGCTAGGAGAAGCATCGAACAGATTCTTCCTCACAGTCCTCAGAAGAACCAACCCTGGGGACACTGTCCTCTGAAACTTCTAGCCTCTAGAACTTTGGGACAATCCATTTCTGTTGTTGAAGCCACCAGTTTGTGGTACTTTGTTATGGCGGCCCTGGGAAACTAATATAGGTGGCAAATTAATCATAGAAAAATAATTCAGTGCCGAGCTAGACCAGTTACTGGAGAGATTTCTGGCATTGCACAATTGATGGGTGACCTTAGGAAGATAGGCCCATTTTCAGGGTCATAATCACAGTTTTATGCACAGTTTATAATTGCATCATGTTCAGATAGGAGGCCAAAGGCCAGCCTGTGTGTATAAGCCCTCTTTAGTTCCCTGAATATAATAAGAAAATGGTTCCTCTGCTGAAACTACAGCCCTGCCCTTGTGTGGTGCCTGCCCCATGTTTTGTTTGTTTGTTTGTTTGTTTTTTAGTCATCTCTAAAGCTTTTCTCTCCTTTGAAAGGTTCCATCTGCTTTACAGATAATAGTGTTTACTTAGCTTAGCTGGCTTCCTAGATTGGAGTAACAGGAGGGAAGAAGAGAAATTATTGTGATTTTTTTAGTCTTAAGCTAAATCTTGATATTACTGTCATAACCCCAGCAAGCAGTTTTCCTGTGATAGTGTTATAAGAAATCTCAACCATTATGTAGCAACTACAATTGTATTCTCATTCTCACTATCTTTTTCTTTTTCCTTATTGTTTGGGTGTTTCTCTGCTGGAGGCAAACTGAGCTCCTGAATCATTAGGATGGACACTCCATCAATGGAATCTGCTTTTAGTGGAATGGGTCTTTGGATAATCTGTTTTCATCACATCAAGAGCTAAGCCAGTCAGTTAACACAGAGGAAATATTAAAGGCAATGTTTTTTCATTAACTAAGGCACCAGATAAGCCACGTGCTATTTTTTTCACTTAAACACTAAAGTGAAAGCATTCAGCAAAGTCTTACTGAGGAAGAAATAAGAAGAAAATTGATTTAAAAACAAACAGATGCTGCCAATATGATCTCTGGGAGGCTGGGAATTGTGTCCACTTTGGTCTCATCTTTTTCACCTTCTACTGAAGTACTACCTACTTTTTTTCCATTCATTTCAGCCTGTCTCCCAATGTACCATCTGTCCACCTCATTTGAGAAAGCTCACAGAGAAGAAAATAGGGTAACATACAGGAGGCCAAATCATGCTAGATGGTTTTGTGGAGATTGGATAACCCTCACCTCATCGCTTTTCCGCTGTGCACAGAAGAGTGCCGCCATCTTCACAACACCCCGCCATCTTAAGCTTTGAGTTTCTATTTGGCCACCCAGCCAAAACCGCAAACGTCACCCGCCCAAAGCTTCAGCAGAGCATAATGGCCCTAACCCTAACAGAACAGCCAGCACTTCTCCACTCCCTCCCTAATAGGATCTTGCTTCAAAGCACACTTCCTCACCAGGCCCTGTAAAAAAGCCTCAGGCTGTAAGAGAAGTTTGCTCCTGACCCTGCTGGCCAGAAGCTCTTCTGAGGCTTCCTCTCAAAAAACCTCTCTCTCCTGTTGAGCCACTCTCTCACCATCTTTTTACTTAATCTTTCTGTCTCACTTCCATGCCAATTTGGTTTTAGATGTAAATAATCCCCACACAGCCGAAGAAGCCAGCCCAGAATAGTGATCTCCACAATTCTGAGGACACAGACTTCAGGTTAGAAATTCAACTTAATATGACCAGAGTTTCTCACTGTAATGCAGAGAAAACTAAGTAATGCCGTGCACACAAAGGTCATAAAATTGTCAGGGATTGTAAAAATGTCTTGGGTGTTCAGACTTCCCTCCTGCTGTTTTTGGGAGAGGGTGAGGGAGTGACGCTAGCTGTAATAGCAAGAGACCATTGCACGAAGCGGCTATGAAGCTGTGACAGAAATGCCTGGGCCTTTTCACTCCTGCAGTTCAGTGATCTTAGTAGCTACTTCGTTCTACTTCTTTCTGTTTCCTTGTATTTGCATTGTTACTCACCCCATTCTTATCTAAACAGAATTTTTCATGATCTAATTTCATCTACTGGGGGCAAAATTAATCCATCCTTATTTGGAAACCTGTTATGTATTTCCTCAACAGAATGATTTGCTCTATTATCCTAACCTTGAAGGGTTTTATTCCTTTACTGCTCACAGTCCCTCTCCTCTAAGTCTTTTGGCAAAGCATTTGACATGTTTCTTTCATCCTACAAAACTTAGCATCTGTCTGTGAATTTAGCCATAAATAAGTCAAGGAAAGGATCTTTTCTTAAATGCCTAATGACTGGAATTACGCCTTTTGGAGACACATTTACATTTCCAGTCATGATGACATAACATTAAATATTCATCTGCGCCATAGCTAACCCAGAGTTAGAACCTAAGCAACCCCATCTTAAACCCTGTACCCTGCAAGCACCAAGAAAAACAGTTTTTCCAAGAATAAGTTGTAAGTGCTGCCCTGTTTCCTTTGCAATAACTGCTGACCTTGGCTTCTGTAAATAAAAACAGCTAGCTTGCTCTGAAAAATGCTGATTGAAAAGAAAGAGAAGAAGAAATTTTCTACTGTAATGTTTGACTTGCAGCTCTCCACCAGAGACCACTTAGAATTTCCCCAGATTCCAGGAAGCCCACTATGTAAAGCTGCTTGTCTTTGCTTATCAGAAACTTCCAGAAATAACTTCTGTAAAGTTGCTTGCCCTGCATCCCCTCACCCTCTTGGTCCTAAAACCAGGATGTGGTTTTTCAGCTTAAACACCCTGCTCCCCCTGAGCTCAGGGCCGTGGGTTGGAGGGACGTGAGTCCTCCATGGCTGCCGGCAATGAAGACCCTGCAATTTGGCATACTTCTGTCTTGGTGTTGATTTTCTATGCTCGCTCTGGTACAACACATCTTTGTTTTTTCATCAGCTATCAATACAGTCTTTTGATGCACGGCTGGGCTCTCTAGCCTCTAGTTTTTAATATCAAGCAATAATTGGGACTTTCACATCCTCTTGAATTATTCCGTACCTACTTTTACAAATTCCTTTTTTTCTATGTCTAATCTTTAATTTGAGCCAATCAAATTGCCTTGTCACAAATATCTTTTAAGAATATTAACTATCTATCTTTTTGTTATACTTTGCACATTCAATCAATGCTTTAAAAAAAATCTCTCTTTAGAGTTTCTTGTAAATGCATAAAGTAGCATCAGGCATGGGAGACAGACTTCCCAGTCTCCATGATTTATTTGCGAAATGTCCTGGAATACAGGAATCTATAATGGTCCTGAAACAGTGTATTGAAGTAAAGAGCACGCAGAGAGGCATTTAGCAGACAGTAGGACAATTATAAAAACAAAGAGAGGAGAAGAGAGAGGCATCCCCCAAGGCTGAGAATTAATTGAAGGTGGGAAGTCACCAGAATGGACAGGTTAGCCCTTCACAGCCCCCAGCTTCCATCATAGACAAATCTCTCCTTTCTGACAGTAAAGTCAAGGCAGAGAGAGGCAAGAATAGCAGGTGTTTTTTTTTTTTTTTTTTTTTTTTTTTTTTTTTTTTTTTTTTTTTTTTTTTAAAAAAAAAAAAAAGAAAGGAAACTGCCAACACATTTGGTGCTGCTCATTCATAAGGAAAGTGCCTGTGTAACATTTAGATATCTTTTGAAACCTATACACGCTCTTCCTACCTGCTGTGCTCAATTTCAGAACCCAGAGCTGTCACTAGAAAAAAATAGCAACCTTTGTTCTCTCCTCCAGGCACAACATGTTGCACCAGTTTTTTGTTTCCAGGAAAAAAAAAATCTCTATTATTTTCTTAGACCAGAGAAGGCAGACTCAAGCTTTCCTTGTCTCTGGCTCTTGTGGTGTACTGGTACTGGGCACACCACTACTGTGGTTCAATGGGCAGGATTTTCTTTCATGTATTTTAAAGTCCCTCATGAAGACATCAGGCCACTTACTGTAAATGATGGTTTTCATTCTCAGTGTAATAAAGGCACATTCCTGAAGCAGGCATTTCCATCAGAGATGGCAAACAACAGAAATTTCAAAGGCTTAGTTCAGATGTGTATCCAGACTTTCAAAGGTTAGCCTCATCTCTGAGATTTGAAAACTGGATTGGAAATCTGAATTATATATATTTTACGCTTCTTGACTTAGCCTGAATTTTATACACTTAGTTTTTATATCTTTAAACATATCAGAGAGACCAGCATTATGAAAAACAATGTACACACATACAAAGAAAAAATAAAAATCAAACTTTGTGTGTTTATTGACATGTGATAAGCATTTTGGTTGTGGAGTGTGAAATTTTGATTTTTCTTCTTTGGCTTGTTGTTCAGTGCAGGAATAACTTAGACTCCTAGAGATTGTCTTTCAACGTCTTAGATGTAGTGAAAGATGACACAACTTTTGTCAGAGGCTTTTGAACCAGAGCAACTCCATCTTGAATAGGGGCTGGGTAAAATGAGGCTGAGACCTACTGGGCTGTATTTCCAGATGGTTAAGACATTCTAAGTCACAGAATGAGATAGGAGGACAGCACAAGATACAGGTCATACAGATCTTGCTGATAAAACAGATGTAGTAAAGGAGCCAGCCAAAATCCACAAAAACCAAGACGCCCACAAGGGTGACCTCTGGTTGTCCTCACTGCTACACTCCCACCAGCGCCATGACAGTTTACAAACGTCATGGCAATGTCAGGAAGTTACCCTGGATGGCACAAAAAGGGGAGGCATAAACAATCCACCCTTTGTTTAGCGTATAATCAAGAAATAACCATAAAAATGGAAAACCAGCAGCCCTCGGGACTGCCCTGTCTATGGAGTAGCCATTCTTTTATTCCTTTACTTTCTTAATCAACTTGCTTTCACTTTATGGACTGACCCTGAATTCTTTCTTGCACAAGATCCAAGAACCCTCTCTTGGGGTCTGGATCTCAACCTCTCTCTGGCAACAGTTTCATTTGTCTGCAAACTAAATACAGGGCTGAAAACCACGTGAGACCCCAGCCTGGGTCAACAGGACAGAAGGACGTCGTTGTTCCACCACCAAATCTGTAGGCCGACCTGCATGTGCACGTCTTTTCCTTCCTTTCCTTTTACTGTGGGACTGTTGTCTCTCTTCCTAGGCTCTGCATCTCAGGTCCGACCACCTTCTCGAGAACCTCGTACTAGTATATGCTAAAAATACACTCCACAATCCCATTTCTCTCATCAGCTACCATCCAGTCTTTCCCTTCCTTTTATATTCAAATTTTCTAACTTAGCTATACTTCTTATCTCAATTTCCTTACCTCCCACAATATATCATTTTTTGTGTGTGTCAAGATGATGTTTCTTTTTGTTCCTTATGGTTTGTATTTGTCTTGAATTCTATTTCGTCACATACAAAACTTGCTAGCTTTCATACTTGGTACATAAATCTTTCATGTCCTTTTATTTTCAACTTTTCTGTTCTTTTTATTGTACATCTCTTATAGACAGTGTATTACTGGATTTTATTTTTAAATCCAATCTGAGAGTTGCTGTATTTCAGAATGGGCTTAACATATCTGTGTTTATTTAGTTATAATTGTAATGTTTATTTCTTATGACCTTCCTTCATATTTTATATTTACTATATGTTATTATTTTCTCTATTCCTGAAGCCTACCATTGGATAGTTCAGCTTTGGGTTGAAAGTTTATAAATTCCATTTTGTCATTTTGACATTTGAAATTAATGTCATTCTGACATTCTGAAATTAAGATTTCTTAGTTGTATCAATCAATCAATCAATCTATCTGTCTATCTATCCATCCATCCTATCTCTGTCCCCAAGAAGGATAAGTGCTTTGACACATTATCATCTTCTTTGGTGTCTCCAGTCAACCCCAATTCCCAGATGTTATCATGTAAAAGGCAAGTTCTAGATTATGCACATTCTTTTTCTTTTTTTTTGTTCCTCTGTGTTTTATTTTTTGTCTGATGTTGATTCTTGCTTTTTTAGACAATATATTTTCTAAGTTGCTTGATTCCTTTGAGCCTCATATCTCTCATAGCATCTTTTCAAAATTTATTTCTCTTTTTATTGATGTAGTTCTTCAAGGGTATTTTGAGACCAGGCATGGTGGCTCATGCCTGTTATCGCAGCACTTTGGGAGACAAGAAAGGCAGATCATCTCAGGTCAAGAGTTCCAGCCTGGCCAATATGGTGAAACCCTGTCCCTACTAAAAGTACAAAAGTTAGCTGGGCGTGGTGGCAGGTGCCTGTGATCCGAGCTACTCAGGAGGCTGAGGCAGGAGAATCACTTGAACCCAGGAGGTGGGGGTTGCAGTAAGCTGAGATCTTGCCCCTGGGGGACAGGAAAACAAAAGAGTATTTTCAAAAAAAAGTTTTATGTAGCAATGTTTGAAGCTTTATGCCTGATATGCCTGATAACTTATTTGTCCTTGCATTTAAATGATAGGCTGATTATTGATTCTAGGTTCAAAGTTCTTTTTCATTAGTATTTTAAAAATATTAGTTCATTGTCCTCTCATATTCGATGTTGATGTTAAGAAGTCAGATATCAATCTAATTCTTGTTCTTTTAGAAATGATCTGCTCTTTCTGGAAGCTTTTAGGTATTACTAAACTTAACGCTAAACTTAAGAGTATCAAATTTTATTGTAATTAGTCTAGTTGTGGGTATATCTTTATCCTGTTTGAAATTCTAGCGACATTTCCAATTTGAGATTTCCATCTTCATTTCTGAGAGGTTTATCACTATCTATTTCCTCCCTTTTGTTTGTGTTTTTCTTTATCGTCTCTTCCTTTTGGGACTCCTTTAAATTGGCTATTGGTACTTCTACTTCTATCCTCTATATCTCTTTAACTTAAAAAACAATCCATTTTGCATCTCTCTCTGCTGTCTTCTAGGGTTTGTTCTTCAACCTGATCATTTGGCACCAATTGTATTCATACTGCTACTTAGCTCATCTATTGTCTTTATAATTTTATCTGTTAAATTTTTTATATCTAATAGTTTATGTTCATCTTTATGATTTTTTGTCATGTTTAATAATACCTAAAAGCTTCCAGAAAGAGTAGATCACTTCTAAAAGAACAAGAATTAGATTCATATCTGACTTCTTAACAGCAACATTGAATATGACAGGACAATGAACTATAACTTTTTGTCCTAAAGATGAACATAAAATATTAGATATGAAAAATTTAATACATAAATTAAATGTATCTATTTTACACATCAATTTGGACATGACTTCAGTATGTCATTGTCCAAATTGATTGCCAATTGATTACCAATATTCTTCCTTATCTTTTTGAGGATAAAGGTGATGCTTCATTCAAATTACTGATCTGCCTGTTTTATTATTTTATTTGGTATGGAAGAGTTTACTAACTATACTAATTTTCCTTTTTATATTGGCTATACTCTTCCAGTGTTTAAATTTTTTTTTTGTAAGCTTTTCCTTTCTTCCTCTGGTGACATCAGCTAATCTTTTGGGTAATGTTTCTCAGTACATGTCATTGTTGGTATAGTCCAAGCCCTAGCCTGTGTCTCTCCTGTTGAGGTTAAGAAGGAAGAAATGGATATACTTCCAGAGAAAGAGCTTTAGCTGGTCAGAACTCATATTGGGTACTATCTTATCTAGCAACCATGTCTTTCATAAAATGCCTATAAGAAAAAAGAGCTATTAGACACTATTAGGTGGCCAACTCCTTTGACTATAATCAGCTAGCACTGGTGATATGGAGGAGGAGGACATGACAATGCTGGATGTCCTAGAGATAACTTTTTCTATCAGCTCCTCACCTGAAGCAGTCTGAGATGATATAAATCCTCCTCAACTCCAGCACTAGATGATCTGAACTGCTGCTGCTGCTGCTGGCTCTTTCACAGAAGTGATGAAGCTGGGACCCACTCCAGGTCATCTGCAACACAAAAAGGATCAGAACTCAAAAGCTTGCTTGCGATTGATTTTCTTCACCTACCAGAGTATCTCTCTGTCCCAGGTGAACATTTCCTCCATATACCTCATTCTTAATGCCATCTGTCCTTCAAGCATTTCTCTCATAATCTATGGTTAATTTGTAGGATCCTTTTTATCTCTTTGCTCTGTTCCTACTGTTGTATGCTTCCTTAGAACTTATCCCATGTCCTTAGGCACCACTGCATCACCACTACCACAAAGCAGGTAATCCATAGATTAATGGCAAATAAATAAAAGGTAAAATTTGGCAGTATTCTGGTATGTCCAAGGGAAATGACTGGGCAAAACTTGGGGTTAGCATATTCCATTTCTTGTCAAGTCCAAATCATAATTGGTGGTCTGATTCTACAGATGAGGAAGCTGAAGGCTTGTTAAGTCTTCCATAGTCACAGAAGACATTGCAATTTATATTACTGCACTATTTTCCGAAAGCCAGTAAATAGACTGAAGGATGTGACTGTTTCTTCAAATGTGAAGACAGCTACATAAGACTTCAAGCCACACAAAAAAATCAAGGAAGCATAGCACCACCAAATGATCACAATTAATATTCCAGCAAATGACTTCAAAGAAATAGAGATCTATGAATTGCCTGAAAAGGAATTCAAAATAATCGTTTTAAGGAAGCTCAGCAAACTACCAAAGAACACAGATAACAAAAACCAGAAAAACAATATATGAACAAAATGAGAAGCTCAATAAAGAAATAGAAATCATAAAGAAGAACACAACAAAAATTCTGTTGAATACAGCTGAGGAATACAATGATTGAAATTTTAAAAATGCAACAGAGAGTGTCAACAATATACTTGACCACGAAGACAAAAAAAATCTGTGAACTCAAAGACAGGTTATTCAAAGTTATACAAAGGAGAAAAATAAACAATCCAAAAGTAAATAAAGCCTATGGAATTTATGGAACATCAGTATGAGAGCTGGCATTTGTATCATGAGAATTTGAGAGAGGGAGAAAAAAGAGAAATGAGAAGGAAGCTTATTTAAAGAAATAATGGTTGAAAACTTCCCAAAGCTGGGGAGAGACAGGGACTTCCAGGTAAATGAAGCTTGAAGTTTCCAAACAGGTTTAATTCAAAGTAGGTTTCATTGAGACATAATAACAACTTTCAAAACTTAGACAAAGAAAAATTTGAAAACAAGCAAAAACAAAAACAAAAAGCACGTGCATGGGAACCTCCATAACACTACCAGTAGATTTTCTAGTAGAAACTTTCCAGGGCAGAAAGAGCCAGATGATATATTCAAAGTGCTGAAAGAAAAATAAACTCTGACACAGAATACTTTACCCAGTAAATCTATCCTTCATAAATACCTTACAAGAAATTGTAAAGAAAATTATTCAGTGAAACAAAAAGACTCTAACAGCATGAAAACATTTCAAAGTATAAAACTCATTGTTAAGATAAGTATATAGTCAAATTTAGAATACTCTAATACTGTAATGGTGGTTTGTAAATACTTTATAACTTCAGTATAAAAGTTAAAAGTATTCAAAATAACTACAACTAAAATAATTTGTTAATCAATATACAATATACAAAGATAAAAACTGTGACATCAAAAACATAAAATGGGAGGAATAAAAGTGTAGAGTTTTTGTATGCAATCAAAATTGTTATCCGTTTAAAATGGTCTGTTATAATTACAAGATGTTTTAAGCAAGCCTCAGGGAAAGCACAAAGCAAAAACCTATAGTAGATACACAAAAGATAAATAGAATCAAAGTATATCACTATAGAAATGATAAAACCACAAAGGAAGACTGCAAGAGAGGTAGAAAGAAACAAGGAATCTAGAAAACAGTTAACAAAATGCCAATGGTAAATCCTTACCTATCAGCAATTAGTTTAAATGTAAACAAATTAAATTTTCCCATCAAGTGACATAAAGTGGTTAAATGGATTAAAATAAAAAAATGCAGAAAGATATGTAGGGCCTCAGCTTCCTAAAGACCTAGGACTAAGGAATGTGCCACCACACCTACTTAATTTTAAAAAATCTTTCTTTTGTGTGTGTGTGTATAGATAGAATCTCCCTATGTTGCCCAGGCTGGTCTCAAATTCCTAGCCTCAAGCAATCCTCCCACCTTGGCCTCCAAAAGTATTGGGGTTACAAGCATGAGCCACTGTGCCTGACCTATAATTTTTTAGATATCTTATCAGGAGCACAGGCATAAAAAGCAAAAATAAACAAGTGGGACTACATCAAACTTAAAAGCTTTTGCACAGCAAAGAAAACAATCAACAAAATGAGAAGGCAACCTATGGAATGAGAGAAAATATTTGCAAACCATGTATCCATTAAGGGACCCATACAACTCAATAGCAAACAAAACAAAACAAAACAATAAAACAAATAACTTGGTTTTAAAATACCTGAAGGACTTGAATAGGCATTTCTGAAAGAGTATATGCAAATACTTAACAGGTATATAAAAAAGTGCTAATGTCATTGATCATCAGAGAAAGGCAAATCAAAACCACAATAAGTTTTCATTTCACACCCGTTAGGATGGCTATTGTTAAAAAGTAAAGAAATAACAAGCATTATATTTTGTGTGTGGAGAAAAGAAAACCCTCATACACTATTAGTGAGAATGCAAATCGTACAACCATATGGAAAACTGCATGGAGGTGCCTAACAAAAATTAAAAATAGTATTACTATATGACCCAACAATCTCACTTTTAGGTGTATATATACAAAGAGAATACAATCACTATCACTAAGAGATATA
The DNA here is from genome assembly GCA_004027715.1 of Plecturocebus donacophilus. NCBI lineage: Eukaryota > Metazoa > Chordata > Mammalia > Primates > Pitheciidae > Plecturocebus > Plecturocebus donacophilus. The sequence continues at coordinate 173,270 of PVKP010000287.1, read as the reverse complement.
TACAACCACATGTCCATTGCAGCATTACTCACAACAGCCAGATATGGAAACAACCTAATTATCTGTTGAAGGATGAATGGATAAAGAAGATGTGGATTATATATACAATGGAATATTATTTAGGCTTAAAAAAAGAATAAAATCCTGCCATGTGTGACAACATGGATTACTCTAGAGGGCATTATGCTAAATGAATAAGCCAGGCACGAAAGGACAAATACTACATGCTACCACATGTAGGAGGAAATAGTCTAATTCATAGAAACCAATAATAGATTGGTAATTGCCAGGGGATGGGAATTGGGGGAAATGGGAAGATTTTGGTCAAAGGGTATAAATTTTCTGTTATAAGATGAATAAGTCCTGAAGAGCTAACATAGGAGATGGTGATTATAGTTAATAATAATGTACTATATACTTGAAATTTACTAAGAAAGTAGATCTTAAGTATTCTCACCATACACACACACATATATGCACACACCACACGTGGTAACTATGTGAGGTGATGGATATATTAAGTAGCTTGATTGTGGTAATAGTTTTACAATGTATACATTAATAGTTTACAATGTATACATTATGTATCAAAACATAATGTACACCTAGAATACACACTATTTTTATTTGTCAGTTATACCTGAATACATTTGGTGAAAATAATGACAGTACTGGATTTTAATCCCTATAGTAAAATAAATATCCATGATTGTATACTGATTTAAATAAATAATCAAATGAATACATAAATGGGGGGAAAGGAAGAGCTCTTTCTTATAGAATAATTTCAATCAGTAAATATGGAAGTAAGAAAACAGAAAATCAGAATAGACATGGAAAATCACCACAAATTAGTCAAACACCACAGTAATAATTTTTGCAAACATAATCCACTGACAGAATCTGAAATCGCTAGGTGAAAATTTGAGGAGTAACAGTATTTGCATAGTCTCAACTGTCACCCCTAAGATGTACTTTGACTACAAAGGGGAAAATAGGAACTTAAAGTAGAGAAAGCCAGAAGACACCACTTTCACCATGTGCTCAAAGTCAACATCACGGATATCATATCAATATCAATGTTGTATCAATATCGTGAACCCACGATGTGTGCTGAGAAGCACACCTCATTTGTGCCAGAAATGCACAACCTCATTTCAATTATGGAAAAATATAAACCCCAAGTTGAGTAACATCTACAAAATAACTGATCAAAACTCTTCAAGTACCACAGACAAGGAGAAACAGGAACTCTCACAGATGGGAGATAATTAAGGAAAAATAACAATAAAATAATTGTGGAATCCTGGAACAGAAAAAAAGGACATTAGTGAAAAACACCGATGAAATGTGAGTAAGACCTGTAGTGTAGTCAGTAGTATTATACGAGTGTTAATTTCCTAGTTTTGATCATTATCATATGGAAGGTGTTAATGTTCAGAAAAGCTAGGTGAAATGGGAACTAGGACTATGGGAACTCTAGTATTTTTGCAGCTCTTTTTTAATATTGTAAGTCTAAAATAGCTTAAAATAAAATGTTTTAGAAAAGCAATCTATAAAATAATATACTAAAATATATTGTAACTACATGTATAGTTAGAAAATTGAGATAATCCATCAGTCCATATATATATATACTCACACACACACACACACACACACACACACACACACACACAGACACAAATAAAAACACACACACAATGTTGTATACTAAAATGTCAAATTCTGGAATTATGAGTAGTTTATTTTTCTCTTCAAATTTTTCTGTATTATTTAAATTTTCTACAGTGAACATGTGTTGCTCTTAAAATTATAATTTAAATCACAAATTATTTCTTTAAAAAACTAAGCAAACAAACCTAGGTGTCATTTTTTATTCTCTTCTTTCTCTCATATCTCATAACTAATCCATCTGCAAGTCTTATCAATTTCTCCTTCAAAATACATCCACTCCCACCACCTTCTCTGCCTCCACCCTAATCCATGCCAGCCTCATCATTTCATCATCTCATCTGGTTCTCCTGCTTCCACCCACGTCACCTAAGCCCCTTCTCCGTACAATACCAGAGTGGTCTTCTGAAACAGGAAATCAAATCACATCGCTCCTCTCCTCAAACGCCCCCGTTACTCTCAGGATAAAGCCCAATGGCTGTGTTCTTCCTAGGGGGCCCCCACAACCTGGCTCCTGCCTCTCTCTGGCCTTGTCTCCCACTACTCTCCCCTCCCCACATCAGGCAGGCACAACCTCTGGCAGACCTTCCTCTACATACATCAGGTGGTTTCTGCCGCAGGGCCTTTGTACTTGCTGTCCGTGCCTAAAATACTTCCCCAAAAAGGCATTCACTGTCGCCCCCATCAACCTCTACTTTCTTATCTTGCCTTATTTTTCTTCATTGCAGTTGTGAAAATAGAAAATTAGATCATAGTTATTGTCTGTCTCTGCTTATGATCTGACTCACAGAAATGTAAGCTCCTTTGTTTATATTCCTTCCTTCCTCCTAATCAGAACGATGCCTACTAGCACATAGTAGGTGATCAGTGAGTACTGAATGAATAAATCATCCTCCTGCCCAATGCACAGCCTGCAGGAGAGCAAAGCCCTCCCCACCAGTTTCTGCAGGTTTTCCAGGAAGGGGTTGGAGCAGGGCTGGGGCAGGGGCTGCTCGGCTTTACCTCCTGATTGCTCTCATCTGGCATCTGGTTTACAGCACGGCAAGTCTTCCATGTCCTAGGACTCTTTCTCAGTTTCCTTAAAAGCTACGATTAAAAAAAATCATGGATAGCAAATGTTGGTGGGTTTAGCTGACTTTAGTGAAGATTTCCTGGAGAAAGCAGAGAGGAAAGGGAGACTGCTTGGGACAAACAGAGGTAGTGGTCATTCTCAAAGTGCTGTGGTCTCCTCGCCACCGTGAAGTTTCTTGTGTCCTTGCAGCTCTCCATCTCGCTGGCTTTCCTCTCTTACTCCCCACTTGTCCCTCTTCTGCCACTTTCTTCCTTCCTTTAGGAGTAAGTAAAACATTCCTCCCCTTCCCTTCAAAGCCACGGTGGCTGCCAACACCCAGGTCCTTGGGTGAGGGTAGAGAGCACCTTCTGTTACAAACATCTCTGAGAGCACCTTTCCAAAGACTGTTCTCTCCCTGAGAATCCTAGCACCAGTTGTTAATATTTTCTCTACCTCATTACCTCTACTTTTCTGTATTTTTCTATTACAGCAAGAAATTCAGGTTAAAGAAATTATTCTGTCAGATATCCAGGCACAAAAGAAAGTAAGGCAGGCCTCAGATCTTCCTTTCATAAAAATTAATACTTGCAGAAAATGAAAACGTCTGTTTCTCCTTTTCTGCACCAAATTGAATCTTTTTCATTTTCTGAGTCTTTGTTAATTTAGTACAGGAAAAAAATGTTATCTTTCTTTAAACTGTCTTTATTCTATCACTTACCCATGTTCATTTTAAACAACTTTATACAGTTAGTTGAATCTTCTCTCTCAAAAAGTGGACAATAGAAAAGCCTGAATATATCCCTGTTGCTTGGCTCTTCCATCTCTACCATAATCATTTCATAAATACCCTGTTTTAATTCTAAGACATGAGCTTTTACATTTGACATCTTATTGCTGATAGCGTGTGGTTTTTACTACTCATGTTGAGTTTGTGGTTTAAATATATTTTAAAAGATTAGAGCATAGTTTGACACTGAAATTAAAAGATATTGTGTATAGAGAAATGAATAGAAACAAAAGAGTGGGGCGGGCTTTGCTCTCCTGCATAAATTTGATTTGATAAAGCAAATATTCACTGCTGGAGAAATAAATATAATTCCATCTGTTTGCAAAGCAACCACTAAGTACTTTATAGAGCTTAAGAAAGGAAGACCCCACAAGTAGACGAGGCTGAGTGATGTTCTGCTTCCTCCACTCAAATACATACAACAGGACTGCCTATCACAGGCCAACCAGTGCGACTGAAGGAGGTATTGCCAATCCCCTGGAATACATGGGGAAAAAAGTCAAGGTCAAAAGATGACAAATGTACAATGCTAAGGCATAATTTAATTGGCAGCACTTTTTTTTTCCTTTCTTAATAGGGTGCCTTACAATTGACAGAATTTTGGAACTGAGGAAACATTTTATTATACATATATATATATATATATATATATATAGAGAGAGAGAGAGAGAGAGAGAGAGAGAGAGAGAGAGTCTTGCTCTGTTGCCCAGGCTGGAGTGCAGCGGTGCAATCTTGTCTCACTGCAACCTCTGCCTACTGGGTTCTAGCCATTCTTCTGCCTTAGCCTCCTGGGTAGCTGAGATTACAGACGCACACCACCACGCCCAGCTAATTTTTGTATTTTTAGTAGAGACAGGGTTTCACCATGTTGTGCAGGCTGGTCTCAAACTCCTGACGTCAGGTGATTCACCCACCTCAGCCTCCCAAAGTGCTGAGATGACAGGTGTGAGCCACCACACCCAGCCTATTATTAATGATATTAATCATTGAAATTTGTACGTGCTGGCCAGGCATGGTGGCTGTTAGATCTGAGGCTTCGCGACTTCAAGTGATTTGCCCGAGTAACACAGCCCATAAGTAACAGAGTGTGAGTCTTGTCGTCTTACCTTGAAAAAGTGTGAAAATTATATTCTCTGCAAGCTTTGTAATATGCCAGATTCAGTTCATGGTCTCTCTGAACCTTAAAAGAAAAAGGGTGCCTATATATTTTTCCAGACTAAGCCTACATTCTCTGTCCCTGTGTGGAAAGAAGCTGATTTAGTTAGGTGCTTTGGTTTGTAATACAGAGTAATTCCAACTCAAACTGGCTCCAGCAAGAAGGAAATGTATTGTCTCACAGGAAATCTAGAGGTAGGAGAGACTTCACGGTTGATTGATTCAGTGCCTCGATGACATCGTCAAAGACCCAGGTTATTTCGTGTCCTCATCCTGTTGTTCTCAGTATTGGCTTCATCTGCAAATTGTCAGCGAATTAACTACAGCCATATCAGGTATAATAATATCCAGACATGACAGCACACAGAGAAAAAGAAAGTTCTTCCCTCTGGCTCTCTGTCAAGAAGAAAAAATTTCTTCCTGGAAGTCCCTGGCATGACTTCCTTTTGTCTTGTTAGTCAGAATTAGGACACAGCTCATTCTTGAACAAAAAATAGATAAGAAAGATGGAGTTACCCTTGCAGCAAGTAAAGTGATACCTAGAGTTAGAGATGGAGTCATCTTTCCCTGAGTCACAACCAACCTCTTTAGACCATGAAAAGGAAATATTCATCGATGCTATTTATCAAAGAAAGATTTACCTAGGAGATATGCTATTAGAAATGTACTTACTTTTTAAAAAATGGAACCTGTATAATTATTTACTCTAGTGTTTTGTTCCAACCTATATTTAGAAAATCAGATTCATCTTATAGTATACCTGCAATTACATACACACATGAGCGTGTGTGCATGCACAATTATAAAAACACATTGGTAGCCCCCCTGTTTTTATCTTTTGCAATATTATTGCAATGAGTATACATCTCTTGAAACTCCAGCCACTTAACCCTTTATAATTACATTGGAAATAGCATAAAAGAGAAAAGTTATGTTTGTAGAACAAAGGATAAAACCAAGAAGACCTTGGTTGGCTGATAGCTGAATGACAAGATTGAATGTGGCAGTTACACTGTTAGATCTAAAGTGAAATCATGAGCAGATTATAGAGAAGTCCTTGTATTCTTTCAGAAGCCATTTAACAAGCAGCAAATAAGAATGAAGTTGAACTACGGCAGGATAATAGACTTCTCTGCAAGGAAAAAAGAGTCTATGCAATCATTATCCTTAGGAACAAAAAATGAAAAGAAGAGCTTAAAGTGTGACTTTGTTCTGGAAAGCATTTGTAACTAAATGCATTCATAATTAAATAGAAAACATATATGCTATTACCTATGGAACATTATGTGCTCTAACACTGAAAAAATAATATAGAGAGTAATTTTGCTAATATAAAGAATGTATATGTGATTACTATCTTCAGTTCACACTAAGTGCTAAAAATTGGGCAAGTGGACAACAGCATATTCATATTTTAGATTATTAAGGAGGGTAATTACAAAACTTCATGAACATGAACTTCACGAAGTAGTCTTCTCTGTTTAAAAAAAAAAAAACCTTAAAGAACTGCCTAATAGAAAAAAAAGCCAAAGAATGTAGTAGACAATTCACAAAAGACAAAATACAAAGGCTAATAAACATTTGCAAAGATGTTTAACCTCAATAGCACAGAAATGCAAAACAGAAGAAAATACTTCCGATATTTACCCATCATATTGGCAAAAGTTATTGAGAAGATCCACTGTTACTAAAGAAAAGAAAGAAGACACTTTTTCATGACTGATGGAAGTGTAATTGGTATAGTTTTGTGAGACAGTTGGTAGTGTATCGAAATCTTTTATGTACCACTTCAGATCTCCTTGACAACACTTGTGTCTTATTCCAGTCCTGACTGTAGTGATTCAATGTGGACTCACTGGGCTTCACACAAAAGCAAGTTGACTTACCTCCTGCCCCACCCCCAGCCCTCTTGGATGACCCACAGTGAAGGACTCCAAAGGAATGCGCTCAAAGGCCAACACTTGTAAACCAGAGAGCTGGAGAATGAACATCCCATGGGCAAATCTTGGACGAGTGGGAGACAGACCTGATGGATAAATGCTTCTCCCTTTCCCACCCTCCCCTCCTCACCGCAATGGATGGTCCTGAAATGCATTTCATATGGCTTCTCTGACTATCTTGAGACATATTTCCTTTGGCTTCTCAGAAATTCTTGTGGGATTAAGCAACTGGCCAACTAAAAGCAGCAGCCATCCTTGCCTGAGCTTGGACATGGGAGCTTGGTTGGGAGCTCACCCTTGGCCCCTCCTTGTGTTGCCAATTTATTAACAGCAGATAACCAATTAAATAAAGACTATGAAAACTTTATTTTAAAAAAAATAGCAATAAAATAAAAGCAGTTGTCAGCTCAATAAGGCATTTTAGTTTTGACTCTCCCTCCTTCCCCACTTCACTCTTATCTCTCATTCCACTCCCTGGGATCACGCTCCTCAGAGAGTACTAAGGCATAAGCCCTTATCACAAGCCCTGAGGAAACATGGCTACGGCAGGTAATAGCTGACATGCTTTAAAGTGTGTGCCCAGCCCGGCCATCTCACTCTCTGAAATCTGTCCTGCAGACAAGCTTGCTAAAGTGTGTCAGAAACACATGTACAAGGATGTTCACCTGAAGTGTTTTATGTAAAGGGTAGAGAGGATTATACTACTAGAGTATTAAATGAAAAGGAGGCTGGGCATGGTGGCTCACGCCTGTAATCCCAGCACTTTGGGAGCCCGAGGCAGGTGGATCACTTGAGGTCAAGAGTTCGAGACCAGCCTGGCCAACAAAGATAAACCCCATCTCCACTAATAATACACAAATTAGCTGGGCGTGGTGGTACGCCTGTAATCCCAGCTACTTGGGAGACTGAGACAGGAGAATCACTTGAACCTTGGAGGCAGACGTTGCAGTGAGCTGAGGTTACGCCACTGCACTCCAGCCTGGGCAACAAGAGTGAAACGCCACCTCCAAAACAAAAAAAGAAAAGAAAAGGAGCAAGTTACTGTGGTGGGAGAGGAGATGTTGTAGAAATATACGTAGATCTCCTTACATCTGGTAATAGGCATGAAAAAAGTCTGCAAGAAGAAACTCCAAACTGTTAACAATGGTTATCTTGTAGGAAGTACAATAATCAGGTTGGGGGCATGCAATTTCTATATTTTTATAAGTACACTAATAAATCCAAGCCAATAATGATTTTTTTAAAAGAAAATCAAATCCAATGTCTTTAATATTATACACATATTTTAAAAAATATATGACTCAAGCGTAGAAGCAAAAGTTTGTGTTCTTCCCCAATTTTAATTTTTTCAATGCTTGTGTCTCTTCCCTAACAAATCTCTACTCATTTTTGATCTGGGAATGACTTACCTCCTATTTTCCTTCTCTCATTCCCAAATCCATCAAAATTTTGCTTCTTTTTTTTATTCCTTCAGGGTGCTAAGTTAAAAGGGTAATAATCTAGTCACAAAGTCAGAATTTCCTAACTAGGAGGGATCTTTACTCTCATCATTTTAAAAATGAAGACACTAAGACTAAAGGAGAGAAGTGATTTGCCCAGAGGTGCACAGTCACGGAGCAGGGACTAGAACTCAGAACTCTCTATTCCTAGTTTGCCTCTCTTTCCATTAAATGATAATCAGTTAAAATAATTAGGTTATAGCACAGGCTGATAATGGATGACTATTTGATTTTATTCCTCCAGGTAATAGAATTTATTAATCCATGTCAAAACCACACACCATCAAAAGGGATTGAAGGATAAAATTTCATGAATGTCAGTGAGGAAATATTTGGAAGTGAGGTCTTCTGCTACTGCACAAGTCACACTTCACGTGAACCCAGTGGTTCGCCTTCAGTTCTACAGGAAGATGGTTACAATGTGCAGTAGCCATCACTGAAGGACCACATGATAACAGATGCTTTAATACTACTGCAGAATTTCACTTCTTTTCTTAGGCTTGAAATAGCTGTTATAATCAGGAGAATAGGTCAAGGTTCATTGCGCCTTAATGCCCAAATGTGTACAATTCAGGAGGATTGCCATCACGTTTCCTCTGATCATTTTTCTTTGATTTTGCTAGCCTTTCTTGATGCAATTTATCTTATTTTTTCCCTTTTGGGTAATGTCTTTCTAAACATCCATGTTGTAATGGGTGCTGGAACTCACCAATTGTGCATGACAGAAAGGAACTTAAAGAAAATTATGCATTCTCCTATCTAGCCTAGGGCACACAAATCAAAGCTGCCTCTGAGAAGACATAGTAAAATTGAAAGTAGCTACACTTTATATGGAAATTAGCTGCTCCTAGAATGCAATATAGTTATGCATATATCAAACCAGAGACAACGAACATATGAAATACATTTCTGCACTTGGAATGCTCCCTTCCTTCTTATTTTGTATATAGAACAATTCTCAGTGTATTAGATTACATCAAAAATTAAAAAGCTTATTTTCTTAGCATTAACTTATGCATAGTTGGTATATTTGACAGAATTTAGAAATCTACCTTCTTTAAATAATATTTCACTGAGACTTCAAAAATAATCAGGACATGAAGCACTAATTTGAAAACACTGTGTTCTAAATGACTTTTGCTGATGTATTCAAGAAAAAAAAAAAAAAAACAGAAAAAGAGAGTATATTCCTCCAGAGCAGACATATGCAAATGAAGATCTTAGTTAATTTTTCTCTTGATTGCTTTTTGTTTTTAAACTACAAAAGAAAAACTCTAAAATAAAGTAATGTGTATTTAAAGAAAAATTTAAAGCTAAAGGAAGGAAATTATTTTGTGCAAAAGAGCTATCCTGATAATAGATCAATCTCCCCCTGGGGTCTGGCACTCAACAGCTGCCATAGGTCAACTCTTTATGTGAAAAAAAGAGGAATGAGAGGTACCAATCTTTGGGATTTTGTTCCTGCTTTTCAGATCGTCACAGATCACAAAGTTTGCCGGTGATCAAAATTCTTGGTTTAAATGGGATGAGAACCTGACTTTAATTCTTTTGATATTCCTCTGTTGTTTCTGCTTGCAGAAAACAAACTACTTTGGCTAGTTTATGTAAAAAAGGGAATTTACTAAAGAATATCATGTGCCTTATAGAAAAATCTTGGAGAGTCAGAGTGAAATTCAGAGGCCACGTAGCTGTAGCCAGACATTGAGGTGCAGCTCTTACCACCGTGCCAGGCATCCAGTACCTCTGCTAGGTCTGGTTAAAAGTCATATGGCACACTACTCGACCCAGCTGCTTAGCACTGACAACCATTCTGATCAGCTGCTACCCCATCACACTGATTGCTTAATATTTTTCATAGCACTCATATTTATATATACTATGTTCAAAAAATGAAATTATTCCATTATATTAAAAATTATGTACATATATATGTTTGCATATGCCTAGAAAATATGGTGTCTCTGGGGATTGAGATTAGAGTGAGGTAGAGGTGAAAGAGAGGACTTAATTTTGACTTTATATATTTCTGCATTGCTTAAATTTACAATAAGCACATATTCCTTATACAACAAGCAGCCTAAAATAAAGAAGTAAGTTATTTGGTTCTTGAACATTAAGTTATTTTTATGTTCATGGACTATAGTCTATGAGCTCTAATCATTGACTATTAGAATTGGAAGAGGCTTAGAGCTCAAGTGCAACTTCCCTAGCCAAAACCCACAAAGGATGGTCTACATTTACCATCTTCCATGCTACATCTCCTGGTTATACTTAAAATAATTTCTACTCCCTTTTTCGTTAAAAGCTTCTTTATTTCATTTAATTTAATCTCATTACATTCTATCTACTCTCTGTTATTTTTCTCCCTTGTGTTGTCATAGGAAAACCAGTGGGCAGGGCTTTGCCCTTTGGGGTGGGGTAATCCAGCTTCAGCCTGGGCACTAGTCAGAGTGGCACCCCATTTACTCTTGACCCCCTGGACTGACTCCTGCCATTACCATAGCACAAAAACTGTTATTGGAAAAGGTAACCATGGCCATGCAGTTGGAAGTTCCATGGAATCTTTCCGTTTCTCAACTTACTTGATGATTGAGCAGTAAATAATCAAATTGGCCGCTCCTTTCCTGTTGTTTGGTCTCCATAATGGCACTCCCTCCGAGAGCTTCTCCCTCTCCAGCTGTTCCCTTTCAGTCCCTTTTGTTGCTTCCTCTCTTCAGCTGGTTCTTCTCCAGTCTCTTCTGTGACTCCTTTTTACACAACTCTCATATTTTCCTCTCCTCTTCGTGTTTATAACCATGATCTCACTCATTGCCATAGGACTTCCACAGTCTTCTCTAATCTTTTGAGCCCTGAATCTGTATCTCTAGTACTGACCTCCATCTCCACCCCCACACTTGGGTTATTCAGCACTTCTCCTTTAGATAGTTACAGCAGTGTCCTGACTGTGGTCATGTTTCTGGTACATTTTTTTTTTTAATATTGGCTCCTTTGGGTGCAGGAACAGAAAACTATTCAAAAGCTACAATATGGTTAGACCTCAAGGAAATGGGAGCTAGAGGTGTTCTGCATTTAAAAAGGTTCTGCAGATCAGAAGCCAGAATTTGCAAATTTGCAGATCTTTAGATCTTTATCCTGGTATCTTATCATAAATATGACTTAGTCACACCCCTTTCTAACTCATTAGAAATGCAAACTTTTGCCTTGTTTCTTAGTTTTTTAAGAGAGAATGTGACTCTGTAAACTCACATTTTACTTTTTCTTCCTGACTGCAGTGTATGGAATTGCATTCATTCTACTCAGACATACTATAATTTGTTTATATAAGGCCAAATTAACTGGTTTTCTTTCTCTCTTATCCTCACTCTTTCCCACTTCCATTTCCATCAAAAGCATTGCCTCTCATATGTATGATATATATCCTTGGATAGTATGTGTCTTTGAAAAATATATAGTGTTGCTTTGTGTAGGTCTCCATTTAAACTCTGTATAAATGATGTTGTATTATAGCCCTATTTATGTTTTTACTCAACACTGTTTTTAAACTTAATGTTTCTCTGTACACATCTAGTTCTACTTGCTCCAGGTCCTTTGGTGTAAGCATCTATCATATTTTACTTCCCCTTTCTCATAGTGATAGATGTCCGTGTTGCCTCCAATTCCCTGTTTTCAAAACAATGCTGCAACGAACAACCTTGTATGTGTCCATTTACGGACTTGTTAAGGGAGAATGTCACAATTAGTGACATTCATCTTCTGCTTGACATACAAAAACAGAATTGGATTGCTGGATATATGTGTAATTAGTTGTACTAAATATAGCCCACTTACTCTCCAGAGTGGCTTACCAATTTACATTTCTATCCGTACTGCCTGACGATTCCCATTTCTCTAGATCCTTATCAATACTCATGATACTGACTCTGAGTTTTGCCTAAGTGGATTCTCAATATAGCTCATTTAAGTCAGTTCATCCAGATCCAAGATTTGCCATGCTTGGATTAGGTACCTGTACCTGACCCAATCATGTGTAGTGAAGGGTAGTGTCACATGGTAGATAATAGAGCTCATTTGCTTTCAGCAGGGGCAGTGGGTGGGGCAGCTTCTCCTAAAAGAGTTTGTGGATAAGGCAAGACTACACCCCCTTTTAATTCTCCCTCTCAGTATCCTCCATATTTTTTTCAAGAGTGATCATATAAACCTGTTCTGCTTGACCATGTTGAAAGGTCATGCCCACAGACTAAAGGTTACACCCTTAGATTAAAGGCCGTGACTATAGTCTATGCCCATAGACTAAAGATTATGGCCATAGACTAAAGCTTATGCCAGAGACTAAAGGTCATGCCCGTATCCTAATGGTCATATCCATGCCAAACTCCTTAGTATGCTCCACCATCTGGCTCCTAACTTCTCTGGCCACACTGAACCCTGTGGTTTTCCTGTCAGGCCAGAGTGTTCTGTACCTCTGTGCTTTTCCTCTCACTGATTCTTGTGCTTGAAAAGTCCTTTGGTATCCTCCAAATCACTGTTCTTCTGAGGTCCTCTTGACAAATCTTCGTTTTTTAAAGCCCTGAATTTAGGTGCACAAACCCTAGAAATTACTTTCTGCCCACTCTAACCAATATGCCTCCTTCGCTTGTCCTGGCTCTCTTCAACTTTCCCGTGATGGCATCTCCCCTTTCCTGCACTTGTGTATGCTTCTGTCACCCTTCTTGGTTGCATGTTCCGTGAAGGTGAGGACAGCATCTTATTTGTTTTTTTATCTCCAGAGCCTAGCACAGTGCCTCAGTCTACTGAGTGCTTAACGAATGTTTTCACATGAATAAATGAGCCACTTACTTTATTTGATAGAGTAATAAATTAGAATCTAGGGAGGGTATATGACTTTTCCAATGGCATACAGATGGTTAGGGATGAGCTAGAAGCAAAACCCAGGTCTCTTGATTTCTACTTCTTACCTCATAGCAGGGGATGCTATGGAGAATTCCCTGCATTTATCCTAATTAATTGCTTTCATTCTGCAGAGTAAGAAGCTGAAAAATTGAGAAAGTCTCCTTCCTAATCCCAGGAAACATTGGAGCATATAGTGTTATCCAAACTTTCCTCTGGATTTCCCCTTTCCTACTAAAATATGTTGGGCTATATGAAAGCAGAATTACAGGTAGCACTTTGGATTATAAATTATAGTACAGAATTCACCAGGGATCCTCAAACTAAAAGTAGATATTTCTTAAATCAAATATTATATACAGTAATTTTCAAAAAGTTGACATCAATGACTAAATATTTTTCTCTTTCATGTTACCCTTTTTCCTACTGTGTCTTGATTATTTATCCGAACTACAGCAATCAAAGTCACCATTTCTGTCAAGAAACTTTGCAGAGGAGTTTATAATACAGCATGTACTATTATAAAGCATGTACTATTATAAAAGCATGTCCCTTTCAGTTTTTAAAGGGCCTTGAAGTGTTCTGCAGAAATTCTCCACCCACTTCAGTTCTCTCCTTGACCTTGAGAGAGTACCACAGACCTCCTGTGAGAGCTGAGGAAGAGAGACATTATTTCTTCTTTATTTTTCCATCCATTCTGAGTTACTCAGCTGGAGCTGGCAATGAGTGTGGCCCTTAACTCCAGGCATTTTCCCTGCAACTTTAGACATAGGATAGACAGCTGTCAGAGAGAGTGTGGGAGTGTGGAAGCTTCAGCAGCAAAACAAAGGGACTGCTTTGTGGCTTGTTGCTAATGCCTTCTCAATTTACACAACTCTGAGAATGGAGTTTATTATCTCTGTGATGTGAATGAGGGACAGGAATAACAATGATCCATGAAAATTGAGGAAACTCAGATGCAGAGAGGCTACCTATCTGATCATGCAAATCCTGCAATAGAATTGGAGACTTCTGATTCTCCAACGAGACTGAGTGCACTCAGGGTGGTATGGCCAGAGACCACTTCTGATAGTCAGCTTGTTTTCTGTCACTAGGAAAACAATTTCCCATCGATCGAGTGACACTCGGGCTGGTAGCTCTAACATTTATAACCGTCAGAGAATTGTACCGTGGGTTCACATCAGAGGCAAACTAGAATGCCATCATTCATGTGTATCACTTAAATACATAGCAAAGCTCTTTCTGGTAATATCCAAGGAAAGTTTTGGTAAGAAGGGCCAAAGGCAGAGGCAGTAGAAGGCGGTGGTGGCAGTGGGACATGTGCTCATTGTTTTGTTTTTAACCCTTGATAAAATGATTCCCAAAGCAAAACATTTGAAAACCGCTACATTAAAAGCATCACATTTTCAGAACAAATTAATGTGCTACGTCATCACAGAGGAGTGATCAAAAGTATTGGAAGTCTAAAAGATGGACTCTGGAGCCCCAATCTTTCAGCAAATATTAATGCATAATTAAATATGTGTTATATAATAAATTACATAACATGTAATTTTGATAGTTATATCACTTAACATATATTAACTAGCTAATTGGCACTATAGATATCAGACATAAAGAAGAATCTTGCCCTTTGCCCCAAATGTAATATATATAGTTTAAGAAATTTGATAAGGTTTGTGAGAAAAACTATTTGTGGATTTATAGACTAATTAAAGTTAGCCAGTTAGCTCTATCCAAAAAAACATTAATAACTACTCAAAACTAATAAAAATATTTTCTCAATTTTATAAAATTCAGTTTTGACCATGGAAATATTGATAACCGTCTAGTAAGAACAGTAAACATAATCTTTAAATTAAATTACAATCTCTTTTGTGTTATCCAGGATTCAGTGATTTATAGAGGCAGAGAAAAGTGGAAAAAATAGTTTCCACTTAACCAATATTTTATTTGTTCCATTTAGTTGCAGACTGAACAAATAAATCTAATGTAGACATTTTATTTTTATCTGAACATGGGCAGTTTCCATTTAATGCAACATATATATAAAGAAATGTTCAGAAAACTTTTAACAAAAGTTGGTTGTTTCAACTTTCATTTATGTTCTTAATTCCTAGATTACATAAAAGTTAAAAAGATAGATTATGCTCTTCATTTTGGAACCATCAGAGGATTGCCAAGTGTCTACTCTAGATTGAAATGCATTTTCAAAAGAGGGAGTTAATTGTTTTTCTCAGCTGAGAAAAAGGAGGCCTTGATGAGATTCGTCATGTAAATCTCCAGTTTCTTAATCATAGATTAATTATGGAATAAGACAGATTTTGAAAAGGTATTTTATGCAGTTCAGTCCAGTACATTCTGCGCAGTACTTCAATGAAATCACCTTTAAATCCAAAGTCCCTTTCGATCCTTAAAATTTGCCGAAGAAGGAAAGGTTTTCAGAACGGTTGTAATTTATCCCAAAAGGCAAGGTCTTCTCTGTGACGTTGTAAATCTTCCAGTGTACAAATGCTGCCATGCCAGCTCCCAAAGCCAGCCCTTGGAGCATTTGTAGACTCTGGTATATCTGTCAAGATCATGATATTCTCAATAGGTAGAGCAATCATGTTTCGGTTCTGGGGTCTCCTTCCTGAGAATTAAAGCAGCAGCTCTTTAGCCTCCATTTTCTCCATGAGCCATTTGGAATCTTTCAGTTTGGAGTCTGCCAGAATGTTCTACTTTTTATTTCTCCTCCTTCTTGGATGATGACTGTGGGCCCCAGGTGCCAAGCTGTGGAACATAATTGTCTACTGATGGTGACATCTGGTTTGTTGGCAAGCTTCTTCCTGAGTTTTTTTTTCCCCCAGTGAATAAATGATAGCTTAGAGCTGGATTATAATAGAGCTTTGTCTCCTAACATGTTTGGGCCAGGTTTATTTCAAATTCATTAGTTTATGCTAAGAGTAAATTATAAACCAATGATAACCCTAGCTGCAAGTTACTCTTCAGAAAATCTTGTATCTTTAATTAGCTTGGAATATATTCTGCAGCTGATTTTTAAAAGACATTTTTCTATTTCCAGATATGCAAAAGTAAGGAAGATTTTTCACTCTTTACAAGTGAAAAATCAACATTTACAATTGTTAAGTGCTAATCCAAAGTTGGAAGAGAGTGCTTTTGTGAAATTTTCCCCAGAGAAAAAATTTACAAAAGACTTCTGAATTTCCATAATATGGACACAATCCAGGCATTCTTTCTATAATCTAGCCATTTTTTTGTACTTAGTAAGATACTGTATTCACTATTCATCTCATACTTTTAATATTTCAAGGTTGTCTATGTCTAATCATCATTATCTGTATCTTGGTAAAATTGACCAAAAACTGAAGAAAAATCATGGATGCTTACAAAAGACAAAATAGTAATCAGAGTTACTATTTAAAAACAAAATTCAAATATTCCTTTTAAAGAAGAGAAAATCAAAGTGCTAACTACTTCAATAGCAGAAATATTGATCCCAATCTTTCTGGTGCTATAATGCACAATGCATCCCTTTTTTAGTTTGCATAAAGGCTATTTATTAACAGAGAACAATAAGTTGAGGAGTTCTGTTCACAGATGGTGACGATGATGACCCCTGCTTCCTGCAAGTGCTGTCAGAAGGGGTGCGGGTAACAACCTCAATTTGCCCGATCTTTATATCCAAGCAGGCAGGGACTCTGGAAGCTGTCTGGGCCCCGGGTTCAGGAGTCTTGGTCCTATTTCCTCCTGCACCCTGGAGTTTGATCTGTAGGGCAGTGATGCCCAACTCGTTGCACCTCTGATCTACATCCTGGGCAGCAAACATGGTGGCTCATGGCAAGGACTCATCTTGGTCAGCTTTCACCTTCATCCCATCAGTCATGCTGCAGATGGTTTTCTTGCCAAAGAGATTGGTGACACGGACGAAGGTGTCACTGAAGGATGAAAAGATGTGAAAGGATGTAAAGAAGAGTGCATTACATGCATCTTTTAAACACACAAAACTATATGCTGCAAAGTTCAATACTAATTGATTGCCGCATTTCTGTTTTCCAAAATGGCATGTTTCTTCTTTCATTAAAGAATGGATAAAAATCACACTAAAAACTAGATAATATTACTTTGTGTTATTATTTGTCTACAAATATTTCTTAAGAAGGTAAATCTAGCTGATTTAGAAAATGTGCAATGACACAAAGCTTACTGCTTGCATCTGTAAGGTTATATTTGTCTAAACTTTGTTCCTAGTAAATATCAATTATACTGGTTCTGTAAAGTCTAGAAAGCAAATGCAATAGCTAGAAAGGTCAATAATCAATTTTATCACTTTTTAGAGCTTTTAGGCTAAACGATGAAGGGCTAAGAAGAAGATTTAGCATGCAAACCAAGTTCAGACTTAAATAGGGGTGTAGTTGTAAGTGGAATTCATCTCCAAAGAGGTAAGCAGATAGAGGAAATAGTCTAGAGCAGAAGAAAATAGTAGATGAAATGTTGCAGTATTCACGGGAGGAAATAATAACTACAGAAGAATATCTTGAGGAGGAAGAAAGGAACTTTAGAAATATTACAGGAAAAGAATAGTAAATGTGGCAGTTGCTTGGACACAGAATGGAAGAAAGGGAGATTTAAAGGGATTATAAAAGACTTTTTAAAAGGTATAAAGAAAGGCCAGGCGTGGTGGCTCATGCCTGTAATCCCAGCACTTAGGGAGGCCGAGGCAGGCAATGATAAGGTGAGGAGATAGAGATCATCCTGGCCAACATGGTGAAATCCTGCCACTACTAAGAATACCAAAATTAGTTGGGTGTGGTGGTGTACGCCTGTAGTACCAACTACTCGGGAGGCTATGGCAGGAGAATGGCTTGAACCCAGGAGGCGGAGGTTACCGTGAGCCAAGATCATGCCACTGTGCTCCAGCCTAATGACAGAGCGAGACTCTGTCTAAAAAAAAAAAAAAGTTAAGTAAAGAAGATAGCCAACCTTCAGAACGATGCATGTGACAGAGGACTGTGGAATAATATCTCTGAGACAGCCCTCAGCTCTTTCCAAGAACCTCTGAACAATTCCAGGGCTGAGTCTCCACACGGTTCTTTCACCTCCTCACCGTTGAATCCCTGGCTTCTGTTTAGCTTCCACCATCTCCTGAGATAGCTCTGCAGAGGCCTAAGAGCCTCCTTCCCAGTGGCGTTTCTCACTCACTTCTGTCAGCCTTGCTGCCTGGCCACGTTTTGGCGTGGCTGTCTCCCGTGGCTCCCACGGCCCTCAGCTCTGCGGCCTCCCCTCCTCCCTCAGACTGCGCCTTCCTGGCCCTCCACCTTCTGCCTGCAGCGTCCGTGGCACTACCGCTCTTGCTCTTCTCTCTGTGCTCTTTCACAAGGCCACCTTATGCAATTCCAGGACTGCAGACACCTCAGTAGAGACAGGCCTCACCCCACCATTGCCTCACCCGGACTCCTTCCCTGAGCTCTGCTTTTGCAGCTAAAATCAACTGCCAGACTTTCACCGGGATGTCCCACTAGTACCTCAAGGTTAACGGGTCTGAAAACTAAGTATCTCCCCATCATAAAACCTGCTTTTCACCGTATGTTTCCTAAACCTGCTGTTAATATCACACTACAATCCTGCAAGATCTGCACATGTAACCCAGAACTTAAAGTATAATAATAATAAAATCACACTTTCTTCCCTATCACGGTCATCAGGCTCAAAAAGATTGATTATCTTGGAATGAATCTCTTTCATTCATTGACTATCATTGTCACCAACACTTTGTCAGGCTTCTGTAACAATAAGTTTCTTATTGTTTTGTCTGACTCCTGTAGTACAAGCCGATAATATGATATGAATAAATACTGAATTAATAAGTAATGTCAACATGCATTCCATCAAAACCTATTTATCAATGTCTGCTATGTGCTAGACAACAGTCAGTGAAGATGAAGGGAAGATAAGAAAGAGTTCTCACATTAAAAAAAGGAAATATCAAGTATTTATTTAAAGAGGAATTCTGAATTTCTAATCAGGTAGTCTCATGGATAAAAAGATTGAGAAATACGGTTGTGTTTGTAGAAATATAAATGTAATGAAAAAGAGCTTGTTGATGATAATATTAAGTAATGTTGAATAATGGGATAGGATATTATAATTGCTTATAGATTTTCCTTTCTCGAACATTTTTAAAAAATCAATTCATACTCATGAAATAAATACTAGATTCAGAACTAAAACAAAACCTTATTAATAAGACTCAGTGTCCCTACTGATCCATTTACTCTAGTCTGTTTTGTTTCCATTGGCTTTCACACTGGGATCTGTGTCTGTGGGTTACCTCTGAATACATTTGCTGGAGGCAAATGTTTCTATGTTCTTTGTCTATTGGTAACTGTAGAAGGATGTGGATACTGCTCAAAGGGAAGTGAATGGCTTTAAGACTCTGTTAAAAAACCCAGAGTTCTTGGTTTAAATGCTGTTTTGAATAGTTCATTATCAAAATCATACTTCTGCTTTCAGAAAATGCTCAAGCTCTGCATCAAAGGCGCGCTGCTGATTACTAAGGGAAGGATGTGGAGCAAGAGCAAGCCGAGCGATGATTATAAGAAAAGGGGGAGCCTTCCAGTTAGTTAATGAAGCAACCTGCTAACCGTTTTCTGGTTGGAAAAAGTCATCAAGGACTTTTCTTTAGTCAACAGCACCATTTCTCTCGCTCCATCATCATCAGAAGGTTTGTGCAACACAGTGGGATATTATGGAAAGAGCCTCAGGGCATTGGCCATCCGGCCAGGGATGACATCATTTCTAATCGCTTAATCCTATATGATGCCAAGTAAGCCAAATTCACTGACTCTCGGTTTCCTCACTTATGAAATGGGAATAACAACAGTCACTCAGTTCTCACTGTTGTTGTGAAGACTTCGACTATGTCAAAGGGCTCTATGAACTAAAATACTCTAAATAATTTATGCACGTATTAACTAATATTAATTAGAAGGAAGGTGCTGAGAACTGAAAGTTAGCATTTTTGGTTAAACTTACGGCTAAAAACAAGCTTGACAGACAAAATGTGTAAGGAATAGCAAGAGAGTCTGTAATCATATTTAGGTGTTTATTTAACTTCACCGTGAATGGGAATTAGTTTTAAAAATAAATTCTGATTTACACCTGTGCTGTGCTCTGAAATCCACTCGTAAATTAGTTTCTGAAATGCACAGCATGTTTTCCCATAGAAGCAATGCTGTAATGGTGGTCAAGTTCCCACAGCACACGCTGTAAAGACTACTTTACCCAAAAGTAACTGAAAATGCCAAGTTGTTTCAAGTTAGTCTGGGACCCTAACCACTCCATATAGTGTCTTTATGCAAAGGCTTGGGGATCATTTGTGCATCTGCTGTTCTTTCTTGGAACATCAGAAGAAGGAATTGTGGAGATTCAGACAGTGACTGTGTTGTCTCCACGTCCCCAGGGCATGCTCAGAAGGAGCTATCCATGTCTGGGAATGTCTGCACACCTGCCTGCCCTTCACCTAGCACGCATCAGCACTAGGAGTCCACATCTCTGCCTATTCAACCTATATTTCCTGCTTGGGTTATGGTGAATCCTTGGAAAAGGAAAATCTTGTGGTGAAATCACATCTATTCCTGATGCTCTTATAGCAACTACCTTTTTCCATTAGGCGATATAACCATTTAGGGAATGTTTCATTCTGCCATAGCTCCAAGAAACTTCAGATCTCATGGGGAAGGACAAGAGGAAGTAATTAAAGGGCTGGGGATGGATGTCTCTTTCCTCTCAGAAACTTTTACCCCTGGCACAGACCAAACAGACATATGAGTTAGTATTTTCAGTGGGAATTCCCCATGTAATATTCCTTCACTGCAAATTCTTGTGTTATTTTAATAGAGGGAATATTTTTACTTTTTGTAAAAACAATCAAATGAAAACACCCTTTTTAATCTCAGCCAATTGTGGTTCAATTATAAGCACCATTTTGATAGCTGTAGTAATGAAAAATGAAGAGAAAAATAACCTTTTTATTTCTGAGACTGAGTTTTGCTTTTGTTGCCCAGGCTGGAGTGCAATGGCGTGATCTTGGCTCACCACAACCTCCACCTTCAGGGTTCAAGTGATTCTCCTGCCTCAGCCTCCCAGGTAGCTGGGATTACAGGTATGTGCCACCACACCTGGCTAATTTTGTATTTTTAGTAGAGACAGGGTTTCTTCATGTTGGTCAGGCTGGTCTTGAACTCCCGACCTCAGGTGATCCGCCCACCTCAGCCTCCCAAAGTGCTGGGATCATTGGTGTGAACCACTGCGCCCAGCCGAGAAAGATACAGTTCCATGATGAGGCAAATGAGCTTGCCTTAGAAGACTAATATATAGTAGTCTCATGGTTTCAAGTCAACAGATGTGGGAGAGAAGAGGCTATGAAAAATCTGTATGATTGGAAATAGCTGGGCCAATATTTTCAGCTTGAATGATATTATAGTGATAGCTAAATGGTAGAAGCTTCCAATCTCCCCTTTCCGGAGTGGTTACAGGGCTGCCATCTGTGGTTGTGCAGTCAGTGAACAAAGGGGGCTCATCTAAGTGTTAGTGATGCCCAATCCTGTCAAGCATCCTGGTGCAGGGCTGAGCTAGGAGAACGAGACCTCTGGATATTTACACTGAGGTGCTGTATGTGCTAGCTACTACCCTGCTTAGCTAAAGCCAAACACCATATTTATCCACCTGCATGCCAGGAGAAAAACAATTGCAGCCAGGGGATGTACTAAGGGAATTAGTAAAACCGTTAATCTCTGTTTATTCAACATTCAGGTTGACACTTTAAATTTTTATTAGGGAAGGAGGAGGGAAGTTAATGTTTTTGAGTACCTGGGATGTGGCAGGCACTGTGCTACTCCATCAAAGGCTGCTGAGTTGCTTTAATCAAAGTGGGCAAAGGCAGTGGAAAGAAATACGATCAGCTGATAATTACATTTTAAATGCTTTATATTAGCATGTTACTTTCATAGCATTAGAATAGACTTTACCTTATGTATCACAATAGCTCTGTGAAAGGACTGATATTATCTACATTTGACATGTGAGGTAAGAGACTAATAAACATTTACTAGTGGAATTATTAATAGATTTGACCCAAGCTTCCAGATCCTGAATACTGAGCTCTTTCCAACATGCCATTAAAAGGTATATTTAAGTAAACTGGAATCTACAGGCTGAATCCTAGAGTGGGAGGTAATGTGTAAGGTTTGGGGTTGGTGGAAGAGAGGCTGCAATTGGAAAAACATTAGTCTTAAAAAATTTCTTTAAGGCCAGGCGCGGTGGCTCACGACTGTAATCCCAGCACTTTGGGAGGCCGAGTGGGGAGCGGATCACGAGGTCAAGGGATCGAGACCAGCCTGGCCAACATGGTGAAACCCCATCTCTACTAAAAATACAAAAATTAGCTGGGTGTGGTGGCGCACGCCTGTAGTCCCAGCTACTTGGGAGGCTGAGGCAGGAGAATTGCTTGAACCCGAGAGGCAGAGATTACAGTTAGCTGAGATCACATCACTGCACTCCAGCCTGGTGCCTGGTGACAGAACAAGACTCTGTCTCAAAAAAAAAAAAAAAAAAGAAAAGAAAAATTAAAAAAAAAATTTCTTTAAGTGAACAGAAACAAATGTGAACTATAGCTTGGACTTGAAAACAATATGAGTTAAATGGCCAGAAATATTCTTAAATCCTAGGGAGAGAAAAGAGTTCTCTGAAAACTTATGTTCATTTAACAATTTAGACTGTATTTCCAGGGCATTATAAGAAACATAACAATATTGACTTCACCTAGCTGATTGTAACATATTTGTTTTTATGGACCAAAATATTTATGATAGCTTCATGATTATGACTAATAAAATACATGCCTAAACCATCACAAAATTATGGAAGACACCTCACTAACACACAAAACTTTAGAAAAATAGAAAAATTTAGCATTTCAACTTTGTGTGTAAATTAAGCTCACCAAAGACAGGCTTGTTTAAAAATATAATAGTAGATAAGCTGTGAGTTGAATGTTTAAACCTGATTTCTCAGAACCCTTCTTCAATTTCAACATGGCATTTCATCATAATATTGACAGCACTTTGTCATTAAGCATGTATTTTTTAATTTTTTTACTAAGCCTGTATTTAAATGATCATTTGATTAGCGTGTCGTGAGGGCAAGGAATGATTCTGCGTGCTTACCATCATACCTCCGTGTGCACCACCTGGCACTGTAGGCACTTGATGTTTGCAAATAAACAAGCAGATGGATCACTTTAACTAAATAAATTAAAATATAGGTATAAAACTTTCAGAAAGGCAGTATATCAATGTTGTATTAGAGATATTATTTGGGTAACTGAAAGAAAATGAAAATTGAAATATTATTTAGATAAAAGTAGGACCTCTGCCAAACCAGTGGCCAGTCCCCTGGCAAAGAATTAATTCAATTTTTTTATTATAGAAACAATGTACTATTCGAGAGCTGTATTCTATTAAAGAACTTTGCCTTGTTAAAATCCAAAAGCTTGTCATTGGTCTGATGTTAGTCAGATCCAGTCTCTTTTCATCTATCCTCCCATCTATCTTCTCATCCTTTCATCTATCTACCCTTCTCTCTTTCTATTTACCCATCAACCCATCCATTCTTTCGTTTGTCCACTTTACCATCCACCCACCTTCAATTCATCATCCTTCTGTCCATCCTGTCACCCAGCCATTCAACCTTCCTGCCCTTCTTCCATCCATTCACCCAATAATCCCTTTGTTCTTTCTTCCCAGCAAAAGTTAATTGCCTGTTGATAATCAAAAGATGTGAATAAATAGCACTGGAAATCAAGCATGCATGTAAGGGTGTCATTTCAGGCAAGTTGGAGAATGTACAACTATATCATTTACTATTGTCCTGAGAGTCATCTAGTTAGTTTACCATATTGTAGTTCAGATCTAAAGATAATCAACTATAATTACCATGACTAGTTTAATAACATTTCATCTACCCATTACATTACTTATATACATTATAGAAACTGCCATTTCAGTTTCTGAAAGTATATTAAATCCAATCTATCTGTCCTGATGAAAGTCCTTTATTATTAATCTTAGAGAAGTTCTACCCACTGCTGCAACATTTAAGAAACACATTTTTTTCATTATTCAGCTTCATGGACAGGATTTTCTTCTTTTCTATAGCGTTTTACAGTTTACAACGCTCTTTTTATAGATCCATCATCTTTGATTCTCAATTAAAAGCCAAATTCAATATTTTGCATATGTTTTGCTGCAGTTCTCATTTCATCTCAGGTAAGCCAGCCGACCCTCTCTTCCCTCCTGGGACATGCCCCGGTGCTGTGTTCATTAACTTTCCCCTGGTGTTTGTTTAGATATTCAGATGATGATGAAGTGGATGTTGTTCTCATTATTCCTGCCTCAGGATGTGGTGGACCACCATCTGCAGCTGCCGTGTAAGTGATCATCTTGGCGTTGACCCACATGCCACCTTTGTAGTCATGAGTATTCTATCCGAGAGATGCCATCTGGTTTTCACGGAAGCTGGTGGAAAAGTGGGGATCTATGTTTCACTGCAGAGATGCATGTTCAGAGAAAAAAACTGAACATTTTTTGCTCCCATTAGGGGCAGAGCATCCGCTGTTGTGTTCTTTGCATCAAGTTTTCTCATAGCTTATACCTTCCTGTTAGAGTTCTGTTTCATCAGGTGTGTTAAGAAGCTCTCTATACTCTATGGAGTGGGGCTGGGAGGTGGGCTTGGCTAAGAGAATAGGAGGTGAGAACTGCTCCAACAACAGAACCTAAAGATCAAACATGATTTAGCCCAATACACTGACTGCTAATTGTTAGCTTTTCAGATGCAGACAACTCTCTGAGGTTACACTCTTTATTTGTTAAAGTTTTATTTAGAAATAATTTCAAATGATGGAAAAATTACAAGAATTGTACAGAGAACTCCTTTACCCAGATTTATTAATGGCTAACATTTTGGCACTTTTGCCGCATATATAGAGAGCCATATATACACATATACAATTTACATACATATACATATACAATATACACATATGCATATAAATTTTTTAAAAACTGTGCCCCATTTGACTCTAAATACATCAGTGCATGCTTCCTAAGATATTCTTTTACATAACCACCGTGCAATGATCACATTCAGAAGATTTAACATTGAAGTAATTCTATTATTTAACACACAGTCCATGATTTTAAGATTTAAAATCAATGTTAAAATTACAAAAACTTGGCACCATATTTTTGCTCTTAATCAGGCGGGTAAAAAAATTTTTTTTTTAATAGCCCCTCTTGTTACATGGCTTCCTCTTCTGTGGAAACTTGGCAACTTTTGAATGCCCAGGACACTTGCACCAGCTTTTAGCATAGAATAAGAGCAGAACAAGTAGAGGAACACAATATTACTTGACTCCTTACTGAGCCTTGTTTGTAGAAAGAAGTTTTTTCTTTATCCTACTAAGTGTTTCTTAGATTTGGATGTATGTCCATTTCTTCCTCCTCTCCTTCCCTTTATGGCTCCACTTCTCTAGAGCAAGGTTGGAGCCGCAGGAAGAATCCTAAATGTTTTTATTTTTTTCTGCCATACACTGGTATTCCTGCCCAGCTCCTACTCAAGCAAGGCGGTCTTGTCTTCAAAATTGTTTCTTTTTACTCAGAAATTCATTCATTCCTTCAATGACCAAAATCTCACATGACAAGATTTAAGGTGAACAACATTTTTAAAGGCTCTTTACAATAGCATCATCGATTTTCTGAAGGCCTTCAAAAGGAAATGCATAGAAATAGGAATTATTCATAAAGATATCTTTATCATAATCAGTAACTATTCATCACTTCTATTAGCAGATTTATCAGTCGCAAAGAGGGAAACATACCTGAATGTAGCTTGCAATCAGGAATACTGCAGACAGCTTGCTTTTGGGAATGCATTCATTCTTATCCAATTCCTATTTCCTTACTAATTTTCTTCACTTAGTGCATTTGGTTTTAAATTTGTGGTCTGTTTTTAGCATTAATTTATTTCCCTACTTACTAATTTATCTAGATAAAGGTCTTGAAACTACAAAACATAATGATGAGTCATTCCAAATATTATTTCTTATGTTTACTTTGCAATGATAAAAGCTAATTTCATATTTCAAAAAGAATGTTTTCTTACAAAATGCCTTTAAAAAAAAAAAAAGGTGAAACATTGAGATAAAGGACCCTAATTGGCAGAGTAATTAGTTGGTCAACTGCTTTTTTATCACTTAAATTACTTTTCTGTCAAGTGACAACAAATGTAATTTGAACTGAGATTAATTACATAGTAATGATGCTTAACATAATTGGTTAAATAGAGGAATTTCTTACGAAATGGTAGATTCTTAAATTTATACAAATAAGTCCAGATGGTGAACAGCTAGTTTTAATTAAATTAGGTTTGATAATTATAGATGATTAATTTTAGATTTGACTCAGATTAGAAAGAATACATTAAGGAAATTATTTTTAGTTTTCGATAGGATGGTAACATATCATGATGATTATAAACACTGATATCTGGGATCTAATTAATAATTTCTTAATTTCATTTTGATAAATAAAACCTTGGAAAATGTTACTGAGAAAAGTGATAGTATCTCTTTCCTTGGAGGCTTTTATGATGCAATCAGAATTCTGTGCTTATAAGAGGTTAGGTGTTTTTCTTCATAGAAATGGCGTAGAGGGGCAATGTGGTAGGGGTGGAGGGATGAACTAAATGATTTCCTGAAGATATTTCTAATTCCTGAATGTGATGACTAAGCTAATGTTGTAGAATTAGGCATGGTGTATGTATCAGACCACAAAAATGGCTTCTGAAAAGGATGTAACAATCCCACAAAAGCACATATGTAAAGAAAGGGTTTTTCTTCATTTTCTTTTCATTCAGAAGACATTTTCACATGGCTTATCATATGAACTCTGGCACTAGAAGTCTGTGAATTGCTTCTAACCACAGGAACTGTGTGTCACTCATCTGTGAAAAAGTCTGAATCTAAAAGTGCAAAAAAAGATAAGGTTGGCTCACTGAGGGGCCTACGCCACACTAGGTAAAATTCATTTTCCTTCTACACGGATGGCTTTTATTTATATTTGTTTGTTGGTTCATTCATTTACTCATTCATCAAATATTTATCACATGCAAAGCTCTGTGTTGGTGATATGATTTTATTAGGCACTTGCTTTCAAAATAAAAGACTGTGAATGCAAGAGTTACATTTCTATACTTTTATTGTTTCTATATGCTTCCAGCAACTTGTCTTCAGCTGCTTTTACTATTTTCTCAAAAGGAATGCAAAACCTAGGTCCAGCTCAAAATTAACCTCATAATGAAACTGTCTGAAGCTTTAAATGACCCACCCAGGAGAAGACTGGCTAGGGCAAGGTCTCCAGATGAAAGCATACACGCAAAATCCCATGCATACTGTCTTGTGTGTGAAGAGACAGGGGAAGGCCATCTGGCTGTTTCAGGGTAGCTTCCCAAGGAGGGAGCATGGGGAATTAGACCCTGGTCCACTGACTTTTGCAGGGACGTTGGCTGCAGCAGAAATTTACTTTAAAAACTATACTGGTGGTTTTAACTGGCCTGAGACTAGATGCCTAAAGCCAGCTAGAATAACCTTTTCATTTTGGGACAGGTCCACTAAATCTGCCATATTATAGCCTAGAAGAATGCTTCCATAAATATGAAAATAGAACAAAGAGAGTTGGATTTCTTTTTCCTTTTTTTCTTTTTAGAGATGGGATCTCATTATGCTGTTCAGGCTGGAATGCAGAGGCTATTCACAGGCGTAATCATGGTACACTACAACCTCCAACTCTTGGGCTTAAACAATCTTCCTGCCTCAGCCTCCTGAGTAGCTGGGATTACAGGCATACACCTGGCTAGGAGAGCTGAATTTCTTGACATTTCTTTTTTTGTGTGTTACACAAGTTATAAATAAGTACTGTAGAAAATTTCTAAGATAACAAGAGATAGAAAGGAGAAAAATAACTTTCAATCTCACCATCCAGTAATAACCACTGTTAACATTTTGTAGAACAACCTTCTAAATACATTCTATGAATATTTATTTTTTTTGTACAAAGAAACAGGTGGTTGTGTATAAGTAATTTTGTAATCCAGTTTTTTCATTGGATAACATACTGTGATCATTTTCCTGTGTTAGTGTATGTACTTCAGAACAACGACATTTATGGAAGGAAGCACACCATTTCATAACATAATCCTTACTTTATTTAGTCAATCACTTATTTTTAGACTTTAGAGACTATTTTATCTTTTAGCTTGGTATAGTTCTCTGTCTACTGTCACTGAGTTTCTGTGCAGAGAACAAGGGCTATACATCTGTAATTGGACCACCCTCTGGGCAGCATTCATGAAAACAGCAAATCTAAACTAAATCCTTCTCTCCTGCATTCATTTCTTTCCACACACTTTCCATTATGAAGTGATTATAGCTTATGAAGTAAATTTCAAGTTAGTTACCGCCTGGTGACATAAAACAGCACTTTAATCAGTAAACTGTATTAAAATCACATGGACTGAAAACAGATTAGTACAGAAAAGATATCTCAGGTCAGTGGTTCAAAACATTGGGCTGCATGTTAGAACAATCTGGGAGACTTTTTAAAATCCCCATACCCAGGCCTCACTGTAGTCCAGTTAAACCAGAATCTCTAGGTCAGAGTTCTGAGCATCAGTCAGTATTGCTGAGCTCCCCAGGCTCCCCACGTGCAGCCAAGTTTGGGAAGCACTGGTTCCGTACTGAGTACTACTCTTTCTGAACGTGAAGTTTCTTGTGATTCCCCTGAACCTTTGAATCAAATACTGATGGAAATGAGATGGAGGACTGACGTGAAGTGGGCATCAGCAGATGAAGAGGTCGGTTCAACAGAACTGGGGCCTCCTCCCTTTTCCTGAGGCACAGACTGGGGGTGTGGCAGGTGGCAGCTGACTCTGAGATTCATAGATAAACCCTTGCCTTGCAGAAGGGATAAGCTGTGCTTTTGATAGTGACAACAGCAACAGTAGTGGTAGCCTCTATAGTCACTGAGTCATTGGATATTCAAGTCAGTTATATGAGCCTGGAGCTGTGATCATCTTAGGCTAGAGAAGTAAAAAGTACTCGGAGCCTGACGTCTGTTTGCTTTCCAAGCTCAGCCTCCTAAAGCTGTGTAACCTCCAGGGAAGTACTTCACTTTTCTGTGCTTCAGTGTCTGCATCTGTGAAATACAGATAATGATAGTACCCATCTCTATGCTGGAAAGAATTGATACAATGAATAGTCAAGGAATCGTAGAAAATCTCTTGGCACTTACGAAAATAATAGAAAAGTGGTTCTCAACCAGGTGTGATGTGGTCACCCGGGATACTCTTTGCAATGTCTGAAGATATTTTTAGGTGTCACACTGGGGTTGGGAGGGGATGCTACTGGCATCTAGCAGGTAGAAGCCAGAGGGTGCTGTTAAATATCCTACAATGCACAGGACGGCTCTGCAGCAAAGAATTATCAGGCCCCAAATGTCAACAGTGCTCAGGTTGAGAGACCCTGCAGTGGATGTTGGGTAGTTAGCCATTTGTACTCAAGGAAAGTAAGGCTTAGTGAGATTAAGCAATTTATCTAAGGCCACACAGCTGGTGGAGCTAGGACTTGAACCAAGTCAGAAAATGCAGATTTGTCTTTATCATTCTATGAGGACATGGTCCATGGATGTGGACTTAGCCTCACTTTCCTAAAGTATGCGCACTTCTTAACCTTGGTCCTGGATTTTAAGTCAAGGTCAGGGCCTTGGGTTTTGATCTACTCATGACAGTATGTGTGTGTTTATTTGTATGAGTGACAGAGAGAGAGGCTGTGTAGAAAATGCTGACAATCTTCACACTCTGAATCCCATCACCTCTCACCCTTCCACCTTTATCAAAGACAGAAGGAAAAAGGAAAGAAAAAAGAGTGATGTAAAAGGTGATATAAATGTCATTATAGACTGTTTAGGATGGCTAGAAATATAGGGATGGATGTATGCCTTCAAAAAATGTAGGAGGTCTACCCAATTTCATCCTTCCTGGAATCACAGTACACTGCATTATGTGTCCCTGCACATTCACTGATGCAAACAAACTGTCCTTATGGATTTAACTATAGCTCATATTTCAATTTCTAGGCTATTTCATTCATTCTCCAAAAACTGAGTAGACAAGGGCTGTGATGAACAGGCGGATGCATTGCAGTAGGTCTCCATAGTTCACGCAATTCAAAAGCCAGTAAAATTAATAAAAGGTACATCAAAGTGTGCTTTTTCCATCTGTTAGAGAAATGGGAAATTACATAACACCTAGCGTAGAGACTGTAAAAAGACAGCACTAAGTGACAGACTTTCTTTGCAACTTTATGATCACCTCTAGGCACCCATTATGGATCTTAATGAATTCTTCTTAAACCATCGTTTTCACTGGATGCTTCTTGGAGCAGCTCTCAGGTTGAGATGCAGGCAGAGCGCAGGTCCCAGTCGTCACTCCGGTCCCACATCCCTTTTGTATGGTGCTCATTCTGAAGGGCTCTTTCTGCATTATGCATCTTATAGTACAAATCTAATGCTTCCCCTGTCTTTCTGTGTATTGAAAGCGATATTCTTCCTATGTCCATTTTTCAGGCATATCAGCTATGTAAATCAGCACATCTTCCTGGATTGATTTTCTTTGTGAGCCAGGAGCCATTTGCAATATTTCTGCCTGGGAGTGTAATTTGAGCTGTTTCATTGTTGAGATTTTCAGAGGCTATCTTAATTTCTATACAGTAGGTATTCTTCCTTTCACTTGTTCCAAATCTCAATTTGTTTCTATAGAGAATTGATTCTGCGTTTGATAATAGGCTCACTTGCAGTATTTTCTGGAGTTTACAAATGCCAGACTTAGTTAAGTGTGAAATACGTGTACAACATGACAGTTTTTCAACACTTCTGGAAAAGACATAATGCTTTAATGCAAGAGTAAAATTACCTGTCTGGTGATGGAAAATTGAGAACACAGTGATCATTGCCTTTTCATCATAAAAACATAAAAAAAAGAAATACAATGACTTCGCATTGCAAATAGCCTATGTCTTACAAATGTAAAAGAAAATAATATGTAAACTAAAATGGGAATATTTCATGACATATTATGCTTTTAGCACATTGCAAAATTGTAATCAGAGAATATTAAACTGATATTTTGGCCAGGCGTGGTGATTCACGCCTGTAATCTCAGCACTTTGGAAGACCGAGGTGGGTGGATCATGAGATCAAGAGATTGAGACTATCCTGGCCAACGTGGAGAAACCCGTCTCTACTAAAAATACAAAAAATTAGCTGGGCATGGTGGCACATGCCTGTAGTCCCAGCCACTCAGGAGGCTGAGGCAGGAGAATCGCCTGAATCCAGGAGGCAGAAGTTGCAGTGAGCCGAGATTGCATCACTATACTCCAGCCTGGCAACACAGCAAGACTTTGTCTCAAACAAACAAACAAAATTGTATAGAATTTCCATAAAACTTCTATTTTATAGAAATGTAAAATAAATGTATTCAAATATTGAGAATCACTGCAAACTTTCTTCCCATCTTGGAGCAAAAATAAAATTAAAACCTATTAGTTTATTACAGTAATTGGAACAGTCTTATTTTTCTTTACCTATTTATTGTGAGGTGAGAAAACATTATCACAAGGATACGTTTCTAAGCCTGTGTCTGTATATTTTTATTTGATTAATAATAATTCAAAAATAATTATCTTACAAGTTTAAAACTTATTTTAAAAGATAGGTACTCTTAATTTTATACCTAATAAGTCAATTTGCACTTGGAACACTTTATATTATACTCATTTATTATATATTTGAATACAGAAAGATTAAAAATGTCATTGTTGGAAAATAAACTTCTCTGAGTATTAAAACTAATTATAAATTTTAATAGATTTACCCAATTAATTGAAAATAATTGAACCTCTAAAGTGTCTCATAAAAGTAATAAAATATTCAAGACTAGAAATTAAAATTAAATTAAAAATAATGTTAGTTGTGGACAAATGTGTTAAACTTCTACATATTATTGTGAAGGTTAATTTTAAACAGAAATTGTACTCTTTTAAAAATTGTTATATAGATCTAGCTATACATTGAAATCACTCAGTGCACAAGACTAATAAGTATTCCTCTTATTCAAAATATAGGAAGAAAAATTTTAAGCAAATTATTTAAAATTAAGTCTCATATTATAAAGAAAGTTATAATGAAAAAGATTAGTTATAAGGCAAACTATAGATAAAAGGGATATATTTTATCTAACAATGCAATCATTGTTTTAAATGACATTTCATGCTTACTTGCTTGTTTGGATCAAGGAAATTTTTTGTAAAACAAACAGAATGTTTAGAGCCAACGAACTGCAATTTTATTTGAACTCGGGACTCTAAGTTTGGGATGATGAAATATCAATTACATTTTAAAATTAGTTAATTTCCTGTAGAACTATCCCATACCTCCCCAACCTTCCTTGTTGGTCCTAAACACTTAGGTGTTTTTTTTTCCTACTTTTGACTTTGTGTATATGAATGAATTTACACATATCCTTTATGATTTGCTTCTTCATTTGGTGATATGTTGTTGAGACTCATTCATACAGCTATAGTTCATTCATTTTCACTGTTGTGTGTTTTGCTGTGAAAATATATAACACAGTGATTTATTTATCCA
This sequence comes from Plecturocebus donacophilus, assembly GCA_004027715.1. Lineage (NCBI taxonomy): Eukaryota > Metazoa > Chordata > Mammalia > Primates > Pitheciidae > Plecturocebus > Plecturocebus donacophilus. Next base: position 140,460 of record PVKP010000287.1, on the reverse strand, counting down.
TTTTAATATCAGTGGGCATTTGAATTGCTTTCATTTTTTCTATTACAATCAGTGATATAAAGGACAGTATTGTACTTGTGACCTGGTACACATGAGCGAGACATTTCCAGACACCTATGAGTGGAAATACTGGGTTGTAGGTTTATGCACACCTCAAATGTTCTAGATAATGCCAAACTGTTTTCCAAAGTGATTGTGCCAGTATATGTTTCTGTAAACATGAAGGAGAGTTACTATTATCCCACATTTATGCCAGTACAATGACTGACTAAACTTTTTCATTTGTTTTACCAGTCTGGTAGCTGAAAAAGAGGATTTTATTGTGGTTTATCATTACATTTCATGATTATTAATGAAATGTATATATATATATATATATATACATTTTTTTTTTTTCTGAGACAAGGTCTCACTCTGTTGCCCAGGCTGGAGTACAGTGGCACAGTCTCAGCTCACTGTAGCCTCAGTCTTCCAGGCTCAGGTGATCCTCCCTCAGCCTTCAGAGTAACTGGTGCTATAGGTGTGCACCACCACGCCCAGCTAATTTTTATATTTTTTGTCAAGACAGGTTTTTGTCATGTTGCCCAGGTTGGTCTCGAACTCCTGGGCTCAAGCAATCCACCCGCTTCCACCTCCCAAAGTGCTCATGACAGCCATGAGCCACTGCACCAAGTCTTTTCATATATTAATTTAGTGTTTTGTGTTCCCTCTTCTGTGAAATGCTTGTCTTTTGCTCACTTTACTATCTGTTTATCTCATATATATGTGTGTGCATATATATATTTGAGTTCTTTATATATTGGAGTTCTTTCATATATTGGAGTTCTGTGCTCTTGTCCTTTGTCATACATAGCGATGTTGAGCTGCAATGTATTGGTAGTGTTGTGATATGGTAGTGGTTTATTGTTGGCATTTTTTTGTTTTGAGACAGTCTCACTTTGTCACTCATGCTGGAGTGCAGTGGCACAATCTCAGCTCACTGCAACCTCTGCCACCTAGGTTCAAGCAATTCTTCTGCCTCAGCCTCCCCCAAGTAGTCTCAGCCTCCCTGGAGTAGTAGAACAGGCAGACGTCACCACACCCAGCTAATTTCTGTATTTTTAGTAGAGATGGGGTTTCATGTTGGCAAGGCTGGTCTTCAACTCCTGACCTCAAGTGCCTTGGCATCCCAAAGTGCTGGAATGACAGGCATGAGCCACTGTGCCCAGCCATTGGCATCCATTTTAATTAGTGATGCCTACACTACACTTGTTATTAAATATTTTGAATGATGTCTTTATTTATATGTGCTGCAAATACTTTCTTCCCATTGGTGCTTATCTCTTCACTGCCCTTTTTGGTGTATTTCTAGGAAAAGGAGTTCTTCATTTTAATGGAGTCCAACTTATGAATCTTTTCCTGTTAGGGTTACATATTTTTTACAACTTGGTGAAGAAATCTTTTTATACCCTGAAATTTCAAAATTTCATAAAAATTTTATCCTGTATTTTTTCCAAAAGTTTCAAAGATTTGTCTTTCACATTAAAGCCCTTGGTCCATTTGGAATTTATTTTTCTTTATGTTGTGAGGTAGAGATATGTTTTCAGCTTTTTCTATGTACAGTTGCTCCTCAACTTATGATGGAGTTACATCCAAATAAACGCATTGTAAGTAGAAAATATTGAAAGTCAAAAATGCATTTAATAACCTGATAAACCCATCATAAAGTTGAAAAAAATCAGGGACCATCTGTAGTTAACAGATGGTCCCAGCCCTCTCCTGAAAGATGTCCAATTTGCACCTAACTCCCATTCTCCCTGCATTACCCCTCTTTCTCCCAATGTTCAGAAGGGCCTGCCCACTGTCTCTGTCACCATTTCCGACTGACATTGCTACAGCCTTTAGTGCTCATTTCCGTTGGTTTATTTTCATGTTCACCCTCCGTCTCTCCTATCTACACTAGTTACTTCTGGGCTCACATCTAAAGATCCGCCTTTTAGAGACATTGGCCGCCGGTCAGGAAATTCCTCCTTTTACTATGCAGTGTTTTTGTAATATTTAGGCCTTTAGTTCTTGAATTGATCTGCTTTTGGAAGGGTGGTCTCCAGAAAGTGGTGGTGTCATTATGGCCTCCTGCAAGATTTAAAGGCGAGCCCTAACACATAATCCAACACCCCTGCTCTGCTGAGTGATTGATAGGATACAAATGGGCCTGAAGAGGTGAGAACTCTTTTCACTGTGAGCTCCTAAGTATCTGTCACCAACTGAGAGATGGCAGGCCCAGCAGTAGATGCCAAGGTCCAGTGACTGTGGCCAGGCGATGTAGCATGGTAGACAGAATGCTGATTTGCTCATGGAAAGTGGGGTTTACTTCCCAAATTAGGTAGATAGTGACAATGTAACTTCTTCCTGAAATGGTCGGTATCTCCTATCCTGGCCAATTTATTATCTAGAAAGATCAGAGCTGACCAGCAAGTAAAGGACTAATCTAGGCAGAGGCTGATGAGTGGAATGCTTTCAGCAAAACCAATAGGAGGCAGCCAGTCCTAGGGGATCCAGCTGAAAGCTTCAAGAGAGAGCCTTTGTCAGAAGGTAGGACAGAGTGCCACAGGAGTTTGACCACAGACTACAAGAAATCAGTTGTCTTCAAGGGACAAGGTAGCAGGGATCTATGACTATATTTCAGAGACAGGAGTCTCTTCCCCAGAAAACATGTGAGAAACAAGTCAAGGTTGAGCAGCTAACTCTGCCTGCTCATCAACTCCTTCCACAAGAAATGAAAATTCTTATGGCTGCTCTTTCCTGCTAGCTCACATGTTGCTGCATATTTTCTAGAAACATATGTTGCTCCTATGACATTCACATTTATGCAGTGGTTTCCTCATAAGAGTAAAAGAAGACAATTATAAAAACAGCTCCCTTAGGTACTCTGCTGATGTACTCTTTTGTACTTAGGCACTCTGCTGTTGTACTCTGTCCCGACTCCCACAAAAAGCCAAGATCAGAAGGATTAAATGGTGTCAATTGCTCTGGAAATGATTAAACTGACCAAATCATTTAAGTTTCACTATCTACACTTCAAGTCTTGCTGAGAAGGCATACTCTGATTGATGTCACTCGATGATTTATTTTAATCATGTATTAATTCAACGATCATTTAATAGACATCTTTCCCACGCTAAACAATGTATCAAACAAGGATTTTAAAAAGAAGACAAGCATTGGGTGTAGGAAATGGGGGCTATCAGTCTTCCCAACACTACTCATTTAGGGGTTGTACAGCATTTGACACAACAAAGGCAATTTTTGTGACAGGAATTCCCTCATAGCTACAGGAAGACTGATAAAATTTTTAAAAAATCTCTTTACTCTCTGTGGGCTCCTATATATAAAAGGTTGTCAGATCAACTTTATAAAACTCAAAGACCCACAAAAACTGCAACACAGAGTCATGAATTCATTTTTGAAAATGCTAAGATGAACAGATAAACCAGTGAATTATACAAAAGTCACCTACTGTTAAGCATAACATTATGAAGAGGAGAATTTCTTTTCTAAACCACTGAATGACTTGCAAAGTATAACCACCAGCCCCCTGCATGTGGAATTGTGCTGCACCTTGAGAATGTTTGTTCAAAGAGAGGTAAGACAGAATGTGAAGTTCACAGGTAGCCATGAAATGCTCTTCCTTTCCCACCACACTATCTGCCTCATCTCCAGCTCCCACTTTTACTGACTAGAGTCTTTAATATTGTTCAAGAAAAAGTGCTCACTCAATTGTAGGACATAATGTACTACTGACGGAATGGTCCTGCTTTTTAAAGACAAAGTACTTGTCTGTTTGAACATGTTTAGTTTTGGACGCAGGCCATTCAATATTCAGCTTGAAGTTAATAAGTGTTGGGGCACAGTGTCCATGGCTGATCATTTACATAATGGATATTATGTCCTTTTGGCTCAGTAATCATCTAATAACTTAATATTAAATAATGGTTTCCAGGCTGCTGAGCACATGGTGAATGTCCATCCTTCATATTCAGGGTTTAATATTCTCCTAGCTTTTTTCCACGCTTAAGACCCAATAATATGCCTCATGGGACAATAAAACAACATCAGGATTGACACAGTGCATTGAAGAGACAAATGTTCACTGAGTACTTGTGCAGCTCTTGTATACTGGTAGAAGCAGAGTCTTGCCTCTTTATTATGGCTTCTTCTAAACTATCAAAACACTACCAAAAAAAGCCTCTTTTCCTGCTGTTATGTCATATTATTACTGGTCCCATCAGATAGCAATATTCTTGCTAGACTAATAATAATAACTATTTTCAATAGTTAACTACTCCACATTTGTAAAATAAATTGGCTTTAAGAGGACATTGTTACAATTGTAAAAAGTGGTTGATCCAATAGTCAATGTTTATAAAACATCTTGAAAATGAAGGCCACTGCACAGGCAATAGTCCAAAGGATGTTGGTATCCTTTTTCCAGCTTAGGAACATTGTACATAGGAGTTTAGGGTCAAAATTCTTCCAGGATACCTTTTCTACCAACTTCTTATTGGTCTAGTACCACTATATATGTAGGAGGTAAGTAGAAGGCAAGAGATATGTTGAGGAAGAAGAAAATGAAGGGTCAGAGAAATTAAGAATGAGAACATATGTGCTATAGATAAACCTTTCCTAACACTTTTGCCAGGGAACACCTTATATCTTAATATTCTTTCATAATTGATTTCTGTTAACACAAAAATAGAGTCATCCTCCAGATTAAGTGAAAGTTGGAGGAAAAAATATATTGCTTTACAATGAAAAGGTCTCAGAGTTACTATCTTAACCCTGCGATCAGTCTTTGTCTGACTGATGGTGAGACATGAGACGGTGTCTGCATCTTGTGGTGATGCAATGTAAAGGTCACTGCTCCACAATAAAGCTTGATCTAACTTTAAGTTCACAAGAAATACATGGGATAGAAAAATAAGTTAAATGAGATCATGAAGAAATGGTCAGGCAAATCCAGGAGGTGGGACATCCTGCAGGCTAACTGGCTTCGTTATCTCAACAAATCGTTTTTAAAAGTGGGGAGGGAGAAGGAGGTGGAGCATGGATTCTTAGATTAAGGAACTTCAGAAACATGCAACCAAATGGAATAAAATAAAATATGTAGTACTTTTAGCAAATCCTGGTTTAAATAAATCAGTTGTAAAAATATATTTTTTGGATAAGTAGGGGAAATTTGAGTATAGATTGGATCTTAGATGTTAAAAGGGAATAATTGTAAATTTGTTAGATGTTATAGTGTTATGATTCTGTAGGAAAATAGCCTTACTTTTAAATAAATGTGTACTAAACTGTTTAGATTGAAATATCTTGATATCTTTATTTGTGATTTACCTTATTTATTTGTTGTATTATTTTATTTTAAAATTATCACATAAAAATTGCATGTAATTATCATGTAAAACATGATGGTTTGAAGTATATATACATTGTGGAATGATTAAATCTAGCAAATTAACCTATGTCATTACTTCACCTAGTTATTATTTTTGTGGTGAGAAGACTTAGCGTTCACTCTCCTAGCATTCTTTAAGAATCAATACACTAAATAGTCACTCTGTTGTACAATAGATCTCTTGAACCTATTTCTCATATCTTTTTTTAAAAAATATATTTTATTGTGTTTTAGGTTTTGGGGTACATGTGAAGACCATGCAAGATTGTTGCATAGGTACACACATGGCAGTGTGGTTTGCTGCCTTCCTCCCCTTCACCTATATCTGGCATTTCTCCCCATGCATCTCTCCCCAGCTTCCCACCCGCCGCTGTCCCTCCCCTAGTTCCCCACCACAGACCCCAATGTGTGATTCTCCCCTCCCTGTGTCCATGTGTGCTCATTTGTTCAACAGCCGCCTATGAGCGAGAACATGTGGTGTTTGGTTTTCTGTTCTTGTGTCAATTTGCTGAGAATGGTGGTTTCCAGGTTCATCCATGTCCCTACAAAGGACACGACCTCATCATTTTTTATGGCTGCATAGTATTCCATGGTGTATATGTGCCACAGTTTCCCTGTTCAGTCTATATTTCTCATATCTTACTGAACTTTTATATCCTTTGACCAACATTAGCCACATCCTCTGACCTCAACTGTGCCAGCCTCTGATATCTACCATTCTATTCCCTACTTCTATGAGATCAACTTTTAAAGATTTTACATATGAGTGAGATCATGCAGTATTTGTCTTTCTGTACCTGGCTTGTTTCAATTAACATCTTCCAGGTTCATTCACATTGCCATAAATGACAGCATTTCTTTCTTTTTATGGCTAAATGGTATTCCACTGTGTATATATATCACATTTTCTTTATGCATTTATACATTGATGAACACTTAGGTTGATCTTGGCTATTGTGAACAATACTGAGATAAACATGGGAGTACAGATATTTCTTTTGCATACTAATTTTATTTCCTTTGCATATTTACTCAGTAGTGAGATTGCTGGATCATATGGTAGCTCTATTTTTAATTTAAAAAATTTATACTCAGGTTCACTGTAATCTATTTCTAATTTTTTAGGAACCTCCATACCGTTTTCCATAATGGTTGTACTACTTTACATTCCCAACAGTGGTGTATAAGGGTTCCCTTTTCTCCACCTCCTCACCAACACTTGTTATCTTTTGTCTTGATCATAGCCATTCAAACAAGTGTAAGGTGATATTTCCTTGTGGTTTTAATTTGCATTTTTCTGATAATTAGTGATGCTGAGTTTTTGTTTTTGTTTTTTGTTTTCATATACCTGTTGGCTGTTTGTATGCCATCTTTTGAGAAATGTCTATTTGGGTTCTTTGCTCATTTTTTAAATTGCATTCTTTATTTTCTTGCTATTCAGTTGTTTAAATTTCTTGTATATTTAGAATATTAACCCATCATCAGATATGTAGTTTGCAAATACTTTCTCCCATTCTGTAGATTGTCTCTTCATTCTTTTGATTGTTTCCTTTGCTGTGCAAAAGCTTTTTAGTTTGATATGATTTCATTATTCTTTTTTTGCTTTTATTGCCTGTTCTTTTAGGGTCATTTCCAGAAACTTATTGCCCAGACCAAAGTCATGAAATTTTTCCTTAATGTTTTCTTCTAGTAATTTTGTAGTTTTGGGTCTTACATTTAAGTCTTTAATCCGTTTTGGGGTTGACTTTTGTGTGTGGTGTAAAACAGAAATTGAATTTTATTCTTCTCCATGTGGATATCCAGATTTCCCAACACCATTTATTAAAGAGACTGTCCCTTACCCACTGTGTGTTCTTGCCACTTTTGTTGAAAATCAGTTGGCTATAAATGTGTGGATTTCCATTTGAGTTCTTTATGCTGGTCCATTGGTCTGTTTGCATGTTTATGATAGTGCCATGCTGATTTGGTTACCCTAGTTTTGTAGTACATTTTAAAGTCTAGTAGTGTGATGCCTCCAACTTTGTTTTTCTTGCTCAAGGTTATGTTGGCTATTGAGAATCTTTTATGGTTCCATACATTTAAGGATTGTTTTTCCTATTTGCATAAAGAGTGTCATTGATATTTTGATAGAAATTGCATTGAATTTGTAGATCACTTTGGGTAGTATAGACATCTTAGCAATATTAATTCTTCCAACTCATGAACATGAGTATCTTTACATATTTTTTTCAATCTCTTTCATTGTTATTATAGCTTTTAACATAGAGATCTTTTATTTCCTTGGTTAAATGTATGCCTAAGTGGGTTTTTTTGTAGTTATTATAAATGAGATTATTTTCTTGGTTATTTTTTCAGATAGTTCACTCTAAGTGTATTGAAATGCTACTAATTTTTGTATGCTGATTTTGTATCCTCCAGCTTTACTGAATTTGTTTATTAGTTCTAACACTTTTTTGGGGACATCTTTAGGGGTTTTCTGTGTATAAGGTGATACCATTTGCAGACAGAGACAATTTAACATTTCTTTTCCTATTCTAATGACTTTTTTTTCTCTTGCCAAATTCCTCTTTCTAGGACTTCTAATACAATGTTGAATAGAAGTGGCAAGAATGGACATTCTTATTTTGTTCCACATATTAGAGGAAAAGCTTTCAACATTTCTCTGTTGAGTATAATGTTACCTGTGAGTTTCATAATGGCCTTTATTATGTTGCGGTGCATTTTTTCTATACGTAATTTATTGAGAGTTTTTTTTATCATAAAAGGATGTTAAATTTTGTCAGATGCCTTTTATGCACCTATTAAAATTGTCCTATGGTTTTTGTCATTTATTCTGTTCATGTAATGTATTGCATTTATTAATTTTTGTATATTGAACCATCCTTGCATCCTTGGAAAAGATCTCACTTGATTATGATGAATGATCTTTTTAATGTGTTGTTGAATTTGGTTTGCTAGTATTTTGTTGATGATTTTTGCATCTATGTTCATCAGGGATATTATTCTGGAGTTTTCTTTTTATGTACTATCCTTGTCTCGCTTTGGTATTAGGGTAATGCTAGCCTTGTAAAATGAATTTGGAAGCATTTCTGTTTTGGAAGAGTTTGAGAAGGATTGGTATAGCTCTTTAAACATTTGGTAGAATTCAGCAGTGAAGCCATCAGGTCCTGGGCTTTTCTTTGCTGGGAAAGTTTTTATTACTGATTTAATCTCCTTAATTGTTGTTCATCTGTTCAGGTTTTCTATTTCTTCATAATTAAATATTAGTACATTGTATGTACCCAGGAATGTATCCATTTCTTTTAGGTTATCACATTTGTTGGCATATAATAGTTCACAATAGTTTCTTATGATCTTTTGTATTTCTGTTGGGTCTGTTGTAATGTCTTCTTTTTCATTTCTGATTTCATTTCTTTGAGTTTTCTGTTTTAAGTTTTGTCAATTTTGTTTATGTTTTCAAAAACCCATCTCATTTTGTTAATCTTAATCTTTTCTATTGTTTTTCTCCTAATCATTATTTCATTTATTTATGCTCTATTTCTTTTTTTTTTTTTTTAGACAGAGTCTGGCTGTATCACCTTAGCTGAAGTGCAGTGGCATGATCTCAGCACACTGCAACCTCTGCCTCTTGGGTTCAAGTGATTCTCATGCCTCAGCCTCCTGTGGAGTTGGGATTATAGGAGTGTACCATGACACCTAGCTAATTTCTGTATTTTTAGCAGAGTTGGGGATTTCACCATGTTGGCCAGGCTGGTTTGGAACTCCTGGCCTAAAGTGATCTGCCTGCCTCCGTCTCCTGAATTGTTGGGATTATAGATGTGAGCCACTGCACTCAGCCTATATTGTTTCCTTCAGCTGATCTTTATTGTTTCCTTCCTTCTAATAACTTTGGGCTCAGTTTATTCTTGGTTTTCTAGTTCCTTGAAGTGAAACACTAGGTTATATGATAGTTTTCTTTTTTTCTGTAGCAAGCATTTATTAATATAAACTTTCCTCTTATAATTGCTTTTGCTGTATCTCATAACTTTTGGTATGTTGTACTTACATTTTCATTTCTCTTAAGAAGCTTTAAAATTTCTTTATTCATGCATTGCTTGTTCAAGAGCATATTGTGTGATTTCCATGTATTTGTGAAATTTCAAAAGTTTTTCCTGTTACTGATTTTTAGTCTTATATCACTGTGGTCAGAAAAGATACTTGATGTGATTTCAGTCTTCTTAATTATTTTAAGATTTGTTTTGTGGTCTAACATATAATCTATCCTGGAGAATCTTCCATGTGCAGTTGAGAAGAGTGTTTATTCTGCTGCAGTTGTGTGGAATGCTCTGTATATATCTGTTAGATCCATTTGGTTTGGGGAATAGTTTAAGTCTTATGTTTCCTTGTTGCTTTTCTTTCTGAATGATTTGTTTATTTTTGGAAGTTGAGTGATAAAGTTCCCAATTATTACTGTATTGTAGTATATCTCTCCCTTTAGAACTATTAATATTTGTTTTATGTATTTAGGGACTCTGATGTTAAATGCATATGTATTTACACTTGTTATAAACTTTTGATAAACTAAACCCTTTAGCATTATATAATGACCTTTTTCTCTCTTATAGTTTTTGACTGAAAGTCTGTTTTATGTAAGTATAGCTACCCTTGCCTTGTGGTTTCCTTTTCTTTGGAGTATCTTAATAGACTTACTTCATCTATAAGGGCTATGTGAGTCCTTATAGATAAAGCAAGTCTCTTGTAGATTGCATATAGTTGGCTCTTAATTTATAATCCATTCAGCCACTCTGTGTTTTTTGATTTAAGAGTTTAATTCATTTATATTCAAGCTAATTATTAATAGGTAAGGACTTACTACTGTCATTTTGTGAATTGTTTTCTAGCTGTTTTGGAGATTCTTTGTTGTTTTCTTACTTTCTTGTTATCTTTTTCCGGTTAAGTAATTGTGACTTTCTCTAGTGGCATGTGTGGGTTTTCTTTTTGCTTTTTCTTAGATACAGGCTCTAGCTATGCTACCCAGGCTGGAGTGTACTGGCTATTCAGAGATATGATTATACCCCACTACAACCTCAGACTCCTAAGCACAAACAAATCTCCTGCCTCAGCCTCCTGGGTGGCTGAGACTACAAGCACACACCATCATGCCTGGCTTCTAGTAGTATGTTTTGATGTATTAATTTTTATTTTTTTGTGTATCTACTGTAGGATTTTGTTTTGTGACTACTATGTTACTTCTAAAAAACCTGATAGTTATAATAGGATATTTTAAGCTGAAAACAACTTAAGTTTGGTTGCAAAAAAAAAAATAAAAACCCCACTAAACTTTTATTTTACTCTCTCTTTGTACATTTTGAATTGTTAATGTCAAATTTTACATCTTTTTATATTGTATGTCCCTTAGCAAACAATTATAGTTATTATTATTTTTAATTGTCTTTTAACATTCATACTAAAGATAAAAGTGATTTATACATCATCATTACAGTATTCAGGTATTCTGAACTTAATCATGTGTTTATTTTACCAGTGAGTTTTATACTTTCAGATGTTTTTATGTTACTCATTAGTGTTCTTATCTTTCAGCTTGAGGAACTACCTTTAGTATTCCTTGCAAGACAGATCTGGCTATGATGAACTCTGTAGCATTGTTTCTCTGGGAAAAGTCTTTATTTCTCCTTCATTTCTGAAGGACAGCTTTGCTCAGGAATGCAGTATTCTCAGTTGTGAGTTTTTGTCTTCAGAACTTTGAACATATAATCTCACTATATCCTGGCCTATAATGTTTCTTCTGAGAAATATGCTGCTACCTGTTATTAAAACTCCCTTATATGTTGTTTTGTTTTTTAACCTTGCTGCTTTCAGGATTCTCATTTTGCCTTAGATTTTGACAGATTGATTAAAATACGTCTTGGGGTAGTCTTGTTTGGATTTAGTCTGAATGGAAACCTTAACCTTTCTGTACCTGGATATTTCCATCTTTCTCCAGGTTTGGAAATTTTTTATACTACTCTTTAAGTAAGCTCTTAAGGCTTATTTAATAACCACTTTCTCTTTCTCTTCTTCTTCTTCTTCTTCTTCTTCAACTCCTATGACTCAAATACTCTTTTCATGTTGTCTCATAACTTCTAAAAGCTTTCTTTATTTTATTCATCTGTTTTTCCTCCTCAATATTTTAAAATTGCCTGTTTTTGAGTTCACGGACTCTTTCTTTTGCTTGATTAATTTCACTGTTGATGCTCTCTATTATAGTTTTCATTTTGTTCATTGTATTTTTCAGCTCCAGGATCTGTTTTATTTTATTTTTAAATTTTTCAATCTCTCTATTAAATTTCTCATACTGGTTACTAATTGTTTTTCTCATTTTATTGACTTGTTTATTTGTACTATCTTGAAGTTCACTGAATTTCCTTGAAAACAGTTCTTTTGGATTTTTTGTCAGGCAGTTTATACATTTTCAATTCTTTAGGGTTAGTAACTGGCTTTTTATTTTGTCCCTTTGGTGATATCATGTTTCACTGATTGCTCTTGATCCTTGTGGCTATGCACCAATGTATGCACATTTGAAGAAGTAAGTACTTATTCCAATCTTCTCAGACTGGCTTTGTCTGGGAAAGTCTTTCAACAGTCAACTTGTCCAGAGATTCTGGGCAGGCTGCCTGGCATGGTTCCAAAGCCTGGAGCTCCTAAGGTTTGTGCAGTGTTGGGGTATACTTGAAGCCTGGAACCACTGGGGCTGACAATGCTGGGGCATTCCTGAAGCGCAGGTTCACTGCAGGTGGACTAGAAGCCTGGGGCTGCTGAGACCTGTCTGCTTCTAGGGCTGTCCAGAATCAGGGTCGTTGAAGTCAGCCTGCTGATAGTGCAGACTAAAGATTGATTCCCCTGCATAGGCCTGAAACCTAGGTCTGTGTATTCACCACTAGGCCATGGTGGTTTGGAGGCTCAGTAGAAAGGTACCAGCCTGGAATCTGCAGCCATGTAGGCCTGCTTGGTGCTGAGTTTTACTACGGCAGGCCTGGTGTTGGGATCCAAGAAAAAGTCCTGTGCTCACTTCCCTGTCATTCTCCAAAGTGGATAATATCTCTGTCCATACTGCTGCCTGGGACTGAGTGAGGGGGTGATACAGGCAATCTAAAAGTGTTCTTCCTACCCTCTTCAATGCATCTTTTCTTATTATTGTGATACAACCAGGTACTGTGACCTCTCATCTGGTTTCCTTAGTTCTTGTGAAAGTATTTTCACTGTTTGAATAGTTCAAATTGATGTTTCTGTGGATGAATGATTGCTGGAGAGTCTTATTTCACCATTTGTTTTGTCCTTCTCTTGTAATTTACTTTATTACTTCAGTCAAAAAATAGTTGAGGAAATGTGGCAGAATATTAACTGTTGTTAAATCTAGGTGTTTTTCTGTATGTATAAATATTTTCATAATAAATATTTAAATATTATTTTCCCCATTTTAAAAATAAGTGGTTTAGGCCTCATATTAGTTCCTTTGAATTTAAATGGCTTTATAATTATTAAAATTAGTACTATTATTATTACAAAAATAATATGTGCACACTTTCAAGTGTTAGTGAGTATGGAAGCAACTGGAGCTCTGATACTTTGTTGGCAGGAGTATAATTTTTTACAACCACTTTGAAAATCTATCAATATATATTAAAGCTACTATATGATACTATTTACATAAAGGGAAACAAAAGTAATGTATAGTTTTCAAAGGGAAACAAAAGTAATGTATAGTATCAGGGATCAGGGTAGTTATTACCCTTGGGACAAAGGGTTAGTGACTGGAAGCATGAGCTTCTGGGATATTGACATTATCCTGTATTTAAGCCTGAGTGCTAGTTACGCAGGTAGCTTAGCTTTGCAAAAATTCATTGAGTTGTACACTTATCATTTGTGCATTTTTTGTAGGTATGTTGTATATCAATAAAAAGTTTATACTACAAAAAAGTAAATAATACAAAGAACGTAAATACTATGTGCATTGTAAAAAATTCAAATCCAAATAATATGTTACTTTCCTTTGGGGAATCAATCATATGTCAAGACATGGTAAATGATGGCTTCTTATGAGCTAATTACAAAGTCTACTTCCTAACCCATTTTTAAAATAAAAAGTTGTGATTTGCCTAAAATAATCTTCTCATCTAATAGATCTATGAATTTAAGACTTCTATTCAAAAAAGCCATTGTCTAATACCACTATTTGAACATACAGTAGGATGGTATTTTAAGGCAACAATGGCTGGCTGCTTCATGTTATATTTCCAAAGTAATACATTGAAAATAATGGAAACTTTAACATTGAATGTTTATTTTGTATAAATTTAGGTTAGAGATCTAACAACCAAATTGCAAAGAGGTATTTCAGTCTTTTGAGAAATGTCATACCCAAGTGAGAATAAGCCATTATGAATTTTGACATTTTCTGAATTATTACTTTGTTTACTATTTTGTATGTTAGAGTCTTATATTCAGATATAATTTAAATGTCAACCAAAACAACTGTTTTCTGCTATCAATATTAAAATATTTTGATGTGCTTGGAGCCTTTGCTTTCAGTTATGCTTCCAACCTCGCCAGGGTACCATAGCAGTTCTGTCTTCTCCATGGTCTGTTTCAAAAGTTACCAGATCATTCTAATCTTGGGGCGCCAGGGGGAGTGATATGGTTAGAATTTGTGTCCCCATCCAAATCTCATCTTGAATTGTGATCCCCAGTTGTTGAGGGAAAGACCTGGTGTGAGGTGATTGGATCATGGGGGCGGATCCTTCCATGCTGTTCTCATGATAGTGAATGAATTCTCAAGGGATCTGATGATTTTATAAGTGTTTGACATTTCCTCCTACAAACACTCTCTCTCTCACCTGCCATGTAATATGTGCCTACTTCCCCTTCCATCATGATTCTAAGTTTCCTGAGGCCTCCTCAGACATGTGGAACCATGAGTCAATTAAACTTCTTTGATTTATAAATAACCCAACCTCAGGCAGTTATTTATAGAAGTGTGAAAACAGACTGATAGAGGGAGACAAAGTAATTACTCACTATTTTCATCCGTACAATGAGCAAGCACTGATTAAGATTGTGCTGTGTGAAGGACACCACACAAGTGCCTAATATTACCCCTGACTAAGCCTGTTTGTACTTATTTTCCAGCAGGAATAATGAATTCTGAACTCCCTATTGATGACAGCAAAGCAGAACTCTGTGTAACTACTGCTTGTCTCTATCTCCTACTACCTCAGTATAACATATTATAGAGACTTATATAAGCAAGCTAGGTGAAATAACATTTTTGTTATTAATAATAATAGCTATATTTTATTAAGCATTTGCTGTATGACAGCAAGTATGTTAAACATGTATTAGTTTTATTTGAATGTGGTCTATTATACTGGTTAAGGTGATGCTGGATGCTGTAAGAGTAAATCCTGGCCAGTGCAGTGGCTTGCACTTGTAATCCTAGCACTTTGGGAGGCCAAGGAGGGTGGACCACTTGAGGTCGAGAGACCAGCCTGGCCAACATGGTGAAACTCCGTCTCTACTAAAAATACAAAAATTAGCCAGGCATGGTGGTGCATGCCCAGCTACTTGGAAGGCTGAGGCAGGATAATTGCTTGAACCCAGGAGGCAGAGGCTGCAGTTAGCCAAGATTGCACCACTGCACTCCAGCCTGGGAGACAGAGTGAGGCTCTGTCTTAAAAAAAAATAAAAAATAAAAAATAAATTCTAAAATCTTGATGGCAAAACATGAGAAACAATTATTTGTTTATTACATGATGTTTGATTTGTGGTAGAAAAAGACTTCTCCTCTGCACAGTCATTCAGGGATCCAGGATGATGGATGATCTGCCATTTTCAACACATGGGTTCTGGATGACCCTGGGATCAAAATCCAGATAGTACATGGTGAAAGAGAGAAAGTAGAGGATTGTGCCAAAAGCATTTATGGATCATCACTGCATAATTTCCCCCCACATTTCATTGGCTAGAACTTAGTAATATAACCCACCTGGCTATAAGGGAGGCTAGAAAATCCACTCAAGCTATGATTCCAAGAGAACAGATTTGGTGACAGCTAGTTTGTCTTTGTCATGTGGGTCTTTTAGAGAAAGAATGATGTATGTACACATGATTTAGGGGAACCTAAGGGGATGGAGAAAGAATTGTTTTTTTTTTTTTTAACAATCAACCAATAATCATGTTATAGTTTCCAAAGATGCTTGTAGTCCCCAGGCATTAAAAATACCAAAGAATCCTCTCTCAGTTATGGAAACTATAAAACATATATTAGAGCAGGGCCTTGAATAAAATACATACAGCGACCAGTGTCATCACTAGTTTACCACAGATCAAATCATTACATTTGTGCATTGATATTTATGACCACCTGCATTTAGTACCTTCCCAACAGTTTTATGTGCATTGATCATTTGATTTGTATTTTGAGGGTAAAATTGAGGAGCAGTAGTGGGGAGCAGTAGAAAAGAAAGTGGGATGATGGGCTTCCTAGACTCCTGAAAAACCTGGGTTTTTCTGTGACCTATCTTCTTTATCTCTACACCTATTAGGCAGAAGTAATAAACATTTTTCCTTTTGGATATTTGGTCCTATTGATGGGACTTGCTAATGCATCAGCCAGTAAGTCAGCTTTAGTGTACACACTATAGATCATCAAGCACTTTTGTATTATTCTAACCTTTTAATCAATTGTTTAAATAAGGGAACACAAAACACACCCATTAATATATAAAGGTTATCAATTTGTTTATGAAAACATATAGAAGACATTTGTTTTGAAAAACTGGTTTTTACTACTTCAAGATATTCTTAGCAGTAGTAATAGAAACAGCAAAAAAAAATAAGAGTTGGGAGGTTGGTAGGAGGATCCCTTGAGCCTAAGAGTTCAAGAATATAGTGAGCTGTGATTGTGCCACTGCACTCTAGCCTGGGTCAGAAAGCAACACCTCATCTCTAAAAATAAAGCAAGAAAACAAGCAAGCAAGCAAGAAAGATTAAAAGTCAAATAATACAACAAAGCACATATGTGTGTGTAAGGACTCAATATGCTGGCAATCAGAAATGCATTAGAAAGAAGCCGTGTGATCTTTGGCCTTTTCTCCTGAGAACGCCACATAGAAAATTTTTTATTTCCTAGTTAACATATATTAATGTGTATGTATATTATAATAACTGAAAGGAAATCCTAAACTAGTAATGTTTTCATTGGCCTATTTTGAGGACATTTTCTGACCTTACTAGGATTACAGATGTGAGCCACTACACCAGCCAGGATTTACTCTTAATAGCATCCAGCATTACCTTAACCAATGCAATAGACCACATTCAAATAAAACTAACATATGTTTCACCAACTAGCTGTCAGCCAGCAGTTGCTTAATACACTATAGCTATTATTATTAATAACAAAAATGTTATTTTACCTATCTTGCTTATATAAGTCTCTACAATATGCTATACTGAAGTAGGAGGAGACACAGACAAGCAAGGTTAGAAGTCCTCATCTTAGGCTTCAGGGCTTTTGGAAATATTAGACCAATCAGCTGTACCATGTTACCAAAGAGTACCTGATCTTAGACACTGAAAAATAGTAAGGGTAAAGCCACCAGTCTATGGTTGGCTAAATTGGCAAAATAGCTCCATTTGGTTTGCCTAATATTTCAAATAAATGCACAGTTTAAGCCCTATTCTCTATTGAACACTTTCTATACTGCTCTTTTAAAAATCTCTAATAAAAACTAAGCTGTGTGCATGTACTTTCTTCCTCCATTTGATGCTCACTGTTGCATGAAAGCTGAATAGGATGCCACTTGAGATCAGAATAACATCATTTTCAGAAATAGAATTTTTAAAGTAAAAGGGACAATTATTATTATTAAAAAAACAACTTTAATCTCTTTCTTTAAATGCTAGAAGTACATCATTATACTACTTCATGTCATAAGATTATCAATCAATAGAGATTTACTGCAGAAAATAACCCAGAGAATAAGAATTTCAAAGTGACCTATTAGAAGAGTTAGAGCCATATGTCACTTAGGTAGAAATTTGAAATGAATATATATTTTAAACAATTATCTGCTAAATTATCTCAACTGTCTTTCACTCAACATCTCAACTATCTTTCACTCTACATGAATTAATTAAATGACTTAAATATACAGTTTGAAGGTGATAAAAGTCTAGGATGTTTTACGGGAATATTTAGAACAAATGTAAACGTTGAAAATACAAAAATATAAATGTGAACAAAATTAGCACAGCTTCTCTGAGAAGCTTTTAGTCTCACAGTCTTTGGTAGTTAGCCTTTATATGTTCTTTATGGGATGGAAAAAGAAAGGTCAGACCTTAATGTTTAATTTAGACATTGCCTGTTTACTGTTGCTGGGCCAAGACAACTTCAGGCCCAAGGGCGTACGTGGGAACGAGAGGAATTCAAGTTGTGACACTGGAATAAAAAAATGAAAAATATGAATAAATGGACTCACTGAAATCCTCTTCTTTTAATCATACATTTGAGGACAATTGAAATGTGAATTCCAGAGCCTCACATCAGATATGTACACACACAACACCACACTACCCACATGCTCAGACCTCCCATGTTACACGTACAGGCAGACACACACCATAGGCAAACACATCACAACCACACAGATACATATATCACACACACACCAGATGTGCATACACACATAGCCACATACAAATACTTTATACTCACACCCCCCACAACACACACATTTCTGTACACATTCACATGCCAGCCTAAAATGAATAGGTGGGAAAGATAAAACAGAATATTCCATTATTTCATTACTTTTTCTATACTGTATTCATGAACAAAAATTTGGTCTTGATGTTTCCAGAGTCTTCACCTATATACATAGGCCATGGTAAGGAATGAGGCCTTAGATTTGCACTGTGTTTTACTACACAACAAAAACTGCACAGACATACTGTTCTATCTTTATCTTAGCCATTCTGTTCATCACTTAAGCATATACTATCTCTTATAACATTTCTGGAGTGATTTAGAATTTACACAGTGCTTTCACATAAACAGTCTTACGTAATCCTTGCATTGATGTACTGAGGTAAATATAACTACCCCATGCTGCAGGTAAGCAATCTAAGACTCAGCGAGTTTAAGTTCTTTGCCAAAGGACCAGGAACTAGGAAGAAATAGAGCTACAATTCTAAACTAAGCCAAAGACATGTGCTCTTTCTACGTGACTTTCCTGTCTGTATCTTCCCTACAAAGCAGTACTGTGCATCATCGGAGGCATTTCTGTACTTTGAACTGTTTGAACACTGGATCCTGTTTAACTTCTAGTTATTTCCACAAGACCTCACTGACACTAATTGTAAAAAAACTAAAGTGCACAGGCAAAGTCATGACACCTACAGTTCCCAATTCCATAGCTGATTCATGGACAGATTGCTCTAAGTTTTTGTTTTATTTTGCTTTGTTTTGAGACAGAGTCTTGCTCTGTTGCAGACTGGAGTGCAGTGGCACGATCTTGGCTCACTGCAACCTCCACCTCCCGGGTTCAAGCAATTCTCCTGTCTCAGCCTCCCAGGTAGCCGAGACTACAGGCGTGCACCACCAGGCCCAGCTAATTTTTGTATTTTTAGTAGAGACAGTGTTTCACCATGTTGGCCAGGCTGATCTCAATCTCTTGACCTCGAGATCCGCCCACCTCGGCCTTCCAAAGTGCTGGAATTACAGGAGTGAGTCACCGTGCCAGCCGTGCTCTAGTTTATAGGATGGTTGGATATCATTTCTCAGAAGCTGATCATAGACTGGGACTTCGCCAGCATTGAAAATGGTCAGTTTTATACTCTATCAAGGCAACTAATACATTGAAGAAATGGAGATTTCCAGGTTGAAAACTTCAGATCATGTACAATTTTTACACGCCCTGCACAGTACCCACCACAAATTGGCATTTAAAATTATTTGCTGTATACATTGTGTGTATGAAATTAGGTGGCACTGAAGAAATTAGGAAATTCATTTTATTCATTTTTCTACCAAGATTTCTTCATAATGAAAGTTAAGAATCTTTCCTTTCCTAAATTCATTTCTTTTCTTCCTTCTTTTTTTCTCTCCTTCCTTCTTTCTTTTGCATTGGCTAGCTTATTCATTTTATCTTTTAGCAAAGATTTACATGTACATTTACCTTACTTAAGTGATTGATTCTAAAAGTTACAAATATCAGCTTCCTCTATGTGTAAGCCACCTGCCATAAACCATTACAAAGATCAGACCATAGCATAAGTTGTCCAGAAAAGTATGCCTTCCATGCAGAAAGGAAAGGCCATGCAGTAATTGAGAGAAGTTTCTGCTTAGAATCCACAAGCTTTCTTTCCACTAATTCTTATCATTTATCAAAATGCCAGCAGAGAAGTCTACTATTCCTCTTACAAATAACAAAGAATTTACTGCCTCACAATTCCAAATGAAGAAATCTATTATCTTGCATTCATTTCCTGAATTTCTTTGCCAACAGTCTCTCTATTTTGGGAGGCTGGACTCCCTTTTCAAAGTGGCTTTATTTTTCTCACTGTAGTGAAGTTATCTAAATTACAATCCTGTCAGCCAGTGAACATTCATATGTGTAGGGTATACTTAGATCAGGGAATTTCCTTGGCAACTAATTTCTATACATCCAAATATTTGTATGAAGTTCAAATTTTTGACAATTCATTTAAGGTAGTCGTAGTCAATAAATATAACTAATGTATAAATAAGAAAACACCACCCTGTCCTTTAAACTGTGCAAATTTTATTATTTGACTCACTTAAAACAGATGTTCTGTTTGAAATGCTAAGTTCAAATATCATTATGCACTTTTTACCACTTACTAATTGAGCATCTAGAGGTTAGACATGTTCTGGACAATTAGCTGTAGGGAAATGTAAACCTGTCACAACAGCCATATTATGGCTTCTGTTCAAATGCAGAGGAACAAAAGGTAGTGTGCAGTATTTTATTGAGAATCATTTAAAAATATTAAGGGCAGAGCTAAGTGGAACGTGATCGAATTACTGCCTGTTCTCAATGTGTGTATTCTGCAGAGGGAGAAAGATTGGTAATAGACGCTAACTCTGAAGAGCCTCATGCTGCTTCCATCGAAGTTTTAACGCATATTAGTTCCAGTCTTTCAAAGCAACAACACAGAGAATGTGGAGAATTGATGGAGGCAAAAGATGTGTATCTCAGGTGCCAAAAACAACTGGAGGTTGATATTTATATACATTTTAGTAATAATTTATTTCACTGTAAGTAATTGTGATTGAAGGCATAACAGTTTCAGCTTTATTTTGCCAGTTAATAACTACATGATCTTGGGAAATTCGCCTATCTCTGAATATAAGTTCTTTCACCTATAAAATGGAATATTAATGAGGATCTTCCGTGATTTCCTTTCATTGTCTCTCTCTACTTACCTAAATGAAAGCTCTCTAAGGGGAGAGATTTTTGTCTATTTGGGTCATTAAACAATCTGTTTAGACTAGTTTCCCAGAACACAGTAGGTATTCAATAAATATTTTCTGAGTAAATGAATTAGAAAGAGGAAATTTTATTAGCTTGGAACTAAAAATGTCCTTGGGTATCACTAGATTCTAGAAGACATGTGGAAAAACAGTAGTTAGATAAGTAAAACTAGAAAAGTAAGATAAGGAAAGAAGCAAGTAAGAATTTAAGAGAAAGGTTATGATGGATAAGGCAAAATGAGTAAAACCAATTAGCATCTGAGTAGCCACTTTGGAGTATGTATTTCAGGGACCACAAGTCTCCATCCCAGATCACTAATTTTGGTAATGTTCACCTGCTAAAAAAAAAAAAAAAACTGCAGTAACTAACACTATAGTCTGCATTACAGTAGGCACTTTGACCAAGAGAGTCATGCTTTGCCACCTGGGGTAAATACATATTGAAGATTTGTGTTTCAAAGAAAAAATACCAATGTATCACTGAAGTCCCTCCTTTAACTTTCTATCCCAAAACCTTATCTTTACAGACTGTCCAGTGTGACTCTGGCCTCTGTTTTTCACACTGCCTGGGAGAACTCTGGCTCATTCTTGCCTCTGTACTCTACTCATAATGTTTTTCTCTAGCAAGAAGAGTAGTTTTTTTCTTTTCACCTCACTAAATTCTACACATTTTTAAGATACACTCAAATATCAGCAACTCTTATGATGATATTTCTCAAAATCCCTTATTCTGTTAATCTCTCCCATTGATAAGATTTCATGTCATTTAATACCATACTATTCACTTTGTCATTTAAACATAAATCACTTGATATTATTTAGTTGTTTTCTATGCATAAGTGTTTATTACTATTTGAAGGTAAAGATATTTCTTATGTTTCTATTGTAAGACTTTTAAATATCAAGTATATATTTCTAATGCATAGATGGTACAAAATAAATGTAGATTTGAAATCAACTGATTGCTTGAATTTCTCTTCACATATACTCATCTTGAAGAACCACGAACAATTACATCTTGTTTTGCACATTAGTTATTTCGTGTTCTTCTGGTCAATGAGGGGTTCACTGCAATTTAGTATTTTGTTAATGACATATTTGACATGTTGGTGAATTTTCCTTATGTATGTGGATGATGCTAAGATGAACTCATTCTTAAAAACCTCAGAGGAGATGAGACTCTGAAAGACTCTAACTTAGAAATAAAGTCATTGAAAGGGAGCTTAATAAATCAAACAATGAAAAATATATTTCAGTATAAAGTTTTTATAACATTGTATGGGAAATTACTTAAAAATACATTGAGACATTGAGACAACTAAAATGGCCCCTTCTGGTCCCCACACAGATTTTGACTCCTGTATCCTAGTCTGCTCACTCTTACCCCCAATCATCCAACCTGTTTCCCTACCCAGAGTTTCCTCTCTATGTTCAGTCCTGTCTCTCTACCTTGGTTCAACACCTTTCCCACAGGGCTCTGATTTCTCCTCCCTTTTGTCTATGAAAGGAAAATTACTCAGAAGACTTCCTTGATGAGTCCACGTCACACTAAGCACAATCTTTACCAAATCTTACAGAATATATTTTCTGTTCAATGTGATTTAGCATCTGATTATTACCAGTCTTATACTAATCTCTGTTTAAGTCTTGTCTCTGTAGATAGATGGCAGACTGATCTAATGGATAGAGTGCCTAGCAGATTGAGTATGAAATAGATGCACCATAAAGAGTCTACATGGAAAAAAAATGTTCCTCTGCCTGGAATCACTTTCAATACTGTCCAGCAGACAAGGTCAATAGCAATCTTCTAAAGAGCTAAACTTTTCCTGAGAAATAGTAACTGCTTCCACCTCCTGAGTTATATTGTAAGCACCATTTTCTTAAGTCAATTTATCTAATCCTAACAAATTTATAAGGTAAATATTGCTCTTAAACTCCATTTTACAAATGAAAAAACTGAAGTTAAATCCCACTAAAACTTAATAGCTAATAGGTGATGATACCACAATTTGAACTCAGGCAGACTGACTCCAGAGTCCTTTTGCCTCTCAGGAGCGGATACCAGAGTCAAAAAGAGGAATAAGAGGAAACTAAGCAATTGCTGTGCTTCCCAGACACACTATGTGGCAATTTTATCCACTATTCAGACACGAGGCACTCTTTTTCTTTTTTTTGAGTCGGAGTCTTGCCCTGTCTCCCAGGCTGGAGTGCAACAGTGTGATCTCGGCTCACTGCAACCCAGACATGAGGCACTCTTAAACTAAGATGCATATCTGATTGCAACACCAATAAAATTTCAACAGTAGGCAAGAACATAAAGATTAATGGTATTTACTGACTAGAAGAAAGGGGATTTTTCACTGTTTGACAAAACCGTTCAGAGCAAAATTGTACCATTCCAACAAAGAAAAGGATGGGGGAAAATGAAGCCAAAGAAAACAATGACAGTGAGGAACTGAGATGACCATGATAAAAAGAAAGGGAACAAAACAGTGGGTGAAACAGCATTGCTCCTGAGCACTCTGGCTGTGTCATGCTGTCTTACGATATCAAAGGTAAAATTGGGGCAAGTTCATGTCAACAGGAAAGCCACAACAGTCCAGCAGCACAGTCTAATAGAATTTTGTGATAATAAAAATATTCGATATTGGCACTTCCCAGTATGGTGGCCACTAGCCACATCTGGCTACTGAACCCTTGAAATGTGATTAGTGCAAATGAGGAATTAGGTTTTTAGTGTTTTAAAGTTTAATTAATTTAAATGTAAATAGCCACATGTGGCTAGTGACCACAGTAATGAACAGCAAAGGTCTATGGCTTCCAGGTGGCAAAGTGATTCTAGGGACTTCTCTAAAAAAGTGCATTCCATAACCCCGTCACTCTCTATATGCTGACCACATGGAAAAGCATACGAATGTCTAACACTGAGATTCTGAGTGATGATGAAAAGGCTGTATTATATTCTGTTTACTAAATATGATAGGCTCAACTGTGTACTCTTACAGTTCATTTGTTAAAGCCCTAACCCCTAGTATCTCAAAATGGAACTATATTTAGACATGGGGACTTTAAAGGGGTGATTAAGTTAAAATGAGGCCATTAGGGTGGGCCCTAATCTAATCTGGCTGGTGTCCTCATAAAAAGAGAAAATTCGGCCACCCAAATAGACACCAGAAATGTGCATACACAGAGGAAAGACCATGTGAGGACCCAGCAAGAGAGAGGCCATCTGCAAACCAAGGAGATAGGGCTCAGAAAAAACCAAACCTATTGGCATCTTGGCTTGAACTTCCAGTCTCCAAAACGGAAAGAAAACAAATTTTTGTTGCTTAAGCCACCCAGTCTGTAGTTTTTTGTTATGGCAGCCATAGCAAATTATTACACTAAAGCAGTTAAAAACAAGTGCAATACATTTTTAAAACTTCAATGTAACTTAAGTGCAAAGTTTCAGGGTTAGCCTTGGTTTATTTATCAAACCATATTTCTTGACCCAATCCTCAAAACTGAGAATGCACAGAATCTTGTAGTAGAACATTCAAAGGAGGAAACAAATTATAAACTACAATTACCTGCTGCTAAGGAATATTTCATATGCTACTCAATTTAAATTCTAAAAGCCATATTGATGACAGTTAAATGGTAGCTTCCTATGCAGGATGACAGGCTTTAAAATGTAACTCCTCTATGCAAGATTGAAGGGAAATTTCTGGTTGCTGGGCCCTGATTTGGTGCAGTGAAGGTCAGCATTATTAAGTAAGGAATTTGCATTAGTGTCTGGGTTACAAGAGCTGCATAAATTACCTATGCAATGGTCAGCTCTTTCAAAGATCACTGCTGGCGAGATGTGACTGTGGGGAGGAGACAGGGAAGGAGGCGCTCTCTCTTTTTCTTGTCAACAAAATATGTTGTCATGTTTTATCCCATATTTTTTCTTAAAATGAATGTTGTCTTCATACATATTTTGTTTTCTGTGATATGCTCTCATTCATCACATGATTGCTAGGCATGGCCGGACCTGTAATAGTACTTAGCATCTTGCAGATATCAGTGTATTATGACAAGACTCATTATTTCACTGAAATGTGAGGAGCTTCATAGCCTTGCCTACAGCTACACATTTCAATAGAAGTTTTCTATAAATTGGAACAAATGCTACATATTTGGTAGCAGCTAATAAATAGGCAAATCTTACCTTGTAGACTAAAAATGCATAAATATATTTACAGAGACTCGGGGTTCTTAACAGAAAGCTCTTTTCCCCTTTACATCTCTAATTATGGGGATTTCGCTCAAGAAAAACCTCATTTGGAATCAGTATTAAAATGGTCTCTTCTCCAAGGTGAAATCGTAAGTTGATAAAATCAGTTTTTCATGCTCCCCACCACTCTCCTGTGTTACCATTCACAGTTCACAGTGCGGAGTCAGTTTGTTTGGTCAGTCCCCAGCGCCTGCCTAGGCCATCAGTGTCTCTTTCTTGAGTTCTATTTGACAATCAGGTATTCTATTGCCTCTATGGTCTGTAAAATTGTAGCTAATAAATAACTCTTACTAATATATTAATGGGTTATGATGGATTTATAACCTTTCTAGGCATCATTTTTGTTATTAGACTCTTCTGATGACAATGTTGCAGCTTAAATGAGAGATTTGAATGAATGTAAGTAATTTGACTCCATAGTAATTTGTGTGTGTGTTTGTGTGTGTGTGTGTCTGTGTGTGAGACAAAGAGAGTGAGAGAGAGAAAGAGAGAAAGAGAGAGAGAGAAAGAGAGAGAGAAAGAGGAATTACCTTTCAGATAGAGCTTTTGTTTCCTGTGAAATCCTACTTCCTATGAGGCTGTCTGAAGTCTCCCTATCTTTTTGAAGGCTTTGTTTCAATAAGGGGGTACTTCACTTAGGGGACTGGTTACTGGACATGAAGGGTCCTATTTCTGAGTAAAAAAAAGGTAGCTTATACCCACAGTGCAAAATGCCCTTTTCAGGCACCATTTTGTGGGTCAGGTACATAGTCTGTCCATCAGAACTAATGCAAATATTGGAACCAGATAGACCCAACCTTTATTTTTATAATGGGGATTTAAAATGTAGTTGGGCTATTCAAAACATCTGCATTTGCATCAGTCTAGATGGGCTAGGGAATGCTTCTGTAATTAGCAACCCCAAATTCTTAGTGGCTTGTAATAAAGTTTATTTCTCTCTTTTGCTATATATCCATCACTATGGGCTAGATGCTATGCTCCACATCTCCTCCTCTCTTCCCAGGATCTAGACTGAGAAAGCAGCCATTGTATCAAATGTTGCCAACTGTCATGCCAGAGAAAAAAGAGAGTTCTGGAAGGTCTCACATCAGCAATTCAATGCTTAGCCCAGAAATGACATACATTAGTTCTGCTCATAATTCATTGTCTGGAGTTAGTTACAGGGTTCACCCAGACACAGGGATCTCAGAAATGCCACTTTCATTTTCTTGTTTCTACAAGAGAGAAAAGTGGGGCATATTTGGTCAACAATGTGAATGACAACCACATTGAGTCAAGAGACTCTTTTACTTTGGAATTTTATAAGAGCAAGCATTAGCTGAAATTAACTAGATATGCACAATGAAAGAACTGTATTCATATTGCTAAATAGTTGAACAAATGCATAGTAAATTATAAATAAGTCCAACCAGGAGTGGCCAGAGAAGCATCTTTGTCCTACGCCACGTTTAGGTTATCTTATTTTGTTACTCTGTCCTACACTGCCTGCTTTGGTGTTCTGGGCTACTCTATGTCAAACTGTCAGCTTTTATCAGAGCTGATGTATTACTTACAAAGAATTCCCAGTTTTTTAAATCTCCCAATGATAAAACTTTAATTTTTAATGCATAGAACTTTTCTTTCTTAATTATGTACACTTTAAGTGAATGTATATTGTTCTGGGGATTTTTCTTGTTATGTTACACAGTAAAAACATGTGAGTATGGGAAGCTTTGCAAATGTGTGCCCCCCGTCAGTGAATGTCTTCCACAGAAGGAGTTATAAATAGGTATGATTAAATCATATGAACCTGCCATTTTTGCAGGTCAAACAAGTGAATATTGTCAATTTCTTGTTTCAATCCAATAAATACCTCAATGGCTTTAGATTTAAAAAAAAATCTTTTCAAGGATAAATATTGTCTTTCTCATTTAATTATGATCCCTGGTAGGGGTCAATGTGTGGATTATGAATTCAGATAATCCTTTAGTTTCATCAAGGTTCTCCTTTTCTTAGTTATATGGTCTTGTATGGGCTCTATAGCCTTCAATTTCCTTGTGAGCATAAAAGTAATATCAACCTGATGAGGACATTATGTGGACAGGATGAGACTGGGGATATAGCACACATAGCATGGTCTCTGGCATTTATTGAATGCCCCTGAATGGTAGCCTTATACGTTTTTTCTTCTCCCTTGAAAATACTGTATACTGCCAAGCTATGTTAAAACTGCCTGCTTACAACCAAATTCTGCCTAGAGGTTTTCTGATCAACAGTGTCATATCCTTTGTATATATACTGCAGGACCACTTGCTCCTACCAAAATGCCCCACTCCACTTAGGGACAGTCGGTCTACAGACATGTTCTCACTGGGCCCCTTCACAGCCTCCATATTATGACAAGTGCCTCTGAGTTCATCTAAGAGGAAGAAAGAATCTAGAATAAGGGCTAGAGAGGAATGATAGAAACTCTTGCATTTTCCTGATAACTTTGACAGACACAGGGCAAGGGCAAGAAGAGGTATAAGGACTCTTCAGAACAAAGGGTGGCCTAATTTTTCATGCTCAGCTCACAGCATCTTCCTGTTGATTCCTCCTTTAGAGTTACTGAATCAGGAATCAGGTACAGTAATTTCTCGACTCCACTATTTCTCTTCCTTAAATAATAAATTGCATAGAATGAGTCAGTTAATGAGCAGATGAGAGGGCCCATGTGGATCACCAATCACCAGAAGTAATCAATATCTGCATATCCCCTTTCTCTTCCCTACCATCATCAAATACATGTTTGGTAAGAATTCAGTGTTCTTACAAGTAACGTTCATTCCTGTATAGATTGGCATTTACCAAACTGAGAAAGAACTCTAAGAGAGTTTTAAATTCATATTAATGATAAGAAAACATTAGGACAATTCAATTTTCTCTTCTCTAATAGCTAACTTGAGACAACATACAGAGTTGGTGGAACATCGATTCTAATTTTTCCCGTCTAAATAATGATTGCTCAAAGTTAAAGCTCATAGCCACATGATTTGCGATAAATAGGATGTAACCACAATGGCTATTTAAGACACTGTATTTCATATACTTAGAAATTTATAACACACAGAGGGGGTATTGTTTTCAAATTCCTGAATTCATCAAGAATATTTACCAATCCTTACATCAGTTATATTTTTATGTAATTCCTTTCTTAAAGAAGTTATAAGTGAATAAAGTCTCAGTTTTTAAAACACACTACTGAGATAGGAAGGGATTTGATCTATAATTTTATACGGTGTTTAAGTCACCTTTGAAATAGAAACAGGGTTACTTAAAAGTCAGCAGTTTTACAGCTTCTATCATGAACACTTATTAGCATTTTTCAACACTTCATAAACATTGAGTGTTATGGAAAATTAACAGGGACATGGAAATTGATCAGCACTAGAGAAATTGATGGTAAAGTTTCCTTTATGCATAAGAACCAGCTTGTCTCCCTCAGATACTCAGAGGCACCATTTATTCCTCCACTACCTGAGCTGGCCCTGTATAGCAAACAAGGCCCAGGTCCACTGCCCCAGGGTCTATCAATCCATGTGTAACCAACACTCCATTGTGTTGTGGTAGAGCCTATCCTCCACCAGGAACAGGCCAGACCGTGGATATAGATACGGTTATGTATTACTTAGCAACAGAAATATGTTCTGAGCAATGTGACAATAGACAAGTTCAACATTGTGCAAACATCACAGAGTATACTTCTGCAAACCTCCATGGGATAGCCTCCTATACACCTAGGCAATATGGTAGAGTCTACTGCCCATAGGCTACAAACTTGTACAGTAGTTACGATACTGACTACTGTGGAAAATTATAACACAAAGCTAAGTATTTGCATATCTAAACATATCTAAATATAGAAAGGTACAGTAACAATATAATATTTTAATAATATGGGACCACCGTTATATATGTAGTCCATCATTGACAGAAACATCCTTATACAATGCATGACAGCAACTGAATGCCATACCTGGAAGCAAGTCCTAGGCTATTAAAGCTTCTAGCACAGTGAGCTTCATTGGAAGAAAGAGTCCAAGACAAGCTATATCCTTTTTCAGGATTCCCCCACAGAAGTCTACTGATGGAATCAGATGAGTCACACGATTTTCTCTCTTGCTGGCTCAATAGGAGGCATTGTCTCTCTGCCAGTCTCCCTGTAGGAGTTCAGTCAATATTAATTGAATGAATGAATGAACTGACATGAAGTATGTGGTAGATGATACTAAAAGACTTGCCCCACAATGATCATATGGACCTATTGGCACACAAATAATAGAATTTCTGGAGGTTATTACTTTCCCTAGCTGGTGGCCAAGACAATAGCTTTGCAATTGACAGTGCTCCTCTCTGTGAGAAAATGACAGTATGTTCTCTGCCAACATTTGTTCTCATTTGGAATTAAACGGGGCTAGAAAATGGGTTTATTCACATAGCATTTTGGGTAAAAAAAATGAGATCATGAAAGGCATACTCTGTCTCTTAGTCATAAACTTTTAATAATCCCAAAATTTGGATTACTAAATCGTTATTTGTTTAATGACTTGTCTTTATTGTACTTTTCAAAAATGACAATTGTATTTACATTTATATTTATTTTTCACTGTTATCACATACTAGTTATTTAAATTATTGTGTTATAACAACGAGCATGACTGGTATAAATAAATATGAGAAATAAACCCAACTGACTTTTGGTCAACATCAGCCACATTGAAAATTTAACATATAAGAGCAGAATATATGAGTCATATTCTGTGGACCAAATATATGAGTCATCGTGTATTTGGTCCACAGAAAGCACTCCAGTGTTTGTTGGTCCAGCAATTTTGGAAGTTCAGGCTGTTCTCAATCAGCTACATTTAGCCCTGTTGACACAGGTATACTTTAAGTTTTTAGGCATCGGTCTTTGTGTCTTTCAACTCTCAACACATTTCAAATTTCTCTGTCACCCCAGATAAGCTTCCCTTATGAAGCTGGAGCTGATGGAGCTAGAACCCACTCCCTGTCTTAGGAAGCTCAAAGAGTGGTAACAGCTCTCTGAAAACAATGTTATCACCAAGTTTTCTCCCGTCTTCATGCACCTTCTCTATTTCTATCTCAATCTGGTTGGGGGTTCTTGATGCAGCAGATGCAGGTTTTTCTCATGTTCACTCTGGCTATACGTTCTATTGGCACTTAAGTCAGAATTGAGAGTGGAAGAGTTCCTTCTAGCAACCCATTAAATAATTTTTATACCAAGGTTCTTGTACAAACCTAAGCTGATAGCTCTTTAAACAAATGAAGAAACTAAGACAAAAAGTACATAAGACATACAGGACAAATCAATGCACATCTGTAATCTAAAGTCTTCTAATCATTGATTTTCATTGATTCATAGCTATTTTCTCCCTATAAAAAATTGCTAACCTTTGGGCTGGGCACGGTGGCTCATGCCTGTAATCCCAGTACTTTGGGAGGCCAAGGCAGGTGGATCACTTGAGGTCAGGAGTTCAAGACCAGCCCGGCCAACAGGGTGAAACCTCGTCTCTAATAAAAATACAAAAATTAGCCAGGCATGGTGGTCCATGCCTGTAATCCCAGCTACTGGAGAGACTGAGGCAGAAGAATTGCTTGAGCCCAGGAGACAGAAGTTTCAGTGAGCCAAGATCGTGCCATTGTACTCCAGCCTGGGCGAAGAAGGGAGATGCCATCTCAAAAAAAAAATAATTGCTAATCTTTGAAGAATTCCTTAATCTGGTATAGAAGTAATAATTGTGGTCACAAATGAAAACTGTAGTTCCACAGAAAGCAACACTAGAAGTTAGAAGCAACCCTTGGTCAGACAGGTCTGTGCCCTCAGATCTGGGATTCCCTTTTAGATAGGTGTACTCTTCTTGGCTTGATTTCTCACGGAGAATCTTGAGAATCTCTCTCCATTAGAAAGCCCAGTAGACTGACATCAATATTCTTCCTCCCCTTTAGAATTACACACATAAATTCACATATAAGTATATGGGTACAAAGTAAAAAGAGATAGTGTTATTAAGACAAAGGAAAACCAATGCCTGTCAGATATTAGACCATGGAAAGATTACTGTAGTCCCAATGCTACCTACAATGCTCTGAACAGAATTCCCTACATGACAATTTTAATTTCTGGGTGAAGGACCTTTTCCTACTGGGACTTACTGTCACTTTTGCTGTGTTCTGTTGGCATCAGCTGCTGCCATGTGGTTGGTTATTTGCCTCCTGTTGGCAAAATTAGTCCCCAATGGCCTACCCCGCCCAACACACGGGCTCTTCCCCTGCAAGGCTGTTCTGGCCAGGCCCACTCACTTTCCTCTTCCGGAGCCTGATTGCTTATGCTGGACTAATTCTTGGCCTGCTCCCCTGGATCCAGTGACCTTTACTGTGCACCTGTTCTGGGGAAAACACTGAAGTGGACAGGACTCTTCTGGTTGCAAATGATAGTTTGAACTAGCTAGGCAAAAGGAACAAATGTATGGCCCAGAATCCAAGATGGAAAGGTGTATAGCTAATGCCATAAGACCCAGGGACCCACTCCACTAACACTCCATCCCGTAGCCCCTGACGGCTGTCTCTCTGGCTTTACTCCCTTCATTGACAAACTTTCTCCTTTCATGTCCTGGAAATATTTTCATGACCAAGATTGCCTCCACACAGATTTCTGAGAGAAAAAGGCCCTCACCTCTCCCAATTCTAGAGGTGAACAGAAAATTCTGAGAATGATTTTGGCCCACAAGGTATGAGCTCATTTTCTGGGCCAGTCACTGGGGCCAGAGAGACAGGATCACATCAGCTCCCACCGTGGGGAGGGAGTGTGGTGCTTCCAGGAAGACGGAGGTTTGTGGGGCAGTCCAAACAACAGATGTCCTCCAAAGGCACAGTGCCAATCCTGAAAGCAATGGGAGGGAAAGCTAAAATTCTCCTGACTTAGGGAGTCATTAGAGGCAACCTTGTTTAACAAATGTCTGCTTTTGCACTGAGCTGCCGAGAGAAAGAACTCCTGATGAGGCCACTACTACCTGGCTGGTAGGGGGCCTTAGCTAAGGGGAAAATCCTTACATGGTTCAAAGATCTTTGTGTCTTGACTTGGAAAGGGGTTAGGAAAGTTAGGTAAAGGTATATAGAGTGCAAGTCAGAGCATTTCTGAGATCTCAATATTCTGCTAATACTCAATTTCATTTGATTTATCAAATTTTCTTTCTACATAAATCTTGCTAACCTTTGAAGAGTTCTTGAAAATGGCATAGAAAAAGAACTAGTTGTTGACAGAAATTGGAAATACAAATCTTCAGGAGGGTATATGAAAGGTTAGAGGCGACCCTTTGTCAGGGATGCTGTGGTACATTTGCTCTTCAATCTTCTTTGTGGGGCATTTAGAGCCTGCTTCAGTCCTGGCTTCTGACCTTCCCCTCCTCTGGAATCAGGACATGGGGCTTCCCCTAATGGCCAGAGACTGATTAATCAGAGGATTTTAGGCTTCTGATTATTCCTGTTTATACCTTTATGGGCTTGTGACATATCATATATCATCACATGCCACGTAACAATACTTCAGTCAACAATAGGTCACACATACAGCAGTGGTCCTGTAAGGTTATAATGGAGCTGAAAAATTCCTATGATTTAGTTTTGCTGTAGCTGTTGCACTACATTACTCTTGTGTTTGTGGTCATGCTGCTGTTAACAAACCTACAGCATGGCTAGTCATATGAGAGTATAGCACATACAATTATGTATAGTACATAATACTCGATAATGATAATAAATGACTGTATTACTGGCTTACGTATTTACTATGTGCTTTACTTTTATTTTAGAGTATACTCCTCCTATGTATTAAAAAAAAATGGTTACTGTAAAACAGTGTCAGGTAGGTCCTTCAGGAGGTAATCTTGAAGAAGGCATTGTTATCACAGGAGATGGCAGCTCCATGCCTGTTATCATCCCTGGAGCCCTTCCAGTGGGACAAGATGCAGAGGTGTAAGACAGTGATATGGGTGATCTTGACCCTGTGTAGGTCTAGGCTAATGTGTGTGTCTGAGTCTTAGTTTTTAACAAAAAAAAAAAAAATTTACAAAGTAGAAAAAAGGCTTATAGAGTAATCCTAGAAATAAAATATTTTTGTACAGCTGTACAATTGTTTGTGCTTTACACTAAGTATTACTACAAACAAGTCAAGAAGTTAAAACATCAGAATTTTATAAAGTAAAAAAGTTACAGTAAGCTAGCTTAATTTATTATTGAAGAAAGGAAATTTTTAATATAAATTGAGTGTAGCCTAACTGCACGGTGTTCACAAAGTCTACTGTAGTGTACAGTAATGTCTTAGGCCTTCACATGCGCTCACCACTCACTCACTCACCCAGAGCAACTTCCAGTTCTGCAAGCTCCACTCAGAACTGTCCCCTATACAGATGTGACACCTTCTATCATTTATACCGTATTTTTACATATATAAATATACCTTTCTATATTTAGATATATAAATACTTACCATTATGTTACAATTGCCTATAATATTCAGGGGAGTAACATGCTGTAGAAGTTTGTAGCCTAGAAGCAATAGGCTATGGCTTATAGCGTAGGTGTAGATGGCTACACTATCTAGGTTTGTATAAGTACACTCTATGATGTTCACATAATGATGAAACTGTGTAACAATGCATTTCTCAGAACACATCCCTGTCATTAAATGACACATGACTGTAATTGAAGAAAATAATTATAGAACTTCAATTGTATCTAATTTCATGTTTACAATGAAAAAAAACCAAACACTACTTCCCTCGAAATAAACTTATTTTATTACCAGTTTTTAATTACATAATTAATGCATCCAACTACTTCCTCCTGGAATTCATTTTCTTCTTCCTGGCATAGATGCTCTAGCAAAAAGGATTTTTGGGTAATAAGCTTTCTGAGGACTTGTGTGTCTGAAGATGTTCTACTCTGCCCTCATATGTGAATGAGAATTTAGTTGAATATAAAATTACAGACTTAAAACTATTTCACCTCAACTCTTTAAAGGTGATGCGTCAATACCCCATTGTGTTCAGTGACGTTGCTGTGAAGTATGGTGTCAGTATGAGTCCAATTCCTTTGAAAGCAATCTGTTTTTTTCTCTCGTCTAGCTTTTAGAATTTTCCATTTAGGCTTGATATAGCTGTGAAATATCTGGAATAGTTTTTTGTTACTCTTGTTGCTATTTTTTGTTATGTTTGTTCTTTGATGGATTCTTTAAATTTTAGGACATATGTCTTTCTTTAGGTCTAGAACTTTTCTGGCTTCTATGTCATCAACGAGTATAGTTCCCTCTGCATTCTCCATATTCTCTCAATTTGGAACCCTTAATGGAACCCCTAATGGATTGATGTTGACTCTCAAGCCTTGTTCTTCATGTTTCATTTTAACTTTTCTTTTATGTTGTTTTTATTTTTCCCTTTGTGTTACCTTCTGGGATAATTTCTTGTTACACTCTTTTACATCACTAACTTGCTTTTCAAGTATGTTTATTCTGCCATTCACCCATTTTTTAGCTGTATTCATTTATTTTCATAACATATAATTGGTTATTTTTCATCATCACTCATCCTAGTTTTTTTTAATGTGATGTTCCCTTTGTTTCTCTGATGATATATAATTACCTATGAGACAATCCTGTCTTACTTCCACAAGTGTAAGTGCTTTCAGTTGTCCAGTTCCTCACTTTTTAAGAAAAGTCATTTTTCAATTTTTCAATTTTGAACTTTGTGGGTACATGAGCTATTTTGATACAGGCATACAAAGTGTAATAATCACATCAGGGTAAATGAGATGTCTATCACCTCAAACATGTATTATTTCTTTGTGTTACAAAAACAACTAAATTATACTTTTTGAGTTATTTTTTCATGTACAATAAATTATTCTTGACTGTAGTCACGTTGTTGTGCTATCAAATACTAAGTCTTATTCATTCTCTTTGACTATGTTTTTGTACTTATTAACCATCCTCACTGCCCCCACCTCACTGCCCTTCCCATCTTCTGGTAACAATCCTCCTACTCTCTATCTCCATCAGTTCAATTGTCTTAATATTTAGCTCCCACAGATAAGTGAGAAAATGTGAAGTTTATCTTTCTGTACCTGGTTTATTTCATCTCACATAATGTCCTCCAGTTCCATCCGTATTGTTTCAAATGACAGAACCTCATTCTTTCTTTTGGCTGAATAGTACTCCATTGTATACATATACCACATTTCCTTTATCCATTTTTCTGTTGATGAACACTTAGGTTGCTTCTAAATCTTGGCTGTTGTGAATATTGCTGCAATAAATGTGGGAGTGCAAATATCTCTTCAATATGCTGATTTATTTTCTTCTGGGTATGCACAACTAGGATTGTGAGATTGCAAGATCATATGATACTTCTGCTTTTAGTTTTTTGAGGAACCTCCATACTGTTCTTCATAGTGGCTGCACAAATTTACATTCCACTAATAGTGTACAAGGATTTCCTTTTCTTCACATCCTCACAAGCATTAATTATTGCCTGTCTTTTGGATAAGTCATTTTAACAGGTGAGATGATGTCTCACTGGAGTTTTACTTTGCATTTCTGTGATTATCAGTGATGTTGAGGACCTATTCCTATATCTATTTGCTATTTGTATGTCTTTTGAGAAATGACTATTCAGATTTTTTGCTCATTTTTAATTAGATTATTGGATTTTTATCCTATTCAGTTCTTTGAGTTCCTTATGTATTCTCGTTATTAATCCCTTGTTAGATGAATAACTTGCAAATATTTTCTTCCATTCCGTGAGTTGTCGCTTCGCTTTGCTGATTGTTTCCTTTGCTGTACAGAAGCTTTTTAACTTAATGTTATCCCATTTAGCCATGTTTGCTTTGGTTGCCTATAGTTGTAGGGTATCACTCAAAAAACCCTTGCCCAGACAAATGTCCTGGAAAGTTTACCCAATGTTTCCTTTCAGTAGTTTTATAGTTTGAGGCCTTAGATTTAAGTCTTTTAATACATTTTGATTTGATTTTTGTATATGGTAAGAGATAGGGGTCTAGTTTCATTCTTCTACATGTGCGTACGCAGTTTTCTCAGCACCATTTATTGGGAGGCTGTCCTTTCCCCATTGTGTGTTCTCAGGACCTTTGTTGAAAATAAGTTTACTGCAGATGTATGCATTTATATCTGGACACTTTATTCTGCTCCAGTGGTCTATGTGTCTGTTTTTATGCCAGCACCATACTGTTTTGATTACTATAGCTTTGTATTATAATTTGAAGTCAGGTAATGTGATTCCTTCAGTTTTGTTCTTTTTGCTCAGGATACCTTTGGCTATGTGGAGTCTTTTGTGGTTCCATATAAATTTTAAGATTATTTTTTCCATTTCTGCAAACAATGTCATTGGTCTTTTAATAGGGATTACATTGAATCTTTAGACTGCTTTGCACAGTATGGACATTTTAACAATATTGATTCTTCCAATTAATGTCTTTTCATTTTTTGTGTGTTCTCTTCAATTCCTTTCACCAGTGTTTTATAGTTTTCATTGTAGAGATCTTTCACTTCTTTGGTTAAGTTTATTCCTCTGTATTTTATTTTATTTGTAGCTATTATAAATGAGATTACCTTCTTGTTTTTTTTTTCAGATTGTTTGCTGTTGGTATATAGAAATGCTAGTAATTTTTGTATGTTGATTTTGTATCCTGCAACTTTATGGAATTTGTTTATCAGTTTCAATAGTTTTTTGGTAAAGTCTTTAGGTTTTTCCAAATATAGGATGATATCTGCAAACAGGGATAATTTGACTTCTTTCCAATTTGGGTGATTTCTCTAGCTATGACTTTCAGTACTATGTTGAATAACAATGGTGAAAGTGGGCATCCTTGTCATGTTTCGGATCTTGGAGGAAAGGCTTTCAGTTTTTCCCCACTCGGTATTATACTAGCTGTGGCTTTTGTTGTGTTGAGGTATGTTCTTTCTATATGGTTTTTTGAGGGTTTTTATCATGAAGGGATGCTGAATTTTATTAAATGCTTTTTCAGCATCAATTGAAATTATTATATGGTTTTTGTCCTCATTCTGTTTATCTGATGTATCAATTGATTGATTTGTGTATGTTGAACCACACTTGCATTCCTGGGATAAATTCCACTTGATCATTATGAATGACATTTTTCATATGTTGTTGAATTCCATTTGCTAATGTTTTTTTGAGAGTTTTTGAATAATGTTCATCAGGGATATTGGCCTGTAGTGGTTTTTGTTTGTTTGTTTGCTTTTTTTTGGAGATAGAGTTTCACTCTTGTCACCAGGGTGGAGTACAGTGGCACAACCCTGGCTGACTGCAACCTCTGCCTCTTGAGTTCAAGCAGTTCTCCTGCCTCAGCCTCCCGAGTAGATGGGATTATAGGTGCCTGCCACCACGCCTGGCTAATTTTTGTACTTTTAGTAGACATGGGGTTTCACCATGTTGGCGAGGCTGGTCTCGAACTCCTTACCTCAGGTAATCTGTCTGCCTCGGCCTCCCAAGGTGCTGGGATTACAGGTATGAGCCACCACTCCCGGCCCCTGTTTGCTTTCTTAATGTGTCTTTGTCTGGTTTTTGTATCAGGGTAATACTGGCCTCACAGAATGAATTTGGAAGTATTCCCTACTATTCTATTTTTTCAGAATAGTTAGTGAGTATTTAAGTGCATAATATTAGTTCTTTAAATGCTTGGTAAAATTCAGCAGTGAAGCTATCAGGTTTTAGACTTTTCTGGGATACTTGTTATTGCAACTTTAACTTTGTTACTTGTTATTTTTCTGTTCAGGTTTTAGATTTTTTTCTAATTCAGTCTTTGTAGGTTGTATGTAACTAGGAATTTATTCATTTCTTCTACGTTTTTTAGTTTACTAGTTTATACTTGCTCATAGTAGCCTCTAGTAATCATTTGAATTTCTGTGGTATGGATTGTAAAGTCTCATTTTTCATCTCTGATTTTATTTATTTGGGTCTTCTCTCTTTTTTCTTAGTCTGGCTAAAGGTTTGTTAATTTTGTTTATCTTTTCAAAAAACCAATGCTTCATTCACTGCTCTTTTGTATTTTTTAATTTCAATTTTATTTATTTCTACTCTGATCTTTATTTCTTTTCTTCTACTAATTTTGAGTTTGGTTTGTTCTTGCTCTTCTAGTTTTTTAAGATGCATCATTAGGTTGTTTATTTGAAGTATTTCTCTTTCTTTATGTAGGCACTTAGAGCTATAAACTTTCCTTTCAGTACTGGTTTGCTGTATTCCATATGATTTGGTGTGTTCTGTTTCTGTTTCAAGAATTTTTACATTTTCCTCTTGATTTCTTACTTGACCCACTGGTCATTTGGGAGTGTATTGTTTAGTTTCCATGTGTTTGTATAATTTCCAAAATTCCTCTTGTTATTGATTTCTGGTTTTATTCCATTGTAGTCGGAGAAGACACCTAATTTAGTTTTCTTTTTTTAAAGTTTTTTAAGACATGTTTCGTGGCCTATCAGATAATCTATCCTTGAGAATGATCCATGTGCTGAGAAGAAGAATGCATATTCTGCAATCATTGGATGAAATATTCTGTGAATATCTATTAGGTCCATTTGGTTTATAGTGCAGATTAAGTCTGATGCTTCTTTAAGAATTTTCTGTCTGAATGATTTGTCCTATGCTGAAAGTAGGGTGTGGAAGTCTTCAACAATTATTGTATTGGGTCTTTCTATCTCTTTTGCTCTAATAGTATTTGCTTTATATATCTGTGTACTCCAACCTAGTTGCACATATATTTACATATATATGTATACTGTTGGGCACACATATATTTATTACATATGTATTTGGATGTGTATATATTTATATATTTAATTATTATATCATCTTACTGAATTGACCTGTTAATCATTATATAATGACTTTCTTTATCTATTTTTATAGTCTGTCTTGAGGTCTATTTTTGTCTGATATACTTATAGCTATTCCCGCTTTGTTTTGGTTTTCATTTGCATAGAATACCTTTTTCCATCCCTTTATTTTCAGTCTATGTGTGTCTGTATTCTGTATGGGTGAATTGTGTTTCTTGTAAGTAACACAACACCGGGTCTTGTTTTTTTGTCCATTCACCCATTCTATGTCTTTTGATTGGAGAGTTTAGTCCATTTATATTTAATGTTATTATTGATAAGTAAGAACTTAACTCCTGTTATTTTGTTTTTGTTTTCCAATTATTTTGTGCTCTTCTCTTCCTTCTTACCTTTCTTCCTGTTTTCTTTTTAGTGGAGGTGATTTCCTCCTATGGTATCTTTTAATTTCTTGCTTTTTATTTGTTTTTTGTACCTATTGCATGTCGTTGATTCAAGGTTTCCATGAGGCTTGCAAATGATATGATATCTTATAACCCATTATTTTAAACTGATGACAACTTAACAGTGATTACATAAACAAACTGACAAGTAAAGATAAAACTAATAAAAACTCTAACTTTAACTTCATCTCTCTGCTTTTTAACTTTTCATTGTTTGCATTTATATCTTACTATACTATCCATGTCTTAAAAAGTTGTAGTTATTATTTTTGATAGGTTCATCTGAGAAAAGTCATTATTTTATGGTACTGATGTTCCTCAACCTTTGAGAAAATGTTCATCTTCTTAAGGAATTTTGTTTGGTAACTGAACTTCTCTGTGAGATATTCTATTAACTATCTTTGTACAGCCTGATGGGGAGAGGCAGTTGCCCTATTTTCAGAGAGGCAGCTGCCCAATTTCACTGAAAAGTAAGCCTTGGCACTCAATGAAGTAGACATTCTTCTGGGACATTGTGGACACCCAGGGCTATTGCCTTGTCCCTCCATCCCAAGCTCCTGCACTCACTGCTCATGGCCTGCAGTGTGTGTGCATGGTGGGGGTCAAGTGATTTTCTAATTAAGTTTTAAACCATGTGCTTTGCAGTTTTCAAGCATTTATTAATTTCTCATCAAGTCACAGTTTCCCTTAATTTTTATTATGCATATGTATGTTTAAAATACATGCTTTTAATTATTACCATGGTTGTTAATGTGGGAGCAGTGTTTACTAGTTCTACCTCCCAACATTTTAAAACCACATCTCTTTTTTTAAGGAAACATTTATTGAGCCAACTGTGTATCATACACAGATAGGCATGGGGATTAGAATATTGCCCCAAAAGGCCCTTTGCTTTTTTTCATAAAGCTTTTTTCCTTCCTCTGTAGTGCAGAATTGAGCTTGGCAGGCCAAAAAAAGAAACCATTGAGTTTAGAGAACACTCAGTAATTAGTTAAAAAGGCCAGATGAATTATATCAAGCCAAATAAGGTGTTAAAAAAAAAACGCAGACAAGAGATATAGGAAGAATAATGTTCTCTGGTCCTCCAGTGTCTTCATAATCCTCTTTCTATAGAGTGACCATATGTCCCTACTTGCTTTAGACCATTCTGGTTTATACCTATTGTCTTAGTGTGAGTACTAATGGCACCTTTTCACTCTAAAAAGTTACCTAGTTTAAACTGTAAATTATAGATTACTCTATTAAGACACTATGCAAAGGAAATCAGTGAATGAATATCTCTGGTCAGTGATAATATTTGGAGCACATCAGAACATAGAAAACAGAAATAGCAAGTCATCATTTATTTATTCATTGATTCATTCATTCATTCATTCAATGAGAGTTTTCTGAAGCTCTATCATGTGCCACACTCTGTGCAAAGCTTTGAATGTACAGTGATGAGCAGCCCAGACACACTCATGAACATTTCCCTGAGAAAAGATTAGCAAACCAAGTCTATTTCTAATATAAACCAGAGACAAATTATATAATCTCTCAACATTTTTTTCTAGTTTAAGGACTTGATAAAACATTGTGAACTCTCTGCCCACTCCATCATATACTGTCAGGTTGGTATTAAGTTAGTATATCAAAACCACACCATCGTTTGAAAGAGATATTAAATGCTTGTTTACCAAACAAGAACAAAGCAGGACACTGTGCAGGTAATAATGTATTTCAAGTCACTAGATGGCCTGTTTGGATAATTACGCAAACAAAACAAAGCACTGAAAAAATTTTCTAAGTTGATGATTAGCGTGGTTTGGAATTCACAGGATAATTTCAGTATCCTCTTCTTCACTTAGGCACTGAGATAATGTATATAATGGATCGATCACATGCAATTTTCTACTCATTATGCACAAATCCGCTTCATCAAATTCCCCATTCAGCATGAACATTGCCAAAAAAATCAAAAGCAAAAAACAAGTTGTAACCTGCAGCCCCATTCTTTTATTTTTTTAAATATGCAATTCTTTTGAAGAGTTTGAATACCAGGTGTTTCTTTTGTTATTTAGACAAAACTTTGCAAGGAATTTTCCTCATTTCCTAGAGTTCAGTATTCCTAGAAAGCTAAACCCCAGGGAAACTTTGAAAATGTCAGGAGCTTCTTAAATGGTGTGAAACCCACTTACAGCTTATTTCTTATAAGCTTTGAAATGGAAATAGCAGAGTGAATATATAAAGAAAAAATCCAGTAACAATAGGAATACATTGTTTGTGATATTGTTCATAGTCAATTCCTGGTGAGAGGATACTACTGAAGACTCTAAAGACTGGGGTTCCATCCCACATGGGTAATAGTTTTTCCTCTGTAGATTATGACCTTCACCTTGGTCCCAGATTTTGATAGATATGACTACAAAAAGGGAAGAACAGGTGAATGTAGAAAAGTCCGTGTAAATCTGTCTTCATTACTAGAAAAAGAAAACAAAATCAATGGTTGCCAAGGACTATCCAAGTAAATGTAAGTGCCTTAATAATATCTGTCAAGATGTTAAATAAAGCATGTGTTCTCTAGTGTTTCCACACATATTACAAATCATACGCTTCTTTCTTTCTGCCTCTAAACTAGTTCTGCTTCCCTTATCATCTCTCTTAGTTAATGTCTTCATGAACTACCTTAAGTTATCTAATCAGAAAACTAGAGTCAGTGTCTGTACTTTCTTCACCTTCCACATCCAGTCATCTTCAAGTCTTTCCATTCTAATCCCTACAGTTCTCAAAATCTACCTTCCCCTTTCCTGTTCTGCCACTGCCTTACCTGGCACCTTCATATCTTTTTCAGGACACCATGACACTTTTTCTTAGATCTCTTAGCTTCACTTTCTGCCCCTTCTACTACAGGGATATTCCTAAGACTGTAAACTTATTATGCTTCTCTCTTTGCTTAGAAACCTTCACTGGTAGTCCTATCATAATAAGCAATAATCTAGACCCAAACTCCCCAGCCTCATGCCTACTCTCTGGACCTATCCCCACACCTAGGGCATACTGAAGCATTTGTGCCTCAGACACATTAATTTCTTTGAAGTTTCCATGACATTGTATACTTTTTCAAAAACCCAGAAAACCTTTCTGCCACTTCCCTACCTAGCAAACTTTTATGCATCCTTCACAGCTCTGCTCAGCCAACCCTCTTTTATGAATCCATCCCTGAGTTCCTATGACAGAATTAAAAACTTGTTTTTCTGCACTAATAACCTTTTTAATTAATTGATTCAATTATGGCATACATTACACACTATTGTGATTATTTTTGTCTTTCACAAGACTGTGAGAATCATATTTTTCTTTATTATGCCAGCTTCTTGCAGTGTTTGGCAAATGATGTGCTCCTTAAATATTCACTGAATCAATTATTTAGCATTTTTTGGCAAAATAATACAATTGATAAGAGTTAATAAAACTCCTGTCTATAAACTACTGCAGTGATATTTCTCTTCTGTTCATTTCTACATGCTGGAATGTATGTATATGTGTGCAGATGATTTGTGTTAAGGAGTCCCACTGTGTCATGGCAGTGAATAGAAGAACAATCAGAACAGCTAGAGGACCAGGTTCTCTAGCAGCAACACTAGAGCACTAGAGCAGAGTCCCTCCCTGGGCCTGCCCTGAACCGATGTGAGGACAGGTTGTGTTGACAGGTGGCAGCACTATTCCCAGTGGCCCGCACATGTTTGATTCATGTATAGAGAGGGAATCTCAGCAATAGCCTGTCTAGTCACGTCTGGGAATGATGCCTCTGGA
The DNA here is from genome assembly GCA_004027715.1 of Plecturocebus donacophilus. Lineage (NCBI taxonomy): Eukaryota > Metazoa > Chordata > Mammalia > Primates > Pitheciidae > Plecturocebus > Plecturocebus donacophilus. The sequence goes on along the minus strand of PVKP010000287.1, from coordinate 97,104 downwards.
AAGAGCTGCCCCTGCTGAAAGAGATGTCAAGAAGCCAAAAACATCCTGGAGAGGACTGTGATCTCCTAAGGAGATTCCACGGCCGACATGTGGTAGGCTACTCTGGCTGCCCCCATGCTACCCACACTCCTGGCCAGTGCCACCAGCATCCTTGTGACCCGAGTCATCCCGTGTAGCCACTGGCTAGAGTCTGTCTCATGGACCGTCAAGGGCTCTTTGCCACACCCCTGAGTTTCCACAACCCTTGGCTCATCTGTAAGTCCCAGGAAACAGAGTTGGAGAAACTGCTTTCTCTTGGTTTTACTTTGAATGCTTTCAAAGTAGTTAGAGATATATTTGCCAAACAAATTGCGTCTTGGCAAAGAGCATGCTGCCATGCCATAGTTCTCAAAGTTCACTGAGACCCACTTACTTTCGTCAAGTGAAAATTGAAGCATGCATTCAGAATACAGAACAAAAATAGCAGGAGCACCTGTAGTTAAAGTGGGAGTAGGTCCCTAGAGCCCCATCTGCTCAGCCTCCCTCTCAGTGGGGTCCCAGCATCCATAAGTCGTCCTCAGAAAACACTGCTGGCCAGAGTGGGGTGATCAGACCCCCCCAGCTCTAGGGCCACCCCCGGGCCCGCCTCCCGTTTGCTCTGGGCCCTGGCACGCGGCGCCTCCCGAGCTCTCTCCTGCATCGTTCTCACAGTCACGGCTGCGCTCCGGCACCTCCTGTCCTCTAGCTGCCTCCCCTTGACTCCAGGGTCCTGCCCCGTTTCTCTGTTCCCCTTCACAGAAAACTACGCACTTCCTTGGCTTTCTCACCTCCTGCTGCTTCTCAAATATACTGGACCTGCCTACCTCGCTTTCTATTGCCGCCATCGGGGTCCATGTCCATATCGTTTCTCCCCCGACAACTGCAGGGACCTCTTACTTAGTCTTCCTGTCTCCACTCTCGCCTACCTAATACCAGTTCTCCACAGAGCAGCTAGACAAGTATTTTTAAAGAGTAAATTACATCATAACACCTGATGATTGAAATATTTCAGATGCATCTCAACGCATTTAGGATAGAATCCAAACTCCTTCCCACGATGCATAAAGCCCGGCAGGCTCCGCCCTCTTTCTATTTCTCCAACTTCCATTCCGATCATTCTGCACCCACCCCTCAGGCCTCAGCTCCAGCCATTCCCTGAGCCTGGTGTCCTCTCGCCCGGTCTTTTCCTACCTGACGCCTTTCCAATATTTTTTGTTCTCGCTTAAACGTTATTGCCTCAAAGAAGCTGTTTCTAACCCTTGACATAGGGTTCCCTTTGTCCCCATTCTTCTTTTTCTCATTCATTCTGTTTATTTCTTCTTGGAACCTACCACAGCCTGTAATTATCTTATTTCTGCACTTCTAAACATAAATGTCTATCTCTTCCATCGCGATTCAATCAGCACGAGAGTTGAACATAACTTTCCTGTTCACTCACATGGTCTAACACCTGGCTCAGATCCTGGCACAGCATCTAACATATAGGTTAAATGCTTAGTTTTTATTACTGCAAAAAACAAAGTCCATTTGGGATCATGAAAACCGTCTAAAATTTAGGTGTGGTAATAGATCCACAGCTCTGCAAATATACTAAAACTATTGAATTCTACCATTTAAATGGGTGAATTGTATGGTGTGTGAATTAGATTTGGAGTCTTTGTTTCCATATTTGCAAAACTGAATACCAATACCTGAGAGAGAGAAGGGAATCAATTGCACCTTTCATAAGTTTCTGATCACCTGACCATAAACACTTGAGACATCCCTCAGCCGTTGCAATTCTTATTTAGAAACCCCTGGAAATCACCTTGATCCTCAAATATCAAAACAGATAGCACACTGACTTTGCTCAGTGGTGATAGGTTGCTGCTGACCTACTGAAGTAGAACTTACAGGGAAAAAGAGATAGAGAGAGACAGAATGAAAAGAAGGAAAGGAAAAATAAAAAGAAAGGTATGCGCCAGATCACAGAGTTATAACAAATCACTAGAACCATATCACTGTTGGCAAAATTGCAAAGATAAATTTATCTAGTTCTTTTGGTATTTCTTTCCTTTGTTTGCTTCTTGTACTAGATTGGTGTCTTAGTCAGTTCAGGCTGCTATAATAGAATGCCATACACTGGGAGGCTTAGACAGCAAACATTTATTTCTCACAGTTCTGGAGATGAGAAAGTCAAAGGTCAAGGTGCTGGTAGACTTGGTGTCTATTGGGGGCCCACTTCCTGGTTTCCAGAAGACCATGTTCTTGTTTTATTCTCACAGGGTAGAGAGGGACTGAGAGAGCTCTCTGGGGCCTCTTTGATAAAGGCACTAATCCCATTCATGAGGGCTCACCCTCATGACCTAATCACCTCCCAAAGGCCCCACCTCCTAATAGCACCATATTGGGGTTAGGATTTCAACATACAAATTTTGGGGGAACATAAACATCCAGTTCATAACACTTGAATTCTTCCAGAAGTGAAGCCTGAGGCAAGGATTCGAGTGCACATTGTTTATTTGGGAGGTGCTCTCAGTGAGCGTGGGCTGGGCAGTGGGCATGTGAGACAGGAAGGAAGCACCGCAGTGGAGAGAGGGGGGACTGCTGTGGGGCTGTGGGGCTTAATCCTGTGGGGGTAGAACACACCTCAGCAACGTCCCAGAGAGATGCAGTTGCCTGCCAGCTTTCCTGCTGTCATTGTGTGAGAGCTGCTTCCCGGGGCTTACTCCCCGGCACCTTCAGCTTGCCCTGCATGGGCCAAGTGGGCTCCTGTGGCTGAGGCTTGGTCTTTGCAGGAAGACTCCATGGAATGATGGTCAGGTAGCAGTGGGGTTTTCTACATGCCAGATGCAGACCGCAGACACACACCAGCCCCCAGTTACCATTCAGGAGCAGCCCACCTTCCCATGTCCTTGGTAGTCAGCCATGGGAGGGTAGGTGTGAGTGGGTGGACCTTGCTGAGTTTCCTCAACTTCAGACCTTCTTGTTCCCTTTCATAAATCCCTTCTGAAAGCCAAAGCAAGATAGAATCCCACAGATCTCCTTATCCAGAAGGTGTTCTTAGTAGCCAAGACAAGCTCTGGATTCCATGTGAAAGTTGCCGCTCAGTCCGGAACGTGTGTGGAAATCTGAGAACTCTGGCCTAATCAATTATGAGACACATCCTTTCCTCCTTCAGTCTTTGCTGCAACCCCAGTTTAATTCTAAGTTTCCTTATCCTGTGAAACCCACACCTTCTCAGCATCTTTTATTTCGGACCTATGCATGTGGTACCAATCTGCAGGTTTCTCAGGAACATTGTAAAAACTGTAATAACTTTTAAACAACATCGGAAATGGCAAGTGACTTATTCTAGCACATAAACATGTACCTAACTTTCAGATACTCTCTTTTTCCACTTGCTCCTTTAAAATCTGAAGTTAAAGCTATGTTAGACACAGCCGTTAAAATGACTCAGTGATATATTATTGCCTTGAAGAATCTCCTCTTAAAATTGATGTTGCAGTCTTGCCTCTCTGCACACTCGGAATTTCACATTTGCTTTGTTCCATTTTGATCTTTGTAAGTTATTTGAAAGATTATATGTACCTGTCCTTTGCTGTATTAAGTGTCTTTAGAACGATTTGGGTCAAATGTAATAAAATTCTACTCTGCTGCAGCTCACTTGTCTTACCTTTCTCATCCATCTCGAATTTCCCATCCTACTCTACAGAAGGTGCCCCGGTGGCAATCCGTGCCTGATAGCATGATCCTTACTTATTTGGGAAGTGCCCTTGCACCTCAACAAGAACCCACATGGGAGTGGAAGGTCAGCACTCCAACACCACACGAGCCTACACCTCAAGGTGGAGGGAGCTGGCCCCACCTTCCCTGGCAATGAAAGTGACCTTGCAGCTGGTCCTCAGCCCAGGGAGGTAGGATGTCTTCCACTTTTTAATTTTATATAGTCTTTGTTAATTTGTTGGCCCTGCTTATCTCACCGATACCAATGTACAGAGTGGGAATTCTTCCATGTCACAAACATGAGGCCATCACATGAGTGTATCTGCTGGGCCTTTGTTCATGCCTGGTTCCGACTGGAATGCCCTACTCTGCTTGCTTTCCCCAATATTAAATTTCCTTTATTAATTTAACAGGGGCGAACCGATTTTTGTTATAGGGTAGGCATGGTGCTAGGCCCTAAAGACAGTGGTCTGTGAAATGGACATGTGACCACCGAGCTTAAATCTCTGAGAGGAGGGAAACAATGCAAGTGTAAGGCATACGCAAGTAAGTAAATGTGTAATGACAAACTGAGAAGATTCTTATAAATTATTTAATGATGCTATTGGGAAGGTATATCTGTGAAGGAGTGGCGGGAGCATGGGGATCGAGCCGAGAACAGAGTAGCAGGTTGCCTAAGCATGCAGGCCCACAGCTAGCATGGGACTGAATTCTGCAGTTACCACTCTACATGTGTGTGATCTTGAGTAAGTTGCTTGACCTCTCTAACCCTTAATTTCCTCATCTGTAAAATGAAGATAATACCATGTACCTCTAGAGATACTGGGAAGATGGGACTAATTTATGTAAAACACCTGGTACAAAAAAGGTGCTCAGTAAATACTAGCTACTAATGATCATTATTATTAACCTGAGATTTGAAGACCACATAAAGGCCAACCATGTTAAGAGTTTGGGGGAAAAGCATTCCAAGAAGAAGAAGCAGTATGTTCAAAGGCAATATAGCCCAGTTTGTTGTATTATGTATCCAAAGACCAATGTTACTGGAATTGCATGAGTGAGGAAAGATCTGCTCTGGGATGGGGTGGGAGGTAGCTATATGGTGGCTGTGTGATTTCTCCAACAATGCTTAGCTGCGGTAGTGCCAGCCTAGAGAAGGCAAATGTCGGGTATATACAGAATTGGATTTTTCTCTAAAGAATGTGAAAGAGGAAGAAAGGAAAATATGTTGATAGTGTTTGTAACAGAGTGGTTCTGATGAAAGACCATAAAATCTGAGCTAGATAGGGGAGAATAAAAGATAATGGTACCTAATTAACAGAGATAAAATGGAAGAGAGAATGACTTGATGGTATCAACTAGAAAGGAAATTTGTTCAAAGACACACTTGAGTAAAGTGAGCTATAAACAAGGGAAATTAAAGTAGGAAAGTAAGGTCTCTAGATTTATTGTTTAGGATGTAGTCTAATATCTGGGGGTGTCAAAATCCAAGTTACTCAAGGATCATATGGGTGAAGTGGGGTCATGGTCAAGGTAATAGGTGTGGAGGAGGTCAAAGAATAGAGGGGTCAGAACACTGAATGATTTATCCATGTGCAACCCTAATACCAGCCAATATGGTGACTTTATGCAAATTAGAAAATGGCACCCCCTTCTTCAAAATGTTTCATCATCATCTGCCAGAATCTGTCAAAATCTCTATGCAAATCAATGATGGCAACACAGATGGAGCAGCCTCCTGGACTTACATAGCTGTAAGCAGCAGCCCTGTTTATGTGTGTCTTGAATCCAGCAAGAATCATAAGAGGTCAGGGTGAAAAGGAAGATGTTCCAGGAACCCAGTTTGGCAGTGACAGAAGGGGAATAATCAGAAGCTGTTGGCTGACGCAACAAGAAGTGGGAGAGGGTAGAAAGTTCAATGGCACGAGCCGCAAGGCAACAGAGCTTTTACAAGACAGGGGAGGAGTAACGGGGTAGAAACAAGAAGAGGGTGCAAGAAGAGGACAACACCCTAATCTCCCCAACTCAGGTATCTGAGATTGTGAAGCAAGCAAGCTCTGCACAGAAGGGCTGTGGCAGATGGTGGGGTCCCTCAATTTCCTAAGATTTAGCTCAAAGGTTTTCTCTTCCATGAAATATTTCCTGATTTTTCCAGCTGGAAATAATTTTTTTCTTCTCTGAAATCTCTAGCAACTAATTTGTGCCTCTTTTATCACCAGATCATTTTCTATTTTAACAATGTCATTTCAGTAGGTTCTTATCTACTCTAGCAGAATGTGTGGTTTTTGGGGGTGGGTCTCTGTCTGACTCATCTTTGTTCTACTATGATACTGTTCCTTCATTTATTTAGTCATGGTAGAGGCATAATAAATATTGAGTGAATGAATGAATATTACTTTTTTTAATCCTAAATCTTAGTAGGATTAATCATTTTTTTGAATTAGCTTTATCTATATTGTACCTAGAATCAATGTAAATGTGAACTTGCAATTTTGCAGTCTGGGTACAAGGTACCATATGAATTATGTTTAATGGTAATGTCTGTTTTCCTTTCTTTAGTACAACAGACTCTTCTTTTCTTTTGTAGTTTTTGAGTGGCAGCAACAATTTCAGTTATTAATAATAACTATATTTGATATAATCATCTTTTATAGCTTGTATTTTTGTTAAACAACAAAAATTCCATTTTGTTACTTAAAATGATGATTGTAAACAACAATCAATTGTGAATCGACAGTTTGTCTTTATTTTAGTACATAAAATATTTTTGTTTTGTGAATTTAGAGATCTCATATGTGATTGTTTCTTCAATGAATTCAGTTATATACTTTATATTCATAATAATATGCTTCATTCCAGTAAAACAATTAAAAAATGAGATTCCTAACTATTTTGAAGACCATGGAATATATAAATATTTTTGGAGTCCTGGGATAATGATTATTAATTGTTTTATGTCTAATATTGGTATATTAGTGCCTTGTTTGATTATGGAGTCATTTTTATCCTGGAAGAGTAAATGAAAACATTTCACAATTTCTCCTTTGGTTTCTTAGGACATATACTCTCATTTCTAGAAGTTTTTAAGTCACCTCTTGTCTTATCAACAAATGATGCCAGGATAACGGGGCATCCACGTGCAATAAATAAATAAATCTAGATAAAGACTTTATAGCCCTTCCAAAAATTAAGTCAAAATCAATCATAGGCCCTAATGTAAAAGGTAAAACTATAACATAAACCTCCTAGAAGATAACATAGGAGAAAACCTAGATAATAACCTGAGTTTGAAGATGACATTTTAGATACAACACCAAGGCATGATGTGTGAAAGAAATCATTGATGAGCTAGACTTTGTTAAAATTGAAAACTTCTTCTCTGTGAAAAACACTGTCAAGAGAATGAGAAGACAAGCTACAAACAGAGAAAATACTTGCAAAAGAGATAGCCGATAAAAGACTGTAATTCAAAATATTCAAAGAACTCTTAAAATTCAACAATAAGAAAACAACCAGATTAAAATATGTGCAAAAGACTGAATAGACACCTCACTAAAGAAGATATACACGACAAATAAGAATATGGAATGATACTCAACATCATAGATCATTAGAGAATTGCTAATTAAAACAACAATGAGATGCCAGTATACATCTATTAAAGTGGCCAAAATCCAGAACACTGACAACAACAATTGCCAGTAAGGATGTGGAGCAACAGGAACGCCCATTCATTGCTGGTGGAAATACAAAATTAGAGTCTCTTTGGAAGACAGTTTGGCAGTTTCTTACAAAACTAAGCATACTTTTACCACAGGATCTAGCAATTGTGTTTTTTGGTATCTACCCAAATGAGTTTAAAATATGTCCACAAAAAATCTGCACATAAATTTTTATAGCAGTTTTATTCATAATTACCAATATTTGGAAGCAACCAATAGTGTTCTCTTGAGCAAGTGAGTGGATAAATAAACTATGGTATATCCAGTTAATGGAATATTATTCTGCACTGAAGAGAAATGAACTGTCCAGCCATGAAAAAGACATGAAGAAACTGCTATGCATGTTACTAAATAAAAGAAGCCAATCTGTAAAGCCTACATACTATATGATTCCAATTATCTGACATTCTGGAAAAGGCAAACTTTGGAGATGGTAGAAGACTCCATAGCTGCTGGGGGTTAGTGAGGAGGGAGGTATGATGAGGGAGAGCACAGAGGACCTTTTAGGGCAGTGACACTATTCTGTCTGATACTATAATGGTGGATTCATATCATTACAGATTAGTCCAAATCCATGGTATGTGTAACACCAAGAGCAAACCCTAATGTAACTACGGACTTTGGGTGATTATGATATGTCAATGTGGGTTCATTGATTGTCATCAACGTACTACTCTGGTGCAGGATATTGATGGTTGGGAAGGCTGTACATATGTAAGGGTAGAGAACAAAAGAAAAATATCTGTACCTTCAATTTTGTTGTGAACGAGAAACTGTTCTTTCAAAAAAGTATTTTTAAAATGACCATAACAACAAAAAGCTTCTCACCTTCCAGATAAAGATTATTTTCCTAGCATGGTATGCCTAGCCCTTCTTGATCTGACCTTCAGGTATCTCTTATTTTCTCTCCCACCACATCCCTCACTAACATCATTTGTCCATCCACCTATCTATGAAATATTTATTTAGATTCCTTATGTGCCAGATATTGTGAGATGCTAAGGCAAAATAGTGAAAAGACAGAGGCTATTATAATATTTATACTGTTATAATATTTATAAAAGTAAGTTGTAACCATTGATTTTTTTATTTTAAGATTTTGAATTCTTCGAGGATAGAGATTTTATCTTGCTTTCCAAAAGATAAGTCCTCAAATAAAGCTTGTATTTCAATATATAAATACATACATACATCAATAAAATTTTTCTTTATGACATTTTGAAATTTTGAGTTCAGTTTGCACATTTATATTTCCATTTGAAAATTTTCTTCAAATGGACATTTGTTGAAGTGTACATGCAACACTAAATTATTATCATTACTGTTCAGTAGATGTGAGTTACAAGCCAAGAGGAAAGAGCACGCTCTGTGTCATGGCAGGGCTGGCTGTTGCAACCCAGCTTGTCTCCCTTTGGAATAGTGATAAAGTGCATATTTTCGCTAACTGCTAGAGTTATCAGAGAAGTCTTGGAAGAAGACTGCCAAAAGTCTTGGAGGAGGAAACAGAGCTTCAGAAACAGAGCTTAGTTTTGACTGTTTACCAATTAAAAGAACTATGATATCTGAGTCATTTCTATTTGAGGTCATAATGGGGCTTTTTTTTAAAAAAAAAAAAAACTTCAATAAAGATAGGGAAGAAAAGGTATTAGAACAATCGTTAAGAAAAATCTTCAAAATATTTGTTGCCATTTAATTATAAAAATTTCAAACCCTTACTAGAATTGAGAAAGTAAAATCGTGAATCTTCATGGATAAGCATCAGCTTTAATGATTATCAATGCATAGCCAAATTTCTTTCATCGATATTCTTACCCACATCTCCTCTTTCTGTTAACCACCTAGATTATTTTGAAGCCAAGTCTGTCTGTATTTCAGTATAAAACTTTAAAATAATTCTTTTAAAAAAGTAACTACAACATTACTATTACACCTACCCAAATTAATGACAATTGCTTGCTATCATCAAATAAACCTGTTAGTGTTCAAATTTCTCCTTTTACTCATCATTTCTAAGTGACTCGAATGTTTTAATCAGTATCAAATGAAGTTCATGCATTGCAATTGGTTGATGTGTCTCAAATCTCATTTATTTCATAGGTGCATCTCCCTTGTTTCTTGCAATTCATTTGCTGAAAATACTTTGGTTTATGGTTTGTTTGTCCTGTAAGGTTTCTAGACTGTGCAGTTTCCATGCCAGTTGAATAGTTTAACATGTTCCTCTGTTCTATGTATTTCCTATAATTTGGTAGCTGGCTGCAGAGGCTGATTGGGTCAGGTTCAATTTTTGACAGGAATATTTCATAGATAGTTGTGTGTACGTCCATCAGGAGGATTGTCTCTCTTTTTGTGATGCTAGTAGCTCATGATAATCATTCTCTAGATCCATATTTCATTTAAGATTCCAAGATATTTTAAGTATATTATTCCTTCTGTAACCATGGGTTAAAATTCTATAAAAAGAAAGTTCTGGTCTTTAGACATTTGGCTATTCTGTGGTATAGTTCATTTTGGAAAACCAGAATGCTCAATTATTTCCCTTTATTTACCAGTTTCAAAATAATGAATTGATTTCCTGGCATCCTCCAAAGTTGACCAATGCAAATTTTTTTTTTTTTTCCTAATCAGCTGTTGTCCCCAACGTCATTATGAACTTAAGAACTTAAATGTATTTGATACGCTTCAATTTGAGCATCACATATATTTGATAATCCACTGATTTCATCTTTGGGTGGGTGGATGCCTCTCCAAATTGGCTCCTGATTTTTTCTGACATGACTTTAACTGACTTTAATAGAGTCCCAGCTTTCACATGTGATATGCCAGGCTTATCTTGCCCTTGACCTGAAATCGGCCATTTCTCCAAAAAGTGCTGTTTTGTTCTAGTGGGAAATGGTTACTTAAAGACCACCATCTGGCTAGTAGATGAGTTTATTGGTATAGGATTGGTCACTTTCTAGGTTTTTTCAGTAGACAGAGCTAGTATAGAAAATATATTTGTTTTAAGAATATAAACAAATACAATGATAAATGCTCTTCACCTATTTTTACTTAAGCTATTTAATTTATAGAACACATATACTGATGGAGTGACATTATTAAAGACTTCTGAACTTCAGACTGCAATAGTAGGAGATCATACTTGAGAAAAGAGTTCCTCCTGAGAAATTGTTCTTCTGATATAGAGTTCCTGCTTTAAACAAAATGCTCAGTTAAAAGACATATTTAAAACTTTACAAATGAGTGTGTGAAGTGTAGAACTATCCATAATATCAAATTATTTTAAAATCATCTTTAATATTAAAAACAAGCATAAAATTATACTTCTTAAAAAAAGTAAAATATAGAAAATGCATATCATTAAATGATTTTGGCTAAGTATAATGCTACAGAAAATAAATATACTTAGAACACTCTTGAATACATAATTCAATATCCTTTGTAAGAAATATAATATCCAAGGAGTATATTTAAGGTTTTTGTTCTAAAAGTCTTAACACATAAAAAATATATGTATATAAAATTCTAGTATCAATTTTTATCTTAAAAAATTTGAATGCTCATTTTGAAACAGGATTTCCATAAATAAAAAAGCCTTCTTTTCTATATTATACACCACGGCCTTAGCCTAACTAGTTTTCATTCTAGAATAATAGATGAATTAATTTATCATCTTATCAAATGTCCTGGTTATATCAGATTTCTATCAAGAAAAATATTTTTAGATGTTCTTGTTCATGCCTTTAAGATTCCGTTACATCATGTACATTAGGATTTCTGGGTCCATAATTTTTCAGCATTTTCATTTGCACTAAATGGATGAGAGCAGAGAAGAGCAGAAATAGCTTTACCCCAGAGTCAATTTCCCATACGTTCTAATTCAGGAATGTGGAGGAGAGGCAAATTATGACGTCCCTATTTTTGTCACAGTCTCTTGCTCCCCACCATTACCTTCTCGCCTCTGAAAGCTTTTCATCCTATCATTAAAAAGACTGCCAGCAATGTGTGCCTATACTCTGGCATTAAACTTATAACTACTGAGAACTTGCACATATTTCCCCTCCAGCTAGATGATGAATAAATCCTTAAATGACATAAAAGGAGCACAGTCACCAAGTTCAGTGCCAACCATTTCCATTTCTATGTGCCTCTGATGCTACTTACCCCCTGAGAACTCCGCTCAAAACTGCAGTGGGACTAGCCTTACACAAAGAGCAGCTGCCAGATGCCTGGACTACAAGCCATCCAGCAAACCTAACCTGACATGGACAGCAAATGCCACACTGATAATGACACCTTGCTCCTGTCTGGTACCCAGTTTTGTCACTCTACTTTAAGTAGCATGGGGACAGAGAGAGAAAGGGCCCAAACATATATATCAAAATGGAAAATGGATCCTGCGAGTAAAGATGAAAGTTATTGGGTAATACAGTCTAGTAGGAAAATGCGGGTTTTTGTGGATGCCACATATGGGCTGGGGCCTGAAGGTGAGAGGGACAGGAGGGAAGATATCTTATGAAAAACAGATTGCAAGTCTAGTGTTTTGAGTTCTGGACTTTTATTTCTTCTCAGAAGACATTCCTTCATTCCATTTAACACATTAGTTTAAGGCAGATTAACTTCAATGCACGATTAAATTTCTCTATAGCAGGAAGGAGTTTAGAGATAAATGACACATAGTTGAGGGGGAAAACATTACAATTGTAAGCTTAGGTTAATCAGTTCTCTTGCAAATGTCTAAAACAACAAATTCTTTCAAGTGGCCCCTGTGGCCACTTCACCTTCAGTTGATAAGAACTCCATAACTGGGAAGTTTCATTTCTAGTTCAGTAGATTTTTGTGTTTCTTTGGCCAAGTGAGAAGGAGAAAGAGTTACTGACTCCTTTGAGAACCTGATATTTGCTAAAGATCTGATCTTCTCCCCAGGAGAAAACCACAGAGACACATGCATTTTTACACACAATTTCAGAGGCGCATGGACCTCTCCTGTTTCACTTCATTTCCGCTTTCCAGTCCAAGGACAATTTCTTGCCTTTGAGCCCCTTTCAGCTCTGGAAGAATAAAGTCCAGATTGAGCCCAGCGCCAGACTGATTTATGTTGGCTTCCAAAAAAAACCTGTAATCTTTTCAGACCTGTCCTCATCCACCCCAGCAATGGCTGAGGCCTCTGTGCCTGCGAAGCACTTTCTCTGTAACCTGAGCTTCTGTATTAGGCTGTCCTCACACTGCTATAAAGACATACCCGAGGCTGGTAATTTACAAAAAATGAGGTTTCATTGGCTCGCAGTTCTGCTGGCTGGACTGGAAACAGCACTGGCATCTGCTTCTGGGGGCTTAGGAAGCCTAAAATCATGGCAGAAGGTGAAGTGGGAGCAGGCACATTACATGGCAAATGCAGGAGCAAGCGAAAGAGTGGGGCGAGGGGGAGCCACACACTTTTAAATGACCAAGTCTTGCAAGAACTCACTCACTATCTGGAGGCCAGCATCAAGGAAATGGTGCTAAATCCTTCGTAAGAAATCCACCCCCTTGATCCAAACACCTCCCACCAGGCCCCACGGCAACATTGGGAAGTGGAAATCAACATGAGATTTGAGTGGGGACAAATATCCAAACTATTAATATATCACCTTCTAAAATGCTTTCCTATGCTTGCTTCCTCACTTGCCATCTCTGGAATACCAGGCTCTTCTCTTCACTGTCTCAGTGCTGCAGGAAGTGTCCCTGGTACTTAGAGGTTCAGTTCAACCCTCCTTCCCCTTTACAATTGCTCCTGTGGGGAGTCACAGTAATGACAGGATAATGACAATTCCACAGTCTTCCCTTGCAAGCTTTAAAGCACTCAAGGCCGCTCCATTTACATTTTAACAGGAGAATCATTAGTCCCTTGATGGAGAGAGTTTAGCTCTTCAATTCACTGCACCTTTTTTTAAACAGTAGGGAGCATTTTATCACAAACCCAGATAAAGAAGATAAAGTGTGACTTAATAGCTCCCTTCATGCATATATTTCACATATATTTCATTCGGCACTACTCTGTTTTCGTAGCTACCAAGAATCAGTGTATTTTCATAACATGAAAATAAGTTACATCAGCATATTTCTTATGCAACCATTTACATTTTCCCACAAAAGTGACAGTATGTGAGTTAAGATTCTGCATATTAAAGTCCAAAGCATGGTTGCATTTTTCTTATTTTTATTGGTGAGTAATATTATAGAAAGCTGATTAAAATTACATTGCATAAATATACCTTTATACATGACATGCATAAAATACTTAATTACACATTTAACTATAAATATAAAAATTGTATTTTTCCAGAGAAGAAGTAACTAAACAATTGTAATGAGTTAATGATCTGAATTTTAGGCTATGTATACCTTATTACCAAGTACATTTTGTGATTATTTTCTTTTTTTGTGCTACATTTTTTCTTTGTATGTACCTTAAATAATTACTAAGGATAATAATTACAGAAATGTGTGTCACATTAAAAACATCATTCTGACACTTTTGTTAAGACAGTAAGGCAGATTTTATTCAGGATTACTTCAATGGGGTTCATGGTAGAGGAGCAAGATGGGGCTTATTCCCAATACAGCAAGGAAAAGTGGGAATTTACAGCCAGTGAGCAGAGCTAGGGGTTCTGTGGATAGAACATCACTAAGACAGTAGGTATATTAGTCTGTTTTCACACTGCTATTAAGAACTGCCCAGGACTGAGTAATTTACAAAACAAAGAGGTTTAATTGACTCACAATTCTACATGAAAGTCTCAGTCATGGCAGAAGGGAAAGCAAGCACGTCTTACATGGTGGCAAGAGAGAGAATGTGTGAAGGAGGAGCTGTCAAACACTTACAAAACCGTTAGATCGGCCGAGCGCGGTGGCTCACACCTATAATCCCAGCACTTTGGAAGGCCGAGGTGGGCGGATCATGAGGTCAAAAGATCGAGACCATCCTGGCCAACACAGTGGAACCCCATCTCTACTAAAAAGACAAAAAAATTAGCCAGGCATGGTGGCGTGCGCCTGTAGTCCCAGCTGCTCAGGAGGCTGAGGCGGAAGAATCGCTTGAACCCAGGAGGCGGAGATTGCAGTGAGCTGAGATTGCACCACTGCACTCCAGCATGGCGACAGAGCAAGACTCCGTCTCAAAAAAACAAAAAACAAAACAAAAAAAACGTTAGATCTTGTGAGAACTCACTATCAGGAGAACAGAATGGGGGAACCACCCCCATGGTCCAATCACCTCCCACCAAGCCCCTCCTGTGAAACATGGGGATTATGGGGATTACAATCTGAGATTTGGGTGGGGACACAGAGCCAAACCGCATCAGTAGGGTAATTATTCACTAAACTGACCTAACAAGATTCTTCTGAAGGCAGGCTAGGGTGATTAGCTGTCACCTGGGAGATGGTAGGAGATGGGTACAGGTAATTTGATCAGATATGGAGGGTGGAGGATTATGACTAAATTGACTTGACTGGATTCTTGCCCACATTGGACTCTACTACAGCGATGCAGACAGAAGCCCAAGGGGGGTTCTAGTCAAGCAGAGGGCTCAGAGGAGCCTTGCTAAAATTTGGTCAAGGAGAAAATCTTTGTTAGTCAATACAAGATATACCTTTGAATGTAGAACTATTGAAGAACTCCCTATGCTTTCTTCATTTGAATAAACACATTTAAAAAGAGGCTTTTGACAAGATATTTTCTTAGCAACTTCATCCGCATTTCTGGGAAACTAACAGTTAGTTAGCTGTACCATTTCTCTTACCATGATAAAGCATAGCAATGAAAGGAGATGAAAAAGTGGAGACAGAGTTAGTATTGCCAACTGTCTGACATATCTCTGAGAATATGATCCTGATGGGGATGAGGATATGCTATCCCCAAATATGGCACATTGGTGTTTGAGAAAACTGCAAAAGCAGGAAGGTCTCTCTCTGACCTTCTCCCACCCTTCTTCCCTGAAACAGGCCATAAGTTCCAGAAAAGGAGTTTCTGACCTTCCCCTGGCTAGGCCATAAGACCTTCTTGTGAGCTCTGAAGACCCAGAGAACAAACAGGCTTTGCTTAGTTCCTCTTGGTTTACCATCATTAGACTACTCTTATTTTATCCAGTCATGCTTTTCCACAACTATCCACTTCTTCATCAAACTCAGCAGTGAAAATACACAGGTTTCTCTGTTTCTCTGGACCTTCATTTCTGAAAGTTATGGTGTCATGCAAGACTTATATTAAATAAGTCTGTATGCTTTTCTCTTGTTAACCTGTATCTGTCTTTTGTTGCAGAAGCCTTAGCTATGAACCTAGTGATGGATAAGAAATCTTTTCCCCTCTGTAGTTCTCATTGATAAGGATGGTACAGGCATTAATATTAAGTTTATTAGTGACACTTTGAATACTCCCAAACATAACAACAAAGTTCTGAGGAGGAAGGGAGATGATCCAGGGGTCAAGTGCTGCACATCAAATCAAAGCTCTTGCCAGTAGGTAAGTGGGAAGATGGAATGCATTGCAGCAACCACACTTCCCTATGGTGCTTTGAACACAATTCTCACCAAGGGCTTCTTTAATTCTGATTCTCTACCTGCTTCCCTCTGGGACTGCCCAGTCAAAAAATGCATCTGAATTTTACTTGTTTTTGTGTCCCAGTGCCAGCTCCATAATGGATGATCAGTAGATACTTCCTACATATAGATATGAAATCAGTTCCCTATGATTATTTTCTTAGGACTTTTAGTTGTTAGGTTATTTTAACTAACTCTAGTATCATGGTTGCTAAATACCTACTGGATGTCAACCTGATGGTACATATCACTGATCCCTTTCCCTGGATTTCTCCTGAGGTGCTGCTATGCCTGGTTAACATCTACTTATCCTTCAGTCTCTGCTGCAACCCTCCTTCCTTCCAGGGTCTCCCTAATCTTGCTGAACCAGGCTCCTCCCTTCCAAGGTATGCCTATAGCATCCCATGCTTCCACTTTCATGTGAAGAGACCAACAGCCCAGCAAACTGGTATGGAGATACTTCAGAGTAAAGACATCTAAGCTGCACAAGATGCAGAAACAAATCTGTGAATTTCCCTCATCTGGCAGTGCTTTATGAGAGTCAGCTGCCCCTAAAGCCGCTTTGGGGAGGTGTCCATTTAGGAAGGTACTGACCTTGCACAGCAGAACAATCCAAAAAAATGGCGTAAATGAGCCCCATCAGAACCTTTCAAACTTTGAAGCTCTAACTTCTGCCCTTCTTATTAGAGATTAATAGACTCTCTTATTAGGCTAATAGCCTAAGAGACTCTGTTCTGTGAGCTACTTTCTCTATAAGGTACTCCTGCATGCCTAGTACATTTTTCTCCTATTAATTTGTTTACTGTCAGTTAATTCACAGGCCCCCAACCCAGTAGGAACTGAGTTGGGAGAGAAGTTTTTCCTCCCAGCACATGGCACTGTTTATTACAATTTAATTTTAACATGACTATAAGCTCACATAGCAGAGACTGAGTTTGTCTTACATTCATTGAATCATCTAGAAGATTCCCTAAGCCCTTGCTTATCCTTGACTATTTTTTTACTTCATTCACACATGAACAACAAATTAATGTACCACAGTATTTTTGAATATGGAATCCATGTACTATAATATTTTTCCCCCAAAGCTGAGTATTTCTCAATTGAACTAGTTGCTTGATCCTTGATAGATATAGCACTTATTCTCCTTATTCAAGTCTCCACCTCACCCTCCAAATCCGTTCAATGTTTCTCTACCCTGCTGTGATCACTAGAAGGCTCACAGCTGTTTCCGCCTCTATTGGTCCCTTGCCTGCTGGCTCCTGGCTGAGTTCAGGCAATGGAAGGTACCAGCAGGTGATCAGAGGGCAGGAGTGGAGACAGAGGTCAGAACTTACCTTTTCCCCATTTCCTCTTGCTCAGTGCAGAATCCCTGACAGCAGCTGTGTCCCCTTGTGGTTTTAGAACACACACAGGGCCTCTGCTCTGCTAGCTCTACTTCCTCTTCTTGTTTCTTTAGCCCAAGAGACATCAACAGGTTGTCGGAAGTCTCTGGGAGCTTCACCTTCCTGTTTGCTCTTTTAATCTTTTCTGTAAGTAATGCCTTTATTAAAGTCTCTTCATGAAGCCATCAGAGGTGGTTATCCTAACAGACATAGTAGATAACTTGATGGGTTGTTACTGGTTTTATTCTGTGTGTGCTGCAGGCAGCGGGGGCAGGAGTTGGGGGGCAGAGTGGTAAAAATATCCAGGATTTTTATGCCCTCTTAATGGTTGAGCTTTGTCATTGTTTTGTTACGACAAAACAATGGGAACGGGAATGTTATTCATAATTTCAATGTCTAGATGTTTAACTGAGTTTCTTTGGATCTTTTCTTACCTTAACATTTTGATCTTTGTTTCTGGCCCATCTATTCAGTTCTCTCTTTTGGGAATTCTATATTCCTTGATTGAATCTCCATGATCTTTTCCACATATTTTAAAATCTCCCTCATCACCTCAATCTTTTATCCATTTCTTCTGTGTTCTGGGAAAGTTTTGCAAATTCTTTTGTACTTCACTAATGGATTTTCTTCAATATTCCCCTTCTATTGGCTGTTTTCATCTCTGTTTTAAATTTGGCAGTCATGATTTTCAAATTCAGGCAATCCTTAATTATTTTAGATGTTTATTCAAGTTACATAAATGCAATTCTCTCTTGAATCTTAATAAGAAGACAAATCAGTTATTTTTCCAAAACAGTCTACTGGAAATGGCTGTTCTCTGAGTTGGATCATCACCCTCATCCCCCACATTTTTTTGGTTTAAAAATACATTTTTAGGCAACATGATTTTTCTGTTTACCTATTGTTCAAAGAATGCTATATGCTTGCCAGTTTTGCTTATAGTTAAGTAAAACTTGAGTTGGTTCTACCAAGAAGATTGATATATTTGTACAACTCCTTCTTACAGAAGGCCATTAGGGTCTGGATGAAAGAAATAAAGGGGAAAAGCCTTCAAAAGATAGTCAGTTCTTGGATCCAGCATGGAGGCAATCAGAAATTACCTGGAGCTTGAGTTGCTGCCAGAAACCATTCCTTTTTGTATTTCTAGCACAATATCTGATAATAAAGGTTTGATGGATAAATGAATGAATGAGTTCAAAGTTCAAGAGTTTTAAAAGTAGTCACTGAAAGGAATTTTCCATATTAAGAAAAAATACCAAACCTTTAAATATTCATCATTTTAAACACACTGTCAATTCAACAAAATTGTGGGTTTAAAGAAAAGACTAATTTAATGTTTTTAAGTTCCAAAGTGTCGTCTTTATTAAAATGCCATTGTTTTCTAATTTCTGAGTCAATATTCTTCTTCTCTGTGCTTAGACAGAACAAATACGCAGATGAGTCATCCGACCTGCAAAGAGGCCATGGGAGGCATAATGAGGTCAAGAAAAAGCAAACCAGCTTAGTGAGAGGGGACCAAAGTTCCACCACCATCTTCCAGCTGTATGACTTGCATATGCCATTTAAATGAAGTCTGGGTTATTTTACCTGAAAAATTTACCTTATTTACCTCGAAAGAAGGAGATGAAAGTGCATCTTAACCATGAAGTGTTATGCAAATCTTAGCTGTGGTTATTACTGTAATCTCATGTACTGTTTTTAAACAAAATGTATTTTGAGTTGGAAGGTAAAACATATGAAAGACTCTAAGAATGGGGGCAAAGAAAACCCCAAATGTTCTGTGGCTGTGCTGAAGGTAGAAGAAAAGGAAATGAATTTGAACTAAAAAACAGAAGCTGAGAAATTACCAAAGTCTTTGACTTTCAGAGTGACCGAACACCAGTATAGTTCACCAGAGAAGATCAGGGATGCTGTCTCTTTCAAAAGGGTACCAAAAAAGAGTCAACAGATCATTCTATATTGATCAAGGAGTGGCAAACTGACATCGGCAGAACAAATCTGATTCCCAGATGAGCTCTGTTTGCTCAACAAAGATGTTGTCGTTGTTACTTTTTATATTGAATTTGAGTGCTTTGGGGCACCTTGTCTTTCTGCCACTGCAGGTCCCATGACTTTCTGTTGTCTTGTACTCAGCCCTTTAATTATTTAAGATACCCGCAGAGCCCTAAAGTCCTTTGAGGTTATCACTTCTACTGAAGACCAATGCCCTAGGTTGCTCCCCTGCTATCCCTCCTCCTATGTTTTCCTAAATGTGTTCTAATCGTCACTGTATCTGCAGCCTGTCTTCTCTCCACTGCTTCTAGCGCATGATGAATAAGATAAGTCCTTAAGTCTAAATGTCTCTGCCCAATATATACTATCCTTTAAGAAAAGTTTTCAAACTTTTACTTTCAGTCTCATCTCCTGACTTATTTCCACACTTTTCTTTTTAAGTCCTCCAAACTTTCCATTTGCTAGATACATCATTCTTATTTCTACTTCTCAGCCTTAGGTTTGGTGTTTTCTAAGACTTGAATGTATTCTTCAGGGCCAAGGTCAAATCTCATTCCTAAGAGGCCTTTCCTAATTCTCTTCCATTACCCAAACACTCACTTTAGAAAGGATTAGTTACTCTTTTTTCTATGTTTCCACAGCAGTCTTTCCAATTCAAGGATTTCTTTGCATGTAAATCTCTGTATCCATGTCCATATTTCCCTACCACACTGTAAAATCTTCAAGGCCAAGGACTGCATCGTATTTATTTTTGCATTTATCTCAAGTCCTAATACAATGGCTATACTATGATTGTAATGGAGTAAGAGTTATGGTGGATACACAGTTTTTAGCAGACGTCCACAAAGGTAGATAAATGAAAAAACACATGAAGAGTGCCTGTTATTTTCTGTTTCTTTAGGATCAGTTAGTACTTTTATATGGGCCTTTGATTGAGCAGTGATGTTTTGTCGGGTATATTATCTACCACAGGAATGAGAACCAGTCTTTCAAACATTGACCTTTGATGACACGGAGCAGGCTGGAAACAATGCTGTCATTGTCCCCTTCTTTTGATGTAGATAAGGTAGATTTTTCAGATTGCTACTCGCAATCTTCTTCCATACCTAAAAGTGCAAAAAGTATCCGTTATAGCACAGACTGAAGGAAAATGGCTTGGCACACTCCAGGGCACACTGACTTTGATCATAGGTGACAAAGCTTGATGACCTATACCCCCAGAACACTGCAATTCTATCTTAACATTGTCAATGAGCAGGACACTTAATTTTTCACTTTGCTTTAAAAGAGAAGCAAGAGTGATAGATTTGATTTGCAAAAAATATGCTGAAAAGGAAAACAAAAATACAAATGAAACACAGTTTCAAGAATGAAATGCCATGAGAGGGATTTTATGGTTTCTAGATGAAACTCATCATATGTAAGTCTGCGCAGTACTCCTATGTGACAGTGATCCAGCACAATACTGGTTCTACATGACATGGGAGTAAATTAGCAGATTAGGGTTAAACAAGGTTGTACAAAAAGATTTGGACTTTGATGTTTGGAAGCACAGTTGCAGAGGGAAACAAAAGAAATATTTGTCACATCTCTGTAACTTAAAAAAAAAGGAAAAGATTCTTTACACAATGTCAGAGTGTATTAATTCAATCAATATCGCTGAGAACAGATTAGGCACTGTTCTACATGCTGGGACTAGAATGATGACCAAAATGTACAGGACCCTATGCTCACAGAACTTGTCTTCTGATGGATGAGGCTGATATTTTAGTGACGGATTCAGATTTCTTCTTTTTAAAATTTCAGAGTCTTGTAATTTCATAGATAGTCAATATTTTGGAGAAAGGATTTTTACATTATGTAAAACAAAGGTCAAAAAACAGTAATAAATCATTTTAGGAGAATAAGAGGGAGACAGAAATATCCTGAAATGCAACTAAATAATTTCTTACACTTGCACTCTCTTCTTCCATACCTACAACTGCAAAAAGCACTAGTTACCATAGGCAGGGAGCGGGTATCTTCCCGTTTTCACACCTCTCAGATGTGCTTCACGGTCACCAGGTAGATAAACTTGCTTTCTCCTAGAAAGTGAGAGGAACTCTTCTACCAATAAGTTGCCTGTTTCTTTGGAATGCACAAGGCAGAATGGACCTCTCTGGGTCATATTCTCTGAGGCTGTGATGTAAGCTTGGAGTAACTCTTAACTTGTGGATTCTGGGGCATGGAAAAGGTGAGCATCTCAGGAGCCAGCAGGTGGAATCAGAGAACCAGAGACCACATCTGAACAGGGAAATGTGACTGCTCTCTGGAGCAGTAGGTTTCAACCTCGTCAGATGCAGCTCTTTTTTTCTTTTTTTGAGAAGGAGTTTCACTCTTGTTGTCCAGGCTGGAGTGCAATGGCTCGATCTTGGCCCACTGTAACCTCCACCGCTGCCCCCTCCAGGTTCAAGCAATTCTCCTGCCTCAGACTCCCGAGTAGCTGAGATTACAGGTGTGCACCAACACATCTAGCTAATTTTTGTATTTTTAGTAGAGACGGGGTTTCACCATGTTGGCTAGCTGGTCTTGAACTCCTGACCTCAGGTGATCCACCCGCCTCAGCCTCCCAAAGTGCTAGGATTACAGAGGTGAGCCACTGTGCCCAGCCTGACACAGCTCTTTTTATAATAAGTATTTTGTACTGTAATCCTACCTTAAGTGAAATCAAATTAATAAATAATATACTTACTCCATACTTTTTTAAAAGTCAGTATAATTCTCTAAATATGATATGAAATGAACCCAAAGGAAAGTTATTTATGTAATACATCTATCATGATGTATAAGCTTAGGCATAGTGGTGGTATAGTCAGATTATAAATAGAATCCCTGCAAATGTCCAAGTAGTGAATATAAACTGATAAAAATAAGTTGGTCTAGGGCTTAAATACCACAATGAGGCAATTTTCCATAATGTTTTAACCCTCAATTTACATGGTGGTTATATTCCTAAAAATTTCAATGTGTATTAAAACCATGAACAACAACAATGGCAAAAATCAACTTTGAGTTTATATGTAAAATGCAATTATATTTTATAAAAATATAAAAAATTTTTATATGTAAAAATTCTGGGCCCAGAATGATAAGCAGATTCTTCACCAATATGGATGCCCACCAAAGCATTTGTAAATTGTGTAGGCACAGGACAACATTTAATTGTGTGGAACCACATCAAGCCTAATATCCCCACCCCTTATTTTAACCTCCTAATCATGGTAACAACAGAATACCTCTTCTCCTACAAATTTCCAAAGCCCCTGGGGTGTGGAATGCTACTGTCTCCTTGTCTGCCATCTTTGAGCTTTCCCGGTGCTGTCCTAGAGACGGGGCAGGTGGGGTTTTCACTTGTATCTAGCCATGTATTTACATGAGTTGATCAAATCCATTTATAGGACTTGGTATGCAACTGGCATTTTATTTCAATATTTGAAATGTACAAAACTTTGACTGGAAAATTCTACTTCTAGGGATTTGTCATTTAATTCATCTAACCAGTTACATATACAAACAATGGTTAAAAGGCTATACATCACACTTAACAGCAAATTTCTCTGGGTAAAGATTTGAGAGATGGTAGTATGTGGTGGGGACTTTCACTTAAACTTTCTATTACGTTACTTTTCTTTATAATGATTATGCTTCGGTGTTTATTAAAACAGTATTTTTAAATGCTATTTTTACACAGAAGTAATAAAGGGCTAAAAATTAGATGATGAACCTGAGTATTGAACTTATGACTTGACTCAGTGACCCAATCAAATGAGCACATTAGTTCCAACATATTATGGCCATGTCACCTAATGATGTCATCTTGACATGGTAGTATGTTTAAATCATTGTTTAATAGAATAAAAATAAATATCCACTCTGTTGTAATGTGTTCTAACTTTCAGAGATATTCTAGACCAGTCTTCTTCACTGAGGGCTTTTAGAACAGAGATAAGTTAGTCACGGGTCTGTCCTGGCAGAATATGTGAGGAATTCTCCAAAGTCAGACTCAGGGCTGCCGTGGGAAAGCTGAACACCATTACCACTTCACATTAGGCAAAGTGTCAGGTCACAAATTTCATGTACCATCTCGAGTTTCTCATTTTTATTATTTAATGGACTCTAAGGGATATAAATAGTTCTGAAAAATCTTTCTTATTTTCTCTTTGTTATTTCTTTATTCCTTCAGTTCCTTTCTCCTTTCCTGTATCTCTACCCTGCCCCCTAAAAGTACTTCATTTTTAAAAAGACAGCTATTAAAGGAAGAAAGAACTGCAGAAGGGGGAAAGAAAGGCTTCCTCTAGAAGGTGACAAAGGAGGGAAGATGTCAGATGACTGGTCATGGCAAAAAATTAGGGTTTTCCTAAAAATGGATCATGATAGCCCCAAACTAAAGATTTTTTTTTTTTTAAAACATTAACCAATGGTTCATTGTCGCCCTCTATGTTCTTTAATAACTTTAACACTAGTGTTGTGCTGAGTTGATACGTGAGATCATATCTCAGAAATTATTAGTGGCTCCTAAATTAACTTATTGCATGGGATTTCTACACTTACAGTTGTTCTTCTGTTGCCTGAGAACCACACACAACACGGAGGTGAAGTTATCATTATTTTACTCAATGCCTACTACAGGGAGAATATGCAGCCTGAACATTCAGCAACCCCAGTTTTGAGAACAAGGATACTTTTAGAGGGTAATAAATTGGATGCTTTTATATTTTTACATATAAGGAAACTACGTCCGCTTAAGTTGAAAAAGTAACCCCCAGTGGGCAACAGTGTGTAGCATGTAGTACCAGTAATCACAGGTAGATCAATGTCTTCATCCACTTGGGCCACTACAGCAAAAAAAACCTGTAGACTGACTTAGTAATTTCAAAATAATAGAAATTTCTTTCTCACAGTTCCGAAGGCTGCGAAGTTCAAGACCAAGCTATGATGGAAGAGATGAATGTTGTGTCTTCTCATGGTGAAACAGGCAAGGTAGCTCCCTTGAACCTCTTTTATAAGGGCACGAATCTCATGTTCATGAGAGTAGAGCCCTTGTGACCTAATCATGCCCCAAAAGTTTCCACCTCTTGGTACTATCACACTGGGTGTTAAGTTTCAACATATGAATTTTGGAAGGACACCAACATTTAGACTACAGCAATCAGTCAATTCTCAGCTTAAAGAGATATACCATCGTTCCATGAACTAAAATTTCTTTCAGTATACATAATCACCCTTTACATTCATCCAGTATTCTGGCTTAAGAGTCTTCGACTTGGTTATTAACACATCCTCTTCTCTGGGCCTTTGGTACAAAAATCAATGCAGTCAAAGCTCTAAGATTCACAATTTATTTATTGTTCTTTCCTGAGATGAGAAGAATAATTAAAATATTCTGTGTAATTTGACACAACTAAAAAATCAGTGGACCATTAAATCAATTATTGATGATAATAAAATCTTTTATTTGAATTTTCTTGAAGCTCTACCAATGTATTTCTACCTTTATTATCTCAATAGACATTCACAAAGACCGTATAAAGATTAGAGAGATGAGTTACATTCCCACCTCGCAGAATAGAGAAATGAAGTCTAGAAATGGTCCGTGATAGCCTGGGCCATCGGCACGAGTTAGGGGTAAAATCTATATTCCAAAATGGTCTCAAATCTCAATTACAGCCTGTCTAAATTAATGATTCTTTAAACAAAAAATTCAAAAAGCAATCTGATACTTTCAGTTCTTCAATAAGGCCTAAGCTGTGCCTGTTTCTTTACCAATGTTTTAGATACAACAAATACCAGACAAGGAACCCAAAGACCGACCACACACCCCACTGGCTTTTGCCAGTTCTCATTTTTCCTGGCAGCTGCATTTCAAGGAAAAGCTGGTGGACTGCAGGAGGTAGATAATGGGGGCTTCTCAAGGTATCAGTACATCCAGACCACTGTGCAAAGCAGATAATCTATGGCATCTGTTCAGAATGGGAGAGACAGCGAAGAAGTCACAGCTGAGCCCCAAGAAAGCCTCAAAATGTGAGCACTTTATTTATGAATCAGCTGCCTGCTCTATGGCTTGAGAATTAAAGAGCCCTCAGCCATGCTGCGGTCCTCTCCATACGCTTTACACAGAGGCAGCTACAGCATAGCGGAAGTTGTGGGAGAAATAAAAACAGCAATCATTTATTGAGAGTCTAACTGCCAGGTACCAGGCTGGTAGATTTATGTATATTGTTTCATTTAACCCTCATAGATCAAGAGAGATGGTCATATCTTTTTCTTTTTCAAGTTTCTACCTGAAGTTGAAATAAACCTTGAAGAACACCAAGAAGAGAGTTTACTCGGAAGGCCAAGGGATTAAGATGTACATATATTTTAGTAGTACGTTTCTATTCTTTGCCATATTTTAGCATTATAATACTGCTGCTTGCCCTATTTTTTTAAAGTGAGATATTTAGGCATACAATGTTTATAGCCTTTTAATTAGAAAGTTGTGATGACTCGTATGTAAGAGTTTAATCAAAGGGGAACAAAAGCTTTATTAACCTGCTTTCTCACCCCCCGTCTTTGCACGATGTGCTTGTTTATTATCTGTTGGAACATACTCCTCATATGGTTTGAAATGAAAGGATGATCCATCTCCTCATTACCGATCCTCTGCTTGGTGATGAAAAACAAAACAAAACATACGAACAAAGGAAAATGCCTTCCTGTCATTTCTCAGCCTTCCCTGCGTAGCTCAGCTGGGATGTTAAAGATCTGGATTTAATGAAAGAAGGTGAGAAGGTGAACAACAACAACAAAACCGAATGAGTGTATGTTTAGTTATATGGAAAGGTCACTGAGAAGGGGCAGTAATTGTCTTAGCACCTAATACAAAGCAGTATCTCCCAAGGTCAAAGAAGACCACAGCCCTTCCTTCTTTACTCATTCATTCCCTACCCTGGCAACTCGCTTCTCCACCGAGAGCAGGTTTCACAAAGTTTAATTTCGGAGGTGGAGTGAAAAAGAGTCTTTTTCAACACCGACTTGTAGTTCTTGAGAAGCACACGGAAGTAGCGCAGGAGTTTCTTTCAGTCACTTACATCACTGGTGGAACATCTCAGGAGCAGGCATTTCAGACCTCACGCTGTGGATGGCAGAGCCCCAGCCCAGCCTGCAGGCTTACTGACACCTTTTAGACTGGGAGTGAAGAAGCAGACTTCCAGCTAGTGAGGCAGAGCTACTAAAAAACAACACACTTTAATGCTTCAAAGGAGAGCCAATAACAGCTGTCGAAACTCTAAAGCAATGCTCCGAATTAGAATGAAATCGTGTAGTCATAATATCATTCCTAAAATGTCCTTAATCAGTGAGCGTTCCAGCCCTGTAGTGTGAGTATCACACTGAAAATACCAAAGAAAACGTGAGGGCCAAACTTGGACCGAACCCCTAAAACTCTAAAAGAGAGAGATGTTGCTTTCCAATCCAGGAAATCATGACTCATCAGCCCCAAGAGACCACCCATTTGGGGAGTGGGAGAGACGCACGACAAACCATGACAAGTTAAAAAATTAAAATAAAACCAAAAACGTCTCGAAGTAGAGCTCTTTTTGGATCCACAGCTATCTCATCAAAGCAGATATGCTTCCTTGATGCTCTATGGCCAGTAGAACTCTTAACACTTTGGCAGGCATAAATTGAGATTTTTCTTTGACGTTGAAATACGCAGCCTTCACTGTGCTCTCATCCTCTACATTTCACTGAGTGAATAACCTAAATTACACAGAACGGCAGTAAATTGGCTCATCATAGCCCTGTTCTAATTTTAAAAGGATAAGGATCTGAAAAACCAGACAGCCCAGCACTGAAAGGACTAGTGAAGCCTTTTCAGGGGCTGCCAGAGCCTTTCCTCAGAAGGTCATGGATTCAAATTTAACCTGAGTTAGTGATGACCAAGAGCCATTCAACATTTCATGTTAAATTTGTGTGTGCCCTCAACATAATGTTCCTAATAAGAAGGCTGACAGCTTGCATTTGTCATCTTGCTGACTGTCTTAGGAGTACAGTGGACGGCCAACCACATGTGGAAACTAAATCATTTCCTCCCGCATAAAGGTGATCCTTGCAAAATGTGAACTCCAAGGTACTGAAGAGCATCTTGCCTTCACACCATCTGCTGTCTGATCTCTGCCCCTCTTCCAGCCGCCACAATCCAAGGGAAAGGTGCAGCAGCTCTCTGACAGTCTAAGACCTTGATGAAAATTTAAAGATGCACGTGCACGCCCACAAGAACAGTATTTGCCAAGCAACATAACTCTCTTGGTTTTGACAAAGCATTCACTTGTGGTGATAAAATGCCAGGTCGTAAGTCAAATTTTGACTCCATTACTGAGTATTATCCTTGAGCTCTAAATGGAAAGTCAGTACAATTCAGCTATCAGGCTCCTCCACTTCCCCCCCATCCCATCCTGAACAACAACAGAATAGCAAACTAAACAGTCATCTCGGCTGGAGTCACGACTAAATGAGATTCTGAATTATTGGCTCTGGCCACGGGTCACATTGGCCCATCAACGATCTTAGGTTTCTGCCTGGAATTTATAGAATTCAGGGAAGAAATCCACCATCAATCAAAAGATATTTGGGCTGACTTAGAGACACGATAATCAGATTGTTCCTCATTATGAAAAAGCAAAAGCTGGTGTGGCTGAGTTGAGATATAAGATTCTCGTGGAGGACCTTTCACAGGTTGATGCTGACCACGACGAAGCTATAGATCAGCATGGGAGAGAGTGCCCCTTATAGAAGGGTGTGTCAGCGTCGTCTAGCTGAGTGATGTTGGACAGCTCTGCCACTCCAGCAGCACCCGGCCCCCAGCTACAGGAGAGGGTGGCGGCACCCAGGTGAAATCCTGTGCCCTGAAAGCACTTTAGGAGTCCAGCTCCCCCAGGTTTCTTGTGACTAACGACGTCCTTATCACAGTCAGAGGAAGTGCTGCCTCGATCCTTTCTTTTAATTACTAGCAATCATTTGAACCTGAGCTCCCAGGTGGAGGAGAGACTGAAGTTATTTATTGTCAAGTCATCTGGCCACTTGGGAAATCAGATTCTGGGAGGTCAGAAGAGAGAAAATTTTTGCAAATATTTCCTCCTGCCAGAGGCCTGAGGTGAAGGGAATATCTAACAACCACAACTCCCAAAAGAAAACAGCGACGTATGTTGAAGCCTCCTCCCCTTCCCTTTGAATCTCGCGCTAGAGCTGTTTCTGCCTTGGAGGTGGGCTGAAAACGCCTGCGAGTAGAGCCGGCCCCAAGCAGCAGGGTTAAGGCTCAGCACTAATTCCGCATCTACGAACCATCTATTGTTCAGTCATTTCTTCCAGCTGTTCATGGGTCCTTCAGACCTTTATTGATAACCTTTTCCAATCACCTACCCAGTAGGACTTGATCACTTCAGCGGTGCACTCTCGATGGAGTCAAATGGTCACTTGCTTGACGGAAGTAATTCTAGTCTAAAGTAGTCTCGGGGGATTTTCAAAAACTGCTCTAGTGCTCTGCGAAAAGCCTTTGTACGACTTGGTCTGACGTTTCCAAAACGGATTTACAGCCTTCCCTCCTCCAGGACCTTGAACTCAACCATCTTCCTTCTTTCCCTGAGAAGTTCGCTTTCCTGGATTCTTGCCACGTAGTTCAAATATGGGGTCCAGGTATATTACGGTTGCTGTTGGGGTCTGAGCAGGGGCGGGAAGACAGTGGAGGCGGTGAAATAGCGCGGTGCGGGATGGTGTCTGAGAACACTAGCAAGGTGTCATAAAATGAACGCCAAGGCAGCCACTAGAGGAGGGCCGGGAACCGAACCCAGATCCCATCGCCGGGCCCTTGTGGCCGACGTGACGTGGCTCCGTCAGGTGGAAACCGTGCGATCCTCTCCCGTCCCAACTCACGGGAGATAAAGATGTCTAAATGACCACGACCGCCGCCGCACGCCCGGCGGGCCCCGGTGGCGGGGGGAGGGGAGCGCCTCCACCGCAGAAGCGGCGGCCAGGGCTTGTTTGGAGGTTCGCAATTCACCGAGATAAACGTAAAGACCAATTAAGGTTTGATCCGTGCACACGGGAGGCAGACGGCGGCTGACGGTGGAACCAATTAACGAGCATGTCCCCTAATTCCTGCCACGGCCGCCGAGCACACCGCGGCTCCCCAGGCACCCGCTGCGGCCGCCCCGGAGTCCCAGAGCCCCTAGCCCGGCCCTGGAGTGGAGCCCCTTCTCCAGCGAGAAGGTGCGAGGAGCGGGGCCCCGGGTAGCCGGGGAGGGGGCACGCCGTGCCGGGAGGAGGGGAGCCAGCCGCCTACGGAGCCCAACTGTTTGCTTCGGGGACCGGTGGGCGGGGCGCGACCCAGTGGCCGCGCCGGGCAGGGGCGGCGGGGGCTGGAGAAGGCTCCCAGGGCGAAGCGGGGCGGCGCCCCGAGGGCGGAGGACAGGTGGCCGCGCGGCCGCAGCCAGGTAGCAAACGGCCCAGGGGCTGCGCGGCGCGGTCCCCTAGCTCAGCCCAGCCCCGGGCCGGACTCGCTGCAACCCGCCGCGGGGGCGACCTGGGGCGAAGGGAGGGGGCACCAGACCGCACCCCCCCGGCCCAGCGCGCCTCCGCCTCAGGGCTCCCGCTCCCCTTCCCCCTCCGGCTCAGCCCGCCGCCCCAGACGTGACCCCCGCGCAAGGTGTTCGCGCTGCGCGCTGCCGGGGCGCGCGTGATTAATGGCCCAGAGGTCGGGGGCGGCGCAGGCTCGAGCCCCTTGTTGGCCTGGCCAGGGTGTGAGGGTACCCGAGAGCACTGCGGGTCATGGCAGCGGGGGCCTCCGGGAGCGCGACGGCGGCGGAGGAGGAGGAGGAAGAGAAGTAGGTGACGCGGGCTGAAGAGGCTTGTCCCCTCTGGCCCCAGGGCTGGCGCCGCGGCGGGTCCCCCGTGCCAAGCAAAGTTTGGAGCCGCGGGCGCGGCGCGCAGGTCCCTCCCCGCGTAGTTCTCTCGGCGGGGTCTGTGCCGCCGCCGCCGCTGCCAGGGCAGGACAAAGGCTCATTAACACGTGATGGGACCGTGCTTCATAAATGGGACTGGAGCGAGAGGGAGCCAGAGACAGCGCGAGCGGAGGGAGAGGAAGGGGCCGCGCGAGCGGGACCAGGCGACGGGCGCCCTGGCTGGCGGAGACGGGGGGCCCACGCTGGGCCAGGCGGGGCTCGCGGGGGGACCCAGTGAGGAGCCGGGGAAGGGGCGAGGCTCGCCGGCGGTCGGAGCAGCGGGGCGCCAGTCCCGGTCGCTGTCGCGGGCGGGCGCTGGAGACCCGGACGCCGGCGCGCGGACGGACTGGCTCGCTGACCGCCCGCGGGAGGCACACCCCGCTCCACCCACCGCGCCTCGCCCGCAGCCCGGCGCCGGCGCCGCCTCCCGCACGCTACTCCCTCTGTCACCCCTTCCTTCTCCACTTCTTTTCCGCCTCCGCCTCTTCTTGGCTCCGGCGGCGCCAGCGCCTTCCCCTGGCCCGGGCGGGGGCCTCGGCTCCCTGCAGAGCTCTCCGTAGTCAGTGGGGGACATTTCGTTCTGTCGGACAAGCCGCCCCTGAGCTGGGCGAGAGGTGCCAAGGGAGCTTCTGTCCCGAGGACCGGGGGATGCGAAGGGTAAGACCTGGCAGAGTTGCGTTTGGAAATACTTTTTCCGCCTCCCGCCCCCTCTGGTATGACCAGTGTGGTTCCCAAGTGTCCTTCGTGGAGTTCTTATTCCGTGTGAGCGAATCGTGCGTCGGTGTTTACTTAGCTGTATGGCCCCTGCCTGTGAACTGGGATCTGTGCTACTTCTGGAGATTTCTGCCATTTACTAGTTATTGAATGTGTGTGCACCTGGCTCTGTATGCACTGATGTCTGTTTGTAGAAAATGTGTAATTGTGCATGTTTGAAAAACGGGCGCTTGAGTTGGTGCTGAATGCCTAGCAAGTGGTCTTCCCAGGGAAATACATCGATCTCTGCTGCGAACCTAGAAACTGACTAATGTAAAATAGTGAATGTCATATAAAGAGATGAATGTCAAATAATAAACTTTTGATACAGAAAAAGCTGCAGGAACCACCTCTCTCTGAGGAAAAACGAATGTCCATGTAACTAATACCTAAAATTGTGTTGATGGAGCCATTTAACTCAGAAATAGCCGTTAGATGACTAAAGTTAATGTTGCATTTTTAAACGACATTTCTTGATAAGACTTAGAAATCATAAACGAATCACCTCCCAGATACAAATACGTTTGCTGTAATAGATGTGAGAAACTGTCATTTGGTCATTTGAAAGTTTAAAAGCAACATGCATGTTTCTAATTTTAATAGATTGTCTCTCAGAGATTTAAAATTGAACAGATGAGAAAAACAAAACAAAAAAAAAAACGTTTAGTAATATATTAATCATTTTGCCTCCCATCTTTTTTTGTTTTCCTCCAAATAAGTGCTGTTCTTGCCTTTGTTGTTGATTTCTTGATATATTAAGCCTCCTCGGGCATGTAATCCAATAAGAGATTAGAACAGATTTACGGGTTTTAAAGGTGTTAAAAGATATCTTTATGGGTCCCATAACTTCTCCTCATTTTTGTTACCAAGTTAATATCTTTTAAACAATGGGGGAAATGCAATTTCTTAGAGGAAACTCAGTGGAGTCACCATTGACATCAATCTATTTTGCAGAATATTGAGAAGCTCACAGCAACCAACCTTTAAGGTTCCCATAGGACTTTATCTGATTTAAAGTGTGGCTTTTCTAATCCTACCCTACTGACAGTTTGCAAGGGAAGATATACTGATTGATTTTTCTCTGTCCCTTTTTTCCCTGGTACTCCTCCCCATCCCCCACTCTCTAACTCACTTAAGAGCAATTTTATAGAAATAAAAGGCCTGTATCATTTTTAAGTGAGACAGATTATTTTCTGATTATATCCACACATGAACAGAAGACATGCACCTCCAGAATTTCGAACATTGCATTCTACAGGCATTTATTTGTAGGCACAATGGCAGTTAACCATAGTTGGGCAAGAGTCTTGATGTTGGACATGGTTTTAAAAAACTAATCCATTTGAGGTTATCAGGAGAACTTACTGTAAACCGACTCTTTTTGTTTCAAAGATGTCTCCCACTCCAGGCAAGGCGCGCTCTTAGCTGAGGTATGTATCAAGTGTCTGATGGGGAAAGGTCTCATTGTGTTTCTAAGTGTCCATGGGGGTAAAATGATGCCACATGGTGGAAATACTCAATTCTGGCCTTTCAGAAATCAAATTACTGTGCTTGCATACTCGTTGTTAGGAAAGCAAATTAGATATTCATGTCCTTGCATTTTAACAACATTAATATATGTGTATGTAAAAAGAATGTTATGACTAGAATCTTAAGGCATAGGTGATTATTATTTAGTGTGTAAAGTTTTAAATTCTGATGGAAATCAGATCTCACATTGAAGTAGTGCTTGGCTTTGTTTGTTATCCACTGTTTTCTGCCTTTTTCTGTTACCCTTTTCCCAGTGGACCATGTCCCTCTCTGTCTTGCCTGTGAGATTGCTCTTCTCTAATAAGCCTAGCTGCAGGATCAGTGTGTTCTTTTTGGCATTTCAAAATGGTAAAATAGTGAAATTGTTAAATGTTACCAAGATGATACTGCTGGGAATGAAATTCTCCAAAAGAACCACTATATTTGTGGCATATTTCAGTCTCTTCCAAAGAAAAAAAAAGAAACTCTTTGATTCGGTTTACTTATCTTCCCAAGAAGGAAGCAGCCCCATTGATTGTGTTGATAAGTGTTTAGTATGCAGTGTCAGCTTATTAATTACTAAGGCAAAGCCTCAGAAACTGTTTCAAAACAGTCGTATAACACTGTTCTTTGCTTTGACTAAAAATTAACATTAACCACCGGGAAATTTAGACAGGCTCCATGGTTGTCTTGCATATTAGTGTTTGGAATTGGAATTCAAATACTCTACTGTGTAAGAATAAACTATTATGAGATGGAACTCATAATAGCAGTTTATAGTTCAGCACGCTTACCAAATGTTTCTTACCAGAAAACAGTTGGCCTAATAAGGGATTATTTCCCATAACTAGCTATCCAGGAATGCTGCAAAAACAAGAGTAACAAATTGAATTTGAAAATACCTAATGACACATAATTAGCAAAATGAGATTTGGCTATAGCTTCTTGAATTTGTAAGAATTCTAGATGACAATTATTGTTTCTTTTATTCCAGGAAATATTTTGGAGAAATCTGAATTGATTTATGTTATAAAGTTAATCCAGTCTAATCTAAGAATATTCAGTGAATTAAATGCTTATTAAAGCAATTAAAGCATTATAACAGGTAGTAACCTAAAGGACAGACTTCATCTTACTAACCAAATTCCCTGTTAGCTCAGTTGCATAAAGAACACAGATGAGAGCTTTCATTCCCTGCTAAAAAGGATGCCATGTCTCCACCAGTGTAAGTCTGTTTCTTCTATTTTTGTAGTCATCATTTTCTAATTGAACTGACAAATAGTTAGAGTGAAACCAGGCTTTGGGTTTAAATTATTTATAATTCTGCTATTGCCTCTAAAACAACCTGGACCCACATTGTTTGAAAGACTGTGCTAGGACCAGGTTTACATACTGCATATCTGTATTTTGAGAGACAGCCAGCTTTGCTGATTTTTCTCTTATATACTGAAGATTGGTAGAGAACTCAAAGAATAAGAGGAAATCCAAATCTGTTTATATAGTTTGTGTTGCCAAAATTTTAACTTCATGTTTTCTTCCCTGAATCTCCAGCTCTTTCCTAATCCTATCCTCAGAAAAATGGTAACTTTATATTATAGCTGCATGAATGCTGTTTTTAGGGACCTAGGGGATTCAACTCTTTGCCACTGAGTTGCTATTCACTGCTTTGATAAGCATCTAATTCAATGTATATTCTTAGATTAGATCGTATTAACTTTATAACATCGATTAATTCAGATTTGTCCAAAATGTTTCCTGGATTAAAAGAAACAATAACTTCACCCAGAATATGTATATAATATGAAAGTATATATTGCATAATTTTGGACAACTGGACATATAAACACACTTTTATTTATATGTATAAACAAACTTTTTGATAGAAGTAAATCATGACTGAGATAAAAATTTAAATATCTTGCCTTTATACATTTGAACATATAATTCTGATTTTAAATAAATACTACAAATTTGGGGAAATGTCCACATTCAAAGCAACTGTGCAGATGGACACTGAAGACAAAGCAAAAGGAAATATCCACCTTGAATCAAAACAAGGCCATTCCTGTTTTCCAAGATAGGTAGAAATCTGTGGCAGTCCCATGTGTTCTAAGAATCTTGCAAATATCCCAGGAGGAGCATCACCGCATTTGATTCTAATTTTATTATAAACACTGATGGGTTTAAGACAGTTTTTTTTTTTTAAACCAGTCCTTTTAGTTGTTTATTGTTTTTTGGGAAATTAGAGCTGTACAGGTTGGAGGAAAATACAGAAGGTTGTTACCGTATCTCAGAATGCATATTAAGATAGTATATATTTATAACACATTACAATGTTACTACAAGTGAGTTAAAAGGAAACTCTGTTGGGGGGAAGGTTTGTAAGGTGGACCCTGTCACCTCTCTTGCTACTTTTGAAACTGTTTGATGTTAGAGGAACTTCCATCTCAAACTTGCTCACATGGATAAGAGGTATGTTTAATACATATTGGTAATCATAGGTCAAAGTCATTACATAGAGTAGTGTGATTACCTTTAGTTCTTATCAAAATATTTACTAAAAGCTTTCCTGTGTTGTATTTCTTGACTAAACGGGGTGCCTCATGGTGAAACAAAGTACATTTTTATAATAGTTTAGAGAACAGTTTAAGTATATTCTTGATCTAGTTTCCATTGATATTTTCCATCTATTTGAAGTATTTTTCATATAGATCAATTAATAATGGATAACCTCTAATTTAAAAGTTTGATTTGGACAGGTAAAGCTAATAACTTAATCACCATGGAATTCTTGAGGTTCATAGTTTATATGGGTTTTTGACGGAAGAATTGTTTACTCCCAAAATCTGAGCAAATGGGCATGGCAGAGTCATCACAGTTGTTCAGGGAATTCTGTTTTAGCCCCAGCAGGAGAAATGTTCACACCTGCACTTTAGGAAAGCTTTCAAAGTTTTGCTTTCCTTGCTTTGTTTTCTTTTGTTCTCGAATATGTAGAGGCCGGTTAGATGGAAATCATTGTTCTTGAGCAAATTCTACTTTAACCCATTGTGCTATTGCATGATATTCTATCTTTTTGAATGTTTCCAAAAGTACATTTTGCATTTTTTTGACTGCAAGAAGGAATTTAGTTTGCCTTTTCTCTCAACACTAATGGCAAATAATTTTTCCCTAAAGTACAGTATTTTACTACTTAATGTCTTATTTTTCCACTCTTATTTGGATTCTTAATTAATTAGGAAATTATGTTTTTCAAAATTTACTTTTAAGTGAGAGGGTCCCCCTCTTTACTTCACCATTTCTTTATTCATTCTTTTAGATCGTAACTTTAGAGAAGAAAGCTGGAGTCAATAAGAGTCCTGAAAATTGAGTGAAGTTTTAAGGAGTATTACATTCAAGCTGGCGATAAATTCTAACATACTTTTGAAAAAACGAATTTTAGTCCAGGTGAGGTGGCTCACACCTGTAATCTCAGCCCTTTGAGAGGGGGAGGCGGGTGGATCGCTTGAGGTCAGGAATTTGAGACCAGCATGGCCAACATGGTGAAACCCGGTCTCTACTAAAAATACAAAAATTAGCTGGGCATGGTGGCACATACCTATAATCCCAGCCACCCGGGAGTCTGAAGTGGGAGAATTGTTTGAACCCAGGGAGAAAAGGTTGCAGTGAGCCGAGATCACGCCACTCTGCACCCCAGCCTGGGTGACGGAGCGAGACTCTGCCTCAAAAAAAAAAAAAGAAGAAAGAAAGAAAAGAAGAAACACATTTTTAAAATTCGTTTTAAATTTCTACTTATATGGACACTTGTACTAGGTATTTGTAACACTGATTTCTTTGGGTCAAGAAGCTAAAAATGATGTTTTTATTTATTTATTTTTAATTAATTTATTTTGAAACAGTCTTACTCTGTTGACCCAGGCTGGAATGCAGTGGTGCAATCTCGGCTCATTGCAGCTTTTGCTTCCTGGATTCAAATGATTCTCATGCCACCACACCAGCTAATTTTTGTATGTTTTGTAGAGACAGGGTTTCACTATGTTGGCCAGACTGGTCTTGAACTCCTGGCCTCAAGCTATCCACCTGCCTCAGCCTCCCAAAGTGCTGGGATTATAGCTATGAGCTACCATGCTTGGCCTAAAAATGATGTTTTTAATACAGAAAGTTAATCAATATAATTGTTGATCTTTTTAAAAAAAAGATCATTTAGGTACTGTACTTTTGTCACCTGTTTGCTTTTAACTCAGCTATATTTTAAAGTAAATAAAATTTATTTATTCTTTATACGAGGGACCAAATGCCACTATGATCTGAGTATTTTGGTTTATTCCATGATGTTTGGTTAAATGGATCCAATTTTCAACTCATTTAAATGCATTGCTACCAGAATTTGCTAAATGTTTTCTTTAGCTTTTGTACAAGTTGTGGTGAGCAGGCAGTATGCACGTAGGGAAAAAGGAAAGCTAAACAATTTAACATATAACTAAAATAAGTGCAAGATTGGTCAAAGAATGTTGTGTCTCTACATATGTGGAAATTTGACTTTGGAAGATACACAGCTACTTTTGGAAATGACATCTAATGTCTTGTAAACATAAAGGGAGAAATCTTTGAATTATTTTAGTCCTCAGCTAAAGTAACTAATTGTAAGTAATCTGTGATCCATTTTTATTGACAAAATAATTAGAGAGAGAACAGTTGCCCAGAGTCATACATTTAAGTGCCTTGGGATACATTTCTAAATATTTATAACTTTTAGGCATTTTTGAAACATGTCCACTGTAAGAAGTGTAAATTGCATAATTACCAGAGTAATTCTGTAAAATAATTTGCAGTAGATATGTATTACTTCAGCCTATAGCAAAATTTCCATTTTAGTTTGTTCTTTCCTGGGTTCATCTCTTATGATATAGTATGTTATGGTTTGGGGGAAAAGAAGAACAGAAACAATTATTTCCACCTTAAAAGAAGTAAGCTGACATGTTAATTACTTTTAGTTTTTCTTGATGCTCAATAATCACGGGTTCCTTCACAGTGGTGGTGAAGGAAATGGCTTAGCAATCCTATAAAGCTCTGCATAGTCTTTGTAAATAGAATTAGGAGAAAATGGTGTGGAGTTCTTAATATATATCTGCATACTATGGTAGTACACATTACATTTTGAAGACGCTTTCCTTTGCTGGACAAAATACGTAACAAAAAGTTTCCCGAAAAAGTCCAGAGAAGCACTGAATTGTAGACTAAAAAACCTTGAGAGGTTCTCCACTCTTTGTTCTTATTTTCTGGCTAAATGACATTATTCTATTCCAAATAGGAATACCTTGGTTATAAAGATCTTCTGTGGGAGGTTATTTTATGTGAGCTGGCTCCCATGGCAATCTGTTTCAATGATCTAAAAACCTATACTTATGAAATATTCTTTTTTCTTATCTAACCTTAGTTCTTCTTAAAGGTTAAATCTACTTCCCCTTCTCATTTAGTCCTTTTCTTATGTCTCCATAATCTTTAACAGTGGTTCTTAAATGCCAGAATGTGCTAGAATCTCCTAAAGGCCTTGCTAAGAATGGAGATGCACTCCAACCCTAGGGTTTTTGATTCAATGGATCTGATTTGGATCCTGATAATTTGCATTTCTCATAAATTTCCAGATGCCGCTGATGCTTCTGGTTGGGAGACCCCCCTTTGAGAGCCACTGACCTGTAGACTAACCCTGCATGCACTTACAAACCATCATGTAACTTCTCAGACTGTTTTGTAACACGTACACTATAATTTCCAGTCCATTGGTACCTGTCTTATTTACTAATTCACTATGTTCACATCACTTTTTCTGAACACTTTCAGTTCCTTGGAATCTCTTAATTCTTAATTGTATCACACAAACCCTAAGAAGGGCTTGATCGTGAGTGAATACAATCGAACAGCCTCATAGTTTCAATGGCATAAAAATTCTGCACTTGCATCCAGTTTGCTTACATACTTCTTAATCACAATTACATTTCCAAAGCATACTTTGTACTGCTACTGAAACCTCGTTCTTCCAGTTCTATTTGTACATAATTGTTTATATCTTGAAAGCATATTTTTCTGTTTATGTCTGGCATTGTTAGCACACACTGAAAGCTTTCTAAACATTTTGACTAAAGTAGGTGATACATAAGTACCTAGTTTTTAAAATAATGTCTGAAGGAAACCCTGGATTTACAGAATAATATTATTTAAAATTATTTTAGTGAGAGAATGATAGGAAGGAAATTGAATTATTTAGAAAATCACTATGTCTTCAATTTGTATGACTATTTGAATCAAGATTCATTTCTCTTGTTAAATATTCCATTTTAGTCCCTACA
This sequence comes from Plecturocebus donacophilus, assembly GCA_004027715.1. Classification (NCBI taxonomy): domain Eukaryota; kingdom Metazoa; phylum Chordata; class Mammalia; order Primates; family Pitheciidae; genus Plecturocebus; species Plecturocebus donacophilus. Next base: position 58,087 of record PVKP010000287.1, on the reverse strand, counting down.
ATAATAGAGATTAATTTTCCATTATTTTTCATCACAGAGTTAGGATTGGTGGTGATGATTTCATATTTGGAAATTGGAAAGCTGAATATTTTATAAAATAGAATGAGTTGGTTATTAATATTGATTGTGGGTTCCTGAGACCACCCTTCTTACTTTTAATATCTCTTGGCATCAACATACTTGTTTTAAGTAGAACTGCTGTCCTTTACTCATTCTTAATTACTTTCTTGAGGCAGAATTCCAAATATTCAAAATTAATTTTTATCAATATATTAAATTTTCTCAATGCCCTTTTGCCTCAGAAAAGTAATTAGAAATTTAGTTTTCATAGGCAGTAGTAATAACCCATTTTAACTCTCCATGACATATTTTCCTATTTGTATTATAATTAGTTCAGTTGTAAAATACATAAAATGTTGTAGCAGGAGGAGAAGTTGTTCAACCAAAGCAAGAACTCTGTCCACTGAATAGTATAACAAATTGATTCCTGAGGGCATATAAAAGCCACTCCATCTAGTGGTTGAATTTTCACATGACTTCTCTTGATAAGTTGTTTTAGAAACACTTGCAAATGGAGAAACCCATTTGGGAAACATCAGTGCATAATAATGTGCATTTAGGAGAAGAAAAAAGAGTCCATTTTAATACTAATTTCATATGTTTTCTTTAAAGGTCTATCAACAGCATATAATTAAGACTCATTCAAGGTTATGCATTTCATAAAAGACCTCTTGATATATCATTGTTGTGTGGCAGACTTTGCAGTTCATGATATATACTCAGGCCAAAGAAGGATTGGGTTAAAAAGTAAATACCTGATCTTTGCCCATAACTTCCACTTGCCATCAATATAATTTCTATGTGACACTGAAATAAGAGGTCCTGGGGTAAATAATTGATGGATTTGATGTAATTTTCCCATTTGGGCACTTTTTCAGATGGATGTTTGTTTGAGACCGAGATTCAGGTTTAATGCCCTCATTATCAGCTAGCTTTATGCCAGAAAAAACTGTCCATGGTTAAAAGCCATTCTGTTAAGTTGGATCTTCTGTGTTGCTGATGCATGCCAACATTTACTTAATAAACAGGTATTGAATATTTGCTCTGTGCCAGGCACTGTGCCAGGCAGAGGACCTATAAGATAGGTCCCAGCTCTCAAGATGTTCATGATCTGAAGTGTTGAGACACAATAAAGACTGCCATGAAATGGCTCAGCAATGCCCATCACCTCTCCTGGGAGAAAATCTGAAAGCATATAGAGAGAATTTACACATCCCAATACTATCTGATGATTAAACATATTCCCTTTTATGTTTTTATAACCTGTTCTACTCTTTCAGCTAGGGAAAGGAAGACAGAAGAGTGGGCTGTATTAGCTGTGGAGGGGTGGAGTAGAGAATCATTTCCTTTGCTTTCTTGACCTCATCCATGTTCCTTACATGGGTGTGAAGCATGGCTATATTTCAGGGGTCATCTATCACAGAAAAATGTTGTATCTCGGAATATAATGTCAACAATAATAGGCACAGAGTATATGCCCAATAAAAATGTGTTAAATCAAGCATTTAAAGGCCTATAACTTCATATCAATCAGCCACACTGCTGTAGTAATGCAGTTTTACATTTATTGGGCACCAGACAGTGGTAACAGTCACTCATTTGTTGGAACCCCACTAAGGTTTATATAATTTATCTACCTTGATTCCAGCCAGAAATCTAGGAATGGGCCACAGAGAGTCGTCTTCTCCCTGGTCTAAGAAAGCCACATGGCTCATGGTGGGAAGTTGGGTGATTTTGAGTGTTTGAGTTTCTCCACATAGGGAATAGATATCTGAAGCTTTTTTGTTTGCGAATAAGCATATCACATTCAGACCTAAAGAAGGTGCCCTCTTCATGTCTCACTAGGGTTGTGGAAAGTGTCATTAACATCTATGTTCCTGACAATTGATTCATGAAGCAAAAAAACACCTGCCCTTACTTAAAAAAAATAGTGGCAGGCCAGGCACAGTGGCTCACATCTGTAATCCCAGCACTTTGGGAGGCTGAGGCAGGCAGATCATGAGGTCAAGAGATCGAGACCATTCTGGACAACATGGTGAAACCCATCTCTACTAAAAATACAAAAATTAGCTGGGCGTGGGTGTGGTGGCACGTGCCTGTAATCCCAGCTACTCGGGAGGCTGAGGCAGGAGAATCACTTGAACTTAGGAGGTGGAGGTTGCAGTGAGCCAAGATCATACCACTGCACTCTAGCTGGGGTGACAGAATGAGACTTTGTCTCAAAAAATGAAAAATAATAATAATTGCTTTCTTTACCCGGTATGTAGAAAAGATCTCTCTCTCTCTCTCCAGAAAAATGCCAAGACACTCTTAATTGGAGGAAACAGCTAAACAGAAGAGCAAAATTAAATAGTAAATGGAATTTGTTATACAGATCAACAAATGATTTTATTTGTATCATTAATTCAACAGGTTTTTTTTTTTTTTTTAGCATCATCACCGAATGGTGCCTAACCTAATGAAATATCAAGGCATCATCTTCTTGAGCCCTGAAATTGTTTTAACAAGCTCTTAAATGTTAAATACTTTGGCATATTTCACATTAAATTTGAACAGAAATACAGTCTAATACAATCTTATAAGTCTCTTAATGTCTTCAGTTCATATCAATTGATATATTTTTATGAAAAATATAACACTCACTTACATTGTTAGTAAAGAATAGACCAGAGAAAATGGTGCGTTAAATAACTTCTGTTTTATGTTACAAAATATAAGAAGAACTGAAGGTATGAGAGCCAATTGAGTGTTACTAATATAATGGAATTTTCTTTCATATATAGGAAAAGGAGCTGACATTAATATAAGGAAGAAAGATTATGTATTTTTGCCTGAATTATCAGGGTAATTAAGTCAATCAATTATTTCACTTTGCTGTAGAATATGAGGGAAAAGTGACCAGGCTTCTTTAATAATTCAAAAATGCTAATGATTAGGTAAGAGTTAGAAAAGACTCATTGCCCATTCAACTGGAGTGGAAACATCATTCATCAAGTTATGATGTTGGCCTATGGTATCTGCCGTGTATATTGAGAACATGACTTGGACATAATGCAGTTATAAGAGCCAACTAAAATTTTCCCTACTAACTTTAGAGAAATACATTAGCACAGTACTTTCTTGATCAAATTAGTGGGAAACAGATTTGTTCCCAGAAATGGATGGAAAATAAGCAACAAATATATCCACTGAAACCTGTATTCTCTTGAACTCATCACAAGGCTCTTTTATGAGGCCAGCCAAGCAGAATAACAGAACCAGCAAAGTAGGAAAAACAGCAAGTTAAGCGAGGGCCTGAAACTTCTGTATTGACATCCTGGACTCCTGTCAATGTAGACACCGTGTTAGGCATTCTCTCTTTAAAGCACTTAGAAACTTAGAGTATCAGAGAAGGAGTATGGTGGATTAAAGCAGCCTATAATATATTAGGGAGCACCAGTCCTTTTAATACTTCTGTAGTGTTTTCAGCCTAGAAAACATGGACATTTAAAACCCTTTGTGGTTATAGAAATACAAATAAAGACTCTGGATAAACATTTTTAAAAAAAAAAAACTCCATGCAACAGCCATACCCACAAAATCCCTTTGATGATACCATAGCTTGCTAGCTGATAGATACGGTTTTCTTGGAGGGAGGCAGTGGAGAGGCAGGTTTACATGTAGAGAAATAGACAAAAATAATGGATATTAGTTTAAAAATTGAAGTGATTCTTTAAAAATAATTAATTTAACACATTAAAATGTTTTTATCTTTACTAGGAAGTCATGATTTATATAGCTTACACTGTTAGAATGTTGGCTATATTTTTTAAAGCAGAATTCTAGGAAAATTCCCTTATATGTCATTGACTCATTCTTTTACTATAACTATAATAAAAACAAACCGCTTCTTTAATAGGTGCATCTACGCATCTTGCTAGGAATTTCCAATTATGATTTTCCCAGTAGCAAACAAAAACAAAATTAATGGCAGCTACATTCCCCAAAGCCTAAGCCATATTAGTAATGAACTCTCAAAGAAAGCTGTTGATGCAAAAAATGATAAGGTAGAAATTACTGTAATAATCCAAATGTAGAAATAAAGGAAAGAATTATCAAAATGCAGAGAGCAGTTTTCCTGTCATGATCCTTTAACTGTTAAAATAGCCTGTGCACAGTAGTATTTTGACATTACTAAGATCTTTGAACTACATAAAATCCACGTATTTTTAACTGTATTCCTTAATTAAATTGGTTTATATTGGACAGAAATTACTCTAATCATATAACCACACCATGCCATAGCTTAGATTTTAACAAGCTGGTTTGTTTTCATGAAAGTGCTTGATTGTATGAAAATGGGAAATTGTGATCACACTTGTGATGATCTTAATCTAAAGTAAGTCACAGAAACACATGTTTTTTGCATTACTGGAATAAGGTGTGTGATCCTTTGCCTTCACTGAGAAGTTTTATAGCTCTTCCAGATAGTGACTAAAATTTAATCCTCGAGGCCATGCAAGTGGGCAGACTTACCTAGATGAGCGCCGATAGGAAATAGGGATTTAGTAGCAGGTAGTCTTAATTACTATTGGCAAAATGCCTTAATTTACATTTCTAAGAGTCCAGAAGACTTAAGTATAAGTTTCAAAATGGCCTTAATCTAGTTACTGTTAATTCTGAAGTCATCACAGAAAATCTAAAAACCAACTGTGGATTATGAGAAATTTTGATTCACCTGCAAATCCATCATATTCTAGACAATTTACTTAACATCTAATGGCCTCTATTTCCTCATCTGTGAAATGGGGACTATAAATAAGCACCTAATAGAGTTGCCTTGACAATTTAATGATGTAACATTTCTCAAATGGCTGAATATAATAAACATTCAATAAACGTTCCTCATCCCTCACCCATGTCTATATATCTACTATTTGCTTCGTGTTTTCAGTGCTGGGGCAAAAATAAAATTGAATCGGCAGGATATGCTCTAATTAAGGCAATAAACATTCTTGAGATGTAATTAGTACATATTATATTATTATATTCTTACAATATAATTAGTATATAGTATATAGTAAAGAGCCATAATACTAAGCAATGATAATAATAATACTCATTGAAGACTTACTTTTGTGTCAGGCACTATGTCTTACATGCATTTATTTTTATTTAATTTTCAGATCAGTTCTGTGATTTAGGCATTATTGTCATCATCATCATTATCCTCATTTTACAGCTGAAATGCTGAGGCTTAGACTAATTGCCCAAGTACCGTCGAACACTAATATTGGTCTGTTAACTCCAAATTCTATTGACTAGGTGTTTTGACTGGTTGGAATCAGTGAGGAAAACAAGGAAGATGGTAATATCCCTGTCTTAGCTTAGAGAGATGGTGCATCAAAAAAATCACAAGCCAGAGCCCTAGACCTACACTGTCCCATATGGTAGCTGCTAACCACATGGAACTGTTAAGGACTTGAAATGTGGCTCCCATCTGGGTGCAGTCCTTGCTCTACTACTTACTAACTATACTAATAGCAAGTTACTTACCCTCCATGCCTTTCATCTGAAAATGGGGATAATAGCACCTACTTCATAGGGCCATTATGAGGTAAAGGAATTGGTATTTGTAATAGGCTCAGTGTCACCAGTCAATATTAAGCTCTCCATATATGCTTAAAGGAGGAAAATCAGCAAGACTTAGTGGTTTACCTGATTGTAGAGATCAAGAGAGAGGAGGTGTCATAGTAAGTCCAAGTTAGGAACTTAGGTGACTAGAAGGATGACTACAATACCATAAGAAATGTGAAAAATGATGTGGTTGGAGTCAGTTTATTGCACCATCATTTCCAATAGCAAAAGATGACAAACAACCTAAACCTCCATCAGTAGGAGGGTGGTCACATTCATCTAACAGAACCTTAAGGCAGCTGAATGAAGAGTGTTTCATATACTAATATGGAACTGTCCACAATGTGTACTTCTAAGTGGAAAATCAAGGTATGTATAATATGTTAGTTACTACTTGCTAAAAAGAAAACAAAGGGGGTAAATACATATATTTGTTTGAATATGCATGGAGTATCTCCGGAAGGGGTAACAAGAAACTTTTTCCTTGCCTCTGAGGAAAAAAACTAGGTGATTGGGATATAGGGATGAGAGAGATCGACTTTTCTCTGTATGTCTTTCTGTACCTTTTGAATTTTGAATCTTGTAAATCTAATACTTACAGATAATCAAAATCTCTGATAAACTAGTTTCCAGTTGGAAAGTGTAATGGGGGAGTTAGTTAATTGGGGGAAGATGGCATAAGGAATGGGAAGATGACTGGAACGGCTCTCAGGAGCGACTTGGAGATGTAGGGTCAAGCTCTGGTTTTCAGGCTAAATGTGTATTGCATTAATTATTTTTCTGTCCTCTAATTTTAAGAAAAAGGCAAATACAAGATGCCACCTAATAAAAATTCAACTGCCATTCCATTAGGTTCAGGTGAACATTTCTGTGGCAACTCAGCTCTCTGCTCTCCTGCTATCATGCTATCAGGCTGGTAAACCACCTAAGAAAAAAAGATGCCATTCTGTGTTTGGAAATCTCATTCTAGTTATGAAAACAAATATATAAACTCCTGTTCACATGACATGATAAGACCTATAATAGAGGGATAAGCTGGGGAACTAGTTATGCCTAGCGGGAGGAGCTGGTCAAGAAGATCTCAGACACGGAGGTAGCACTGGCACAGACCTGGAAAGATAAGTTTAATAGCAGAGAGCTTGGAAGTGACTATCCAGATGGAAGAAAAGACAAGGCGAAGGAGGAGGGTGTGCAGGTCTGATGGTATATTCAAAGAGCAGTAAGTCACTCAGGGCCAGTAAGCCAGTGTTTAAGTATGGGTGGAAGTCAAGAGGCAAAAGCTAGGTTTGTGGATGTGCCATGACCATGTAAAGAACAGCTCTCATACATTGTGGCTGTCTTCTGTGTCCCTTGGATTATGGATGAAAACGTTCATATGTAAATGGAGTTGTTTAGCAAAAAAGTTTGCAAAGAGCAAGAGTTGACTCCTGAGAAATAGCTGAAAGATGGGACATATAGGGCATGTTCTATGTTTATGGAACTAAAAATCATCTGGTATAGTCCAAGTGCAAGGCTGGGGCTGGCAAGAGGACTGGAGAGGTGGGCAGTGGCTAGCTCACAGGAAGCTTTTTACTGGACTTCATCCTGTAGGTGGGAGATAGAAAGCCATCCTGTTTAGGGAGACAGGATGTGGAGAGGATTAAGGATAAGAGCCTGAGGGTCAGAATGGGAAAGACGCTCAGCTGGACAGAAACATGGAAGGCAGAGGAGAGCTGCATGTGTGTCTGGAGGGCCTGGGCCTGAAATAGAAACTGCATGAATGTTTATATTTGGTCTTTGGGGCAAAAAGGTTGAAAGAGGGGAGTCACATAATCAGTAAACATTTATGAAGAGCACCCCCGCAGCTGTGTGGCAAGTGATCGAAAGGGAACAGGACCAGAGAAGGACAGGAAAACTGGTGAGGAGGAAGGGCCCCCAACTCAGGCGAGCAGTGATGAGATTCTGGAAGTGGAGGTGGCAGCATGTAGGAAGGTGGGCCACCTGTGTCACTTTATGCCTGTTCCAAATTACTTTTTTTAAGAATCATGAAAATAAAATTTTTCATGATTTGAAGAATCAAATAAAATTTTTTCCATTGACTCTGTGTCCTGTCCCCACCTACATTAATGCTACCTATTCTTAGCATAAATATCTTTTCCTTGGGGAAGCCTCCTTCAGTCCTCTAGACTGAATGTCCCTGGAGCATCCTGTATGTCCCCAATTGTAGCTCTCCCATGCTTTCTTTTATTTCGGGATCAGCTGTCTGCCTCCTCTGCTAGACCATATCCTTCACAGAACTTTTTTTTTTTTTTTTTTTTTTGAGACAGAATGTCACTCTGTCACCAGGCTGGAATACAGTGTCACAATCTCAGCTCACTGCAACCTCCACCTCCTGGGTTCAAGCGATTCTCCTGCCTCGACCTCCTGAGTAGCTGGGACTACAGGCACGCACCACCAAGCCCAGCTAATTTTTTTTTTTTTTTAATATTTTTAGTAGAGACGGGGTTTCACCATGTTGGCCAGGATGGTCTCAATTTCTTGACCTCGTGATCCACCTGCTTTGGCCTCCCAAAGTGCTGGGTTTACAGGCAGGAGCCACCATGCCCAGCCAAGGGCAGGGCCTCTTTCTTGATGCTGTCAACACTAGTGTCTAGTACAGTAGGTCGACATAATACAGGTGCATAGTGGATGCACCATAATATGTTAATACATGCATAAACGAATTATTAATTGAGATATGTAGGGTCTCTGAATTAATAATTCATTTATTGTTAGTTCAACATTTTAAAAATTTGTTCCAAAATAATGACAATCTCTCCCCCCTCCTCCTGCCCCATACAGTGTGATATGTTTTAGGAACAACAAATGCCGATTAACAAATAATACACTGTTTTAATGATTAATTGTTATAGATATCACTCTATACTTCTAATTTTTTAAATAAACTAAAGAAATAAATAGCCCACATTTAAAACAAACATTTATAAATAGTAAATTCAGTTCTCTGACTGTTTATTTTGAAACAAAACCAAATTGCTGAGCTTAGAATTGAAAAGCCCTTAAAGTTTGGCCCCTTCCTCTTAACTGTTCACATGGAAATCCTTGGACACCCTCCGACCTCTCTCCTGTCGTCAGTCACTCTTGTGTCACCAGCCTGCTCACGAGGGGTGCTGTCAGGAGGCCTCCTCTGTCATCCTCCTCCCGCTGTTAAAAATCTCAGTCTCCTCGTAAGCCTCAGTGCAAGTTTGGTCTTTGTGGCATTTTTCTTGGTTGATGTGGACATCCTAGAAGTTCATGTCAGTCATGGCTAGTCCAGACCTCCCCTCCTCTGGGTGAAGAAACTTGTCTTGAGGAGCAGTTCTCCCCATAGGGCCTCAAGCTTCCTCAGCTCTCGCTGGCTCCTTCCTCCCCACTTACATGTGACACACAGGCCACACAACTCACCACCTGATTCTAGACCGTCTTATTCTTTGGTTGTCTTTTACATTTAGTTTCATCTGTCTGACAAGATGAGTCATGTGACACATCAGAGCAGGGGTCATATGACACATCAGAGCAGGGGTCATGTGACACATCAGTGCTCTCCCTGGCCCCCACCAGCTCTGGGATAACGTGTGTATGTGATAGGAGAAGCCAGATGGTAAGCACTTGGTAACGCGACTATGAAATGGACATTGCCCCCAAGAAACATTTCATTTAACTCAGCCTTTTTGGCCCTGGAGGTCCTTCCTGGACTTACACACCGACTTCAATACAGAGGGTTTAAATAATGGAAAGACCATATGTTTCTGGTACATGCCACTCCATGCCCGAACTTTGGGGAGCTTTTCTCTGAGCGACTGACTCATTTTGTTGACTGAATCTGATGAGGACTTGACCTCCTACTCTTCAGAGACAGGAATGAGTTGCCATGATAGGACATTTGCCATGTTTACAGTGTCTCTTTGTTTTTATTCTCCCTGTTTCTCACCATTCAGCTTATTTGTTTTCCCTCCTCTTAGGATTGCCCCCTGTGGGTCACTTTCTCAGTCATTTTGAGTTCAGCCTAATAAAAGACTGAGGTTATGAAGTCGATCCTAGATGGCCTTGCAGATACCACCTTTCGCACCATCACCACAGACCTCCTCTACGTGGGCTCAAATGACATTCAGTATGAAGACACCAAAGGTGACGTGGCATCCAAATTAGGATACTTCCCACAGAAATTCCCTTTAACTTCCTTTAGGGGAAGTCCCTTCCAAGAGAAGATGACTGCAGGAGACAACCCCCAGCTAGTCCCAGCAGACCAGGTGAACATCACAGAATTTTACAACAAGTCTCTGTCATCCTTCAAGGAGAATGAGGAGAACATCCAGTGTGGGGAGAACTTCATGGACATAGAGTGCTTCATGGTCCTGAACCCCAGCCAGCAGCTGGCCATCGCGGTCCTGTCCCTCACACTGGGCACCTTCACAGTCCTGGAGAACCTCCTGGTGCTGTGCGTCATCCTCCACTCCCGCAGCCTCCGCTGCAGGCCTTCCTATCACTTCATTGGCAGCCTGGCAGTGGCAGACCTCCTGGGCAGCGTCATTTTTGTCTACAGCTTCATTGACTTCCACGTGTTCCACCGCAAAGATAGTCGCAACGTGTTTCTGTTCAAACTGGGCGGGGTCACAGCCTCCTTCACTGCCTCCGTGGGCAGCCTGTTCCTCACGGCCATTGATAGGTACATATCCATTCACAGGCCCCTGGCGTATAAGAGAATCGTCACCAGGCCCAAGGCCGTGGTGGCGTTTTGCCTGATGTGGACCATAGCCATTGTGATCGCCGTGCTGCCTCTCCTGGGCTGGAACTGTGAGAAACTGCAATCCGTTTGCTCAGACATTTTCCCACACATTGATGAAACCTACCTGATGTTCTGGATCGGGGTCACCAGCGTGCTGCTTCTGTTCATCGTGTATGCATACATGTATATCCTCTGGAAGGCTCACAGCCATGCAGTCCGCATGATTCAGCGTGGTACCCAGAAGAGCATCATCATCCACACGTCCGAGGATGGCAAGGTACAGGTGACCCGGCCGGACCAAGCCCGCATGGACATTAGGTTAGCCAAAACCCTGGTCCTGATCCTGGTGGTGTTGATCATCTGCTGGGGCCCTCTGCTTGCGATCATGGTGTATGATGTCTTTGGGAAGATGAACAAGCTCATTAAGACGGTGTTTGCATTCTGCAGTATGCTCTGCCTGCTGAACTCCACCGTGAACCCCATCATCTATGCTCTGAGGAGTAAGGACCTGCGACACGCTTTCCGGAGCATGTTTCCCTCTTGTGAAGGCACTGCACAGCCTCTGGATAACAGCATGGGGGACTCAGACTGCCTGCACAAACACGCAAACAACGCAGCCAGTGTTCACAGGGCTGCAGAGAGCTGCATCAAGAGCACGGTCAAGATTGCCAAGGTAACCATGTCTGTGTCCACAGACACGTCTGCCGAGGCTCTGTGAGCCTGATGCCTCTCTGGCAGCACAGGAAAGGAATTTTTTTTTAAGCTCAAAATCTAGAAGTCTGTTGTCTCCTCGGTTATATTTTTTTAATTTTACCATGCTCAGTGAAAAGGTGATTGTCACCATAATCACTTACCAGTTTGCTAATGTTTCCATAGTTTAGGTAGTCAAACTCCATTCTCCAGGGGTTTACAGTGAAGAAAGCCTGTTGCTTAAGTGACTGAACGATCCTTCAAAGTCTCAACGAAATAGGAGGGAAACCTTTGGCCACACAATTGGAAGTCTAAGTATCCATCGAAAAATGCCATCAAATGAGTAATGCCTTTGTAACCACAACTTTCATTATAATGTGAAATGTGACTGTCCGTAGTATCAGAGATGTCCATTTTTACAACCGTTACAGTACTAAAGTAGAGATATTTTGTAAAATGTATTATGTCCTGTGAGATGTGTATCAGTGTTTATTATGTGTTACTAATATTTGTTTAGTTCAGCAAAACTGAAAGGTAGACTTTTATGAGAACAATGGACAAGCAGTGGATATATGCCAATGAGAGCGCTTTTTTTTCTACATTATTCCCCCTGATACAACTTTAGAAATAAACCTTAATATTTCTTCAAATATCTCTATTTAGTTTTGACACTGAAATAACCATAAAGATTTATTTTTCTGTTACCTCAACAAGAAGAATTTGAAGACTTCAAAGTATTGAGCAGAATTCATTCATACTTAAAAATTTATTAGTCCTGCATTTTCATAGGAAGATACTTACTATCTTCTGGACTATAGCTGTTCTAATGGATTATAATCAGAATGGAAGAGAGAAAGCATATTGACTTTTTTGAGCGACATCTCTGACTTTCTTTAGTCTTTAGCTATTACTGGAACTCTTAAGATAGCATGTGTTAATCTTAATGTATATTGTTATCACTGTGCAGTTGCTGTTTTCTTAAATAGTATTGTGTTCCTATATTCCAGGTTTAAGTAGATTTCATGCCTGGGTGGCCAAACAACAGTCATTTTTTTTTTTTAATTGAAAAGAAGTATTGTCTGGATCAGTAAAATTATACTGTGTGTGAGTGTGAATATAAATGTGTGTGTGTTTCTCTCCCGTAACTGTTACAGCAATGTTATAAAGTGAGAAAACTGTGACCCAGTATAAACTGTTACCACTTGCTGCACTCTTGCACATGAATTCAGTTCTAAAATTGAGTTCTTCCTGTAACTTTGCTGATAAAAATACTCACTATAACCATTCAAAAAATTCACCCCATCCCTCCTTAAGAGATTGGATCAAGTATTACTAAACTGAACTTTAGGTGTTAAATAAGACCAGTGTTTAATGAGAAATAATGACAGGCATCCACATAAAGCCTGTATTTATAATGTTATTATCAGGAAAGGAGAATACTTTGGTTTCTGAGCACCTAATATTGAGCAAGGTGTTAGTCACTAAAAGGAAGATAGTTCCCCCCCCCAAAAAAAAGGTAACATTTTTCAATGGTGTGTGTAGGTAGCGTGCACCATATATATCATGTTAAAGTAGGACTGTCACACGCAGCCCATGTGGCTAAAAAGGCTGAGTCAGACAGTGGATGAGACACAAAATGGCAGTGAAGGGCCAACACACTTGGAATTGAGGTCTAGATATGCTGCTTCTGTGCTTTGCCCACATGCCTTTGGTGACAGCCGAGCACCCAGCTTTGTCTTGGTAGGTTTGGGCTAAGGAACAGACCTCTCCTTTGCTCATGGTCAGCAAGATACACTAAAGCATGAAGATAAACACAGTTTCTTATACCCCGGTCTCATACTCCTTAGTGATGCAATGGGTGCTCATTGTTGGGCCTTTTTCCAGTAAGGAATGATATTGCTGAAGAATCTACTCAACCCTGATAACTTTTATTTATAATCTTTTCTTATACAGATAAAGTATGATTCCTGCAAGGCCCCAAGGTCTACATAGTGTGAAGTAGAGAGCTGGCCTCTATCTGGTGGTTTCCAGCTCTCAAGATAACCAAGCAGCCTGATCGGGTAGTTCCCCTTCTTGCAGTTCACTCTCTAAGGCAGGATGCGGCCTGTGAGTTACTTTGCATTGTCTGTCTGCACACCTTGAATCTGCCTGCTGGTTCCCTTATTTTACCTCTCTGTGAGGTGCAGATGAGGGCTCGGGGTGCTAGAGGACTAATAAGATCTCTTTAGAAGGAGAGATTATTTACAAGAAAACTTGCCAGGATCTAGTTTCTACTTAAGAATTGCCAGTCTTTGGTCCTGCATCATCCAGAATATTAATCCACACGTTTCAGAGCTCACCAGGCAGTACCAATGCTCTTTTCACAGCTATGAAGAGCTAGTAGAGATGAAATTCTTGTTATGGTAGAAAAATTTCAGGATTCATTTTTGAAACTGCATTTGTGCATATGCAATGTAGATTTTATAGTGTGTTGTGCTTTCAAGATCTAAATCAAATATAATCAATTAAGGGACAATGGGGCTGACAGCACTAAACTTGGTGCTTATTGACATTCTAAGAAATATCTGTGAAATCTCATCATGTATGTTATACAACCTTGGTTTAAAAACATTTAAAACTAGTTGAATTCACTTTGACATTTTTCATATCATTTCTTAACCCAAGTGACAAAAATGTTGTCCCCAATGAATATACTCATTAGAATTACCATTCGTTAGTATCACTCATTAATCAGCCCCATAATTAGATCCGTTAATTTAAATATGATTTAAATTTAAGTATTTTATAAGGTCTGACATCAGAGATATCTTACTTTCCTCTGAGGATGATGTATTTGCCCTGACCATGAATCTTCTTATCACACGTGTCTTCAGAAAGGGCCAAATTCCCAACCTGCTCATTTTTTTTCAGAGTCATGTTGAATCAGTCTTAGAATGTTTCATTTGGACAAGTAGGGCTGCCTCCAAGAAGAACCTCTGATATATCATTTCTTATGAAATATATGTGAAAGAATATGGATCTGGGAGATGCTGTAAACATCTGCCCTACACTTCAGATGATTCCCAAGCCTCTCTGGCACTTTTGAGTTCGGTCTGTCTGGTATGAAATGCCAAGGACCTTTTGCTGCCTAAACCCACTCTGCAGGAAATCAGCCCAACCACTAGATGAGAATTAGGCCCTGAATGAGTAGTGCTCTAGTTACTGTCCTGTTGATTGATTTCTGCCATTTCATGTCCATAAAAAGACCACCAATATCATGCACACAATTAGATTTCTCACACTCTAACTGTATATTTGTATGATATTTTAAAATCTCTTAAATGCTGGGCAATGGCTGTTAACAATTAATTGTCTTGCACTGGCCTGATGAAATGTTAACAATGCCTATTGTAATATAGAAAAAAAATTCTGTCTACTGATTTGGGCTGAATGTATGTAAATAGGTTTCTAAAAAGTCAGATGTTTAAGCAGTGGCCTACAAATCAGTAATTTTCAGGTGGGAGAGTTTCTTTACATTGCTGTGGCATCTTAAAAGTTATCTTCATGTAAATTGACTGTACTAGGCTTATTGGGGATCAGAGTTCCCAAGAAAGAAAACCTTTTCTTGTAATAATACGAATCAAGATATGAGATTATCTGGATTCTTATTTCCAATGTTTCAAGTGGAAAACATGGCTCTTTATTGTCTGTAAATCTAACATTATTACTTTTCCTCTTAGAAGAATATTGTATTGTTAGATGTTTGTTGAGCTGGTAACATCGTTGCAACCGCTGCAATATCTTCGTTAGTAATCTGTATAATACTTTGTATACAAGTACTGGTAAGATTGTTATTAAATGTAGCTTCAGTCATTAAATTACTATAGCAAAGTAGTACTTCTGTAATATTTACAATGTATTAAGCCCACAGTATATTTTATTTCAATGATGTAATTAAACTGTTACTTATTCAAAGATAAAACATCTCATCATGTCTATTGTCCAAAGTTACCTGGAATCAAATAAAAATTCTAGATTGCCATGAAGAACACAAAATGCCTTTGAACTCTGCCTTATTTCACAGTCTGATGGTAAAACACTAGGGATTTAATTTCTAAAAGACTGCCAAACTAATTTGTTTTTCAAAAAGCACGTATGACTTTACTTGAAAAGTGGGGACATATTGGATAATCTATTTATTTTTAACATAGGAAAAACACACAAAAAGCTATTTTTTTCACAATGAAGCAGAAAAGGCAATCATACATTTAAAAAGCATTCTTTCATTAAAGATTTTAACTGACTTTGCAGCAAATTAAAACATACTATTCATAATGTGTAAATTAAATTGAGACAACGTAGTACAACATAAACTGAAAGAATTTATAAGCATTGTATATTTTGAAAAGAGATAAGTACTTTTCAGCACAGTTTGTAAAAACTCATAATTTCTATTCGAACAATAAGACAAACTACCTTTAAATTTTATAATGAAGAAAGCATTACAATGAAGTTTAAATATTATTACTGTCTGAAAGTATGTTTGCAGTCAATTTTGAAAGATTTAGAAATTTTCAAGTAATAGATTATATTGAAATATTGAGAGTAGATTATCTTTGTTTTTTAATAAGTATAGTCAAAAATTGATCATTCTGCCTCTTAGTAAACACTGGCTAGGTGCATAAGCTGAATGCTTCCTAATAAAAAGCAAATGATAGGTATTCTTAGCTCTTAAATTTCATACTGGGACTTGATGAGAGAAAGATACTTATTTCAGCATCTTCACAGAGTACCTTAAAACTGAAAAATGAATCCACAATCAATATGTGTTACTATCTATATTGAAATATATGTTTGGAATAATGTAGAAACAAAATCAATTAAGACATACAGAAACTCCAGTGTGCCTCAGAGATGGTTCCAACTGGAAAATTTCTATACTCATCTCTGGAATACTCTGTAAGAGTTTTTCCTGGATTGAAGGTAATACATGTAAAGTTCTTGTCTATATTGGATTTTAGAAAATGAGCAATACACATCATCATCGTTTCTTTGCTCCCTTCCCCTGGAATGCTGAGAGGAGAAATTTGGAGGGTATATATCTGGTTAGCCTGGGAGATGAAACGTGGAATGGGTGGGTCTCCAAACATCTCAGAAATGCTGGTCATTAAGTACTGTCTTAACCATTTCAAAAATTTCTGGGTAATAGTAAATAACAAATACCTGGGCTTGTAGACTACATAGTTTCCTGTGACATATCCAAAAAAAGGGAATGACCAAAAGAAGTTGACAAATGGGAAGAGTGATTAAAATATTACAATTGCAATCTTAGATTAAGAGAAATATCAGGCACTAGGACTCCCAAGTATTAACTGCAGCACCTCCTTCATTACTTCGAACATGTTCAAATATTTGTAGAGCAAACAAATAATTGTTCTCTTAACACTAAGAAATAGATGACTAATGCAGCACTTCACGTGTTTATTTTCATAATAATAGAATATATCTTTGGGTAAGCCTGATGTATTTGAAAATGTTTATATGTTCCTTACTGAGTACACAATATTTTTGGCTAATATCAGAATCATGACAAATGTCAAAGACACCCAGCTTTGACCCAGGCAGCCACTGGGTTGGAAGGAACACTGGAGGAGGAATTACCAGATGTGTAAATATAGACTTGCTTACAGTGGAAATACATAAGTGTGTGCTCACTTTCTGGCTGTTTAGACTCAAGCCACTACCTCTGATTTGATTTTCTCATCTGTAAAAATGTCAGCTCTGAAAATAGCAGTAACATCAGATGGTATAAAGTGTTTTGAAGAGCTTTGAAACCTGCAAAGGCTACAACCATGTAAAGTATTAGAATTAATCTATGTTGGAATACTTCATTTTGTCTTAATTATTCAGTTAATGTCTACAACAGTTCTTTAGCTAATGATCAAGACAAAAGACACTATATTTTCTACTGTGGTTCTACTGTGTGTCAGACATTATGCCGGCACCTTACATATATTATTTAACCCTCACAGCATCCTATGATGTCTCTCTTACTGACTTTAAGTTATAAGCAAAAGGAAAAGTCAGTGAGGAAAAGATAAGACAGCTATGGTTAGAACCCAGGACTTCCTGATTCCAAAGCCCAAATTACTTTTATTAAGCAGCGCCTCCTTTGATTCACTTGTCACTCAGTTAAAGCCATATATTCCACAAGTATTTATTGAAAATTTCCCACATGCTAACAAATGTAAAGATGAAAATCACCACCTCTACCTACCAGAATGCCTAGTAATAATAATGTCCAAAATTCTAGCATCTTACAGTACATTTCTACATATGTAGGCTCAAAGAGGCAAAGTATCTTGCCTAAATTCACATGGCTAGTTAGTAAATTGCTCTTGAGTGCAAACCCAGGTCTTTTGTCTCTAAACTCTGGATCTTTCCATCCTACCACATTGCAAGGGAGCATGGGTGTGATGAGGTACATGTTTCTATTTTCTTTCCTTCACTTTCCAGACAGCAGCAATTCAAAAACTTTGTCAAATATATTCCAGATGTCAAAATAAATTAAATTTGTGTTCTTTGTTACTTGTCCTCATATGAATCATCACACACCTTGGATAGCTGAAAGAGGGGCTGAGGGGAAGTTGGATTTATTTTATCCTCCGAGCCAGGCACTGAAATGATTCCTGATCCCACCTGCAGTAGCTAGTTTTACGGCCCTTTGGCTACTTTCTTGTTCTGATTTTAACTCGCTTATTTATAAAAATAAATAAATAAATACTTGCCTTTTATTTTTAACTTGTACACAGCGTAAGTCATCTAGGAAATAATACTCTGATAACCAGTCAAATGTAAATTGTGAAAATTGTAAAACACAATTTAGCAAGTATTTACTGAGAACCTACCTCATCTTGGCATTGATAACAATGGTTAGTATTTATCTCATTTAGTATGAGATGAATCATCTCATTTAATCTTCTCACCCACTCTGTGAGGTATTAATATTCCAGTTTGACAGACAGTAACCTGCTGAAGATTACACAACTAGTAAGTGGTATAGCTTAGATTCACTCTTAGCTATTAGATTACTGAGTTGAGGTCCATAAGCCAATTTCCGAATAAGTGAACTGTGCTGTGCATGTATCCTGTTCAACTCAAGGAACATTTAACCATCAAATTACTTAAGATCTAATGAAAGTAGGTGAGCACTTAAACAGATAATTGCAACACAACACAATCGCTGCTAAAATGGAGGAAGCTATGGGAAACTAGAAAGGGTACCAATACCTGACTTAGGAAGAAGAAGTGATACTTGAATAGAGCACTGAAGACCAAGTAGGAGCTAGCTATGAAAAGAAGAAAGGGAAAAATGGGGATAAAGGATGCTACGAGGAGATAAATTATGGTGAGTTGGGGATGAGAGAGGAGAGATGTAAGAGAGTGTGATACGTCCAGGAATGACACATAGTCTCATGTGTCTGGAACATGGTACCTGGAGGACAGTAATGAGGATGAGGGTGTGGGGGGTGGCAGATAACCAAGGGCCATAGATGCTAAGGTGTTCTTGATACATCTGCACTGTGATTTACAGAGGTCTGGGCAGATTCACAATATTAGCCAAAAGGGTCAAAGATAGCTTTTAGATAGATTTTTCCTAGTTCTGCTAGTTCAAAGCATTGTACATATTTGTAAAAGTACCATTTCCTCCTTGCCCAGAAGAGCGTCTGGGGTGGGGGTGGGGACTCTATATCTTGTTTCCACATTCGCTGGCTGTATGTTTTCCCACTTGATGACATTACTGTCATTGCTAGAAAGTGGATTATTCACTTGGAACAGAGGGACATCAATTAACTCCCCACGCATAGCAGAGTCATCAGTCACAAAGTGTTCTTGGTCATTATTCACCTGGGCTGGGGCAAACCCTCTGATCTCAAGATGACAGGGACCGTATTGAGCGGTAGCCCTTGGGACTTCCAACCCTCTGCCCTCTTGCCCCTTTGTAAATAAGATTATTGCCGCTGCTACTGCTCAGTTTGCCTGAAGGGACACAGAAATCCTTCAGGGAACAAACAGATAAGGCCTAAAGGGAGAATCTTTTTAAACTGTCCAAAGCAACCCAACCCTACACCTGACCCAAGTGTACTTATTTCATTCATATTGAGTAACACAGACTGCTTTTTAGTTAGGAGTTTGAGTTCACAAAGGAAGGAAAAAACTGAAGACATCTTTGGATTACACTGCAAGGAGGGGAGTAAAGCTTTAAAACATCCTGGCACTAACCCTTTTCCAAATCAATTGCACATTTCACAGCTTTTACAAAGATTTTACCATACACATTTCACACAATATTTTGTGTAAATTTTGTATCTTTTTCAGTGAGAGGGAGCTTTGTCATATATTTTTGGACAGATTTTATTACTAGCACCTACAAACCTAATAATAATTTTTCTAGTTGTTCATTAACAATCTGATTAGTCTACAAAGGGACACAGACCCTTTAACCATTCAATTCAGTCTCTGCTTGCCATGTTAAATCCCAATCTTTCTAACCTGGCTGGATATGAGCAATTTGTCTTATCCAGTAATCCAGTGTGAATACTTAAGTGTTTGTACGCTCCCACTGATTGGGGAAAAAAAGCCTTAGAAAACATCCTCCAGTTCTTAAGAGAGGGAAAACTCCTATGTGTTTCATCATTATTTACCTAAATTAGATAGATCCAAATATTCCTTGGAATGACCCAGAATAAGCCACACTCACTGCAAAATGCCACTATCTCCCAGGGGGCCTCTCAATCACCTTGGGCTCAAGATGGACACATCATCATTGACATGTGATGGACACGTCATCGTTGCAGCAAATATGGTTCAACAAAGATCTTGGTGCACTGCCCTTCCCAGAGAGCCCTCCAAGAAGATGGGGCCCCATGTGAATCGACTTCCTCCAGAGCCTCATTTCTCACAGCCATTACGATTAGGTGCAAGTAGAGGGAAAACCACAGAGTTCATACATGAAGGTAGGACTGTTGGTAGCGTTTTCTTTAGTGATGATTCTGATCAGTCCTAAAGCATGAGAACTCTTTGTTCTAATCACATTATGTCCAAGTGGAGGGAAATAGAAAAAGAAAACACTGATTCTCGGGAACTGATTATGAAAGTAAATTCTTTAACAAGGTGGCCTAAGGAGGTGTCTGAAGTAGAATATGAAGTTTCTTGAGGATTTGTGTGCATGTTAGTAGACTGCTCTTGGTGCTTAGGAACCAAAACCAAACAATACTATGGTTAAAATGTGATGTCCACCAATGGAGTAAGCTTCCAGGGCTCTCCATTTTTAATTTTTCCCCCGTCTTGTGGAATAGATTACTAATGTGATCACTTGCCTATAGAATTTCCATTTAGACCAGAAGAATCAGAATATTCATTTTTATTTATAAGTGAGCAAATGCCTAACAACCAAAAGAGCTTCCGGGTCTGCTTCTAAGGATGATTAGGCACGAATGAGGGAAGTCGGCATTAACCAAAATAGGACTTCTCATCTCAAATGCAAAGATGAGAATGAATACCAAAGCCGAGGAAGAGCTGTAAACCAAAAGACTTGGCAACAAGGCTCAATGCCATTGTTCTGGTTACTATCATCCCTGACTGGAAATAGCACAAAGCAATCTTAAAAGCAAGTTATTTCCTTCGAGTCCAGGGCTAGAATATTCCAAGTGTACCTAATGGATGTCAGGCAGTGAGCCAAGAGAAAGTCAAACAGTGGGCAACAGCAGATTTACTATGTTTTAAACATTTTTTTAAAAATCTGGCTTATTTTTTATGGCACTATATGTTTGTGCTGGAACTCTGAAGCCGTCTACACAAATGACAGCAAAGACAGAGCAATCCTCTGGAAAATGAGAGCTAAAAACACAAGCTTTTGTCTAGGAATAGAAGAGAAAAGATGAGGCATAAACAGCAGAAAAAGATGAAATTTATAAATGAAAATGAGCTTATTCTGATTCTTTGGGTCTAAATGAAAATTCTGTAGGCAAGTGATTAAAGTATTTGCAAAGATACCAGATTTAGAAACATAAAATAAAAACAAACACATAGGCCTTTCTTATCCAAATATACATAAATACAGTAGCAAATAGATTTAACATTAAACAAAGCAAAAGTTTCTAAACTTGACTACATGAACTGGTCTACTTGCTTTTCTCTCATCTGTGGAGAGTAAGTGTTGAAGAAGCATAGAAACCTAATTAGGTGTGGCCCACTGAAAACTTTATGCTCAATTTACAATAAGTATTTCTCAGCTTTGAAAGTGGAAACAGCCAGGCTGTTTATAATGTTCCCTGGGAGAATGAGTCTCTTCATCTACCAGATATTCAATGAAAAGCATCTTGGCAGATTTCACTATACAGGTGTTTTAAGACAACTTGATATATTAAAATTCAAATTCATAAAAAAGATAAATGGGGAGGGAGTTATTTCTTCACATAAATACTTTGCACCTGCAAAAGAGCTCATTGCACAGTGAGCCTTGAGTTGTCAACTCCTCTGGTCGATTAAGTGTAACTAAATGTTCATAAATCCATTCTACAAGAACTTTTTCAGAAACTGCTCTATTATTCAAAGTGAGATGTTCCTACACTTTAAAACATGTTCACCTATCTTACCCTGTAATCTTACACAAGCACTTCTTGCATATTTTTGTACTGTGCCACCCATAATTCTTGGAAATGCATAACAACCTGAACATGCTCAGCACTGCAGAGCATAGGAGCCCCTCTACAGATCTGAAATTGTGTTAGGGATATAGGCAAACCTCAGCTATTCACAATAAGAGTAGATGGGAATTAAGTGTGTAATGAAATCCATAAATAATCCCTAGATCCCCAAATCCTTGATAGCCAAGTATGAAACATTCTGTCCTCATCAAAGATTTTGTCACTGATACTAACAAGTGGGAGAGCAGGTTGATTAAAGTCTGATGGCTTCTCTCACTGACCTCTGTCTACAAACAGAAATAACAGACAGGCAAACGGTCAGAGAGCAGGCAGCTCAAGGCCTGGGAGCAGAGACACTCTGCAGACTGTGTAATTAGCTCCTAAATAACAAGGAGAAGATCATAAACAAGGAAAAGAACACTGAGCAAATTTTGCTGCCATTCAACAATGATTTTATCCATGTCTACTGCATGCCCAGAAGACTAAGCAACCCAGCCTCCTATAATATGTTACATCCTCTCCTAAGGCTCTCCAGAATGGCCATCATCACCAGCAACTTCCTTAGGCAATGGCTCCCTAAAGCTGCAGACTCAGTGAACCTACTGTGCTGAAGCAGAAAGGATGCTAGGCCTGAGTTGAAGGCCTGACTTAGTAGCTCAGTTGGATGTCGGCTGTACTTCTCCCCTAATCCATGCATGAAGCCCCTCTAAATCTTTCTCCTGGTTGCTTTCCAGGGAAAATAGGCTGGCATTGTGAGTAGACAGGATCACTTCTTTGATCACACCTTAAGTCTGTAAGGTACAGTATTAATGAAAGGTTTTAATGGCAGGATTTGGACAATGAGACAGCAGTGGAAGTAGTGTTAGATGGGCTGTGTCCTCCCAGGAGCCTCCAATAGGGCCCAACTCTTTTACTGGATTTCACCCCAGGAGTTCGTTTGCATTCCTCCTTACCTTCCTCCAAGAGCACTGATAGCCTGAAGGTTTGAGAGGAAAAGTGACAAACCTTTGCTATATAGCTGAATTGCTGGGAGAATTCTTTTAAAAATATGATTCTGTCTTCTATGATCAAATTCAGTGCCACCTTGCGCTCTCCAGAGCCTCCTGGAGACTCAGTAGCAGTCAATCTATGTGCATAGAATTCATACATAATGTCAAATCCTGCGATAGATATTATTTTTTCCCAGAGGTTACATATATGCAAAGAATTGAAGGCTCTGAAAATAAAAAAAACAATAGTTGACTCCTAGTGGATTTAGAAATATACTTGAAACTTCTCCATGTTACTGATACCTCTATTTCAGTCCTAATTTGAGATCTAATTTTGGGAATCAGAGCAACATAGATTGAAAAAGCTAACTTATACATTTGACTAATCAAGTTAATAGGACTGTACAATTATTTTCAACTCTCAGATATTGTGTTATGATATTTCGGTAAAATTGTTTATTGCTGCATTGTCCCTGACTCTTAGACAGGCCAAAGCACTGTGCAAAGACCAGATTGTTTTATTCTATTCTTTGGTGATATTTGGCATTAATCAACCAGAATCTATTTATTGATTTATACGTGTAATTTCCCAATTTTAAATATCAATTATGGTTCTTGCCAACTCTCACTTCTTGCTCCAGTAATGATTATTTTTACCAACTCCTATGAGATATGACATCACTTGTAAGAGTGTTAGGATAGAGAAGTGTAGATGGCAGGATGCTTACTACTGTAATATAGCATTGATCTGTGCATTTTATGCCTTATAGGACTAGTTTGCAAGGCATAAAATGCACAGATTGCAAGCGTTGATCACACAGTGAAGGGAATGGGTCGTTGCTAGGAGAAGGGAAGTTGGGATTTATGCAATTAGAAATTAATTCAGATTAACAAGATCCTTTATTAGTCAGCTAACACCCTCATGGTACATTGAATGTATCAGTCATTTATACCTTAGTGTAATTCTTTGAAAAAATAGCTTCAATTACATGCATTTTTTAACAAGCCCTTTGACTTCACTCACCATGTGCTGGACACTCTTCCAAATGCTTCCTAAATTGATATGAGCTGATCTTGTACTATTAATTAGAGTGTCTACCTGCTTTCATCAGGACAGTTCTTCCCAATTTAAAGTTAGTCTCTAACTTAAAAAAAAAAGTCACAGCATGCATAGAAAACATTCTTTCCATATCACATGAGAGACAGAGTTTTACTATGTTGCCCAGGCTGGTCTCGAACTCCTGGACTTAAGTAATTCATCCGTCTCAGCCTCTCAAAGTTCTGGGATTAGGTCATGAATCACCAAACCCAGCCAGGAATTTCAGTTTCTAAATAAAATATTATAGTAAGTCATTTTTCCAAACAAAAAATAATTAAAAGTGATTTTGATGGGCTGCAATGGGAGAAGTTCTATATTCTTTTAAAATTAGTAATAATGTTGTTGTTCATATACATGTCAATTTTTTCTACTTGAAAAGTGTTTTCCAATAATTTATTCGTTTCACTCAATTGAGTGTATTTGTTCTCTGATCTCCATGGTTGTTATTGTAGGCATGTTTCCTAGTAATAACTGTTATCATGTCAGAACCTTTCATTTCTGATTTAATTGATGTAATTCTTTGACCCAAGAAGCCAAAAGTCATTTACAAACAAATTGCTTTGTAAAAACCCATCAGGCAATAGCCATTACCTGCCTTTACAGCCTAGATATTGCCATTTACAAATGTAGATACTAGGTCATGCACAAATACATAGCATGACCTAGTACAAATACATGCACATTTAAGGTCATACACAAATACATAGCAAATCTGGGAATTAAAACATTTTAGCCACTGTAATATCCTCCATAAGCAACGCAGTGATGATGGGTTTTGAAAGTGACTGGAGACCAATGGGGAGGGAAATAACAATGAAAAATATCCAAATTAAATCAATGCATTGAAAATTTCCTCAGTCTCTCTGCATGGTATCTGAATTTGCAGAATAAGTGAGGCTAAGGGCAAAGGCTCCCTCACCTGTGGTAGGTTAGACTACAAAAAACTACTGCATTCTTTTGTTCATAAATTCAGAGAGAAGAGACTAAGAGGCAGTTAAGTTGACAGGGGTTTAGCTAATTAAGAGCATAAGCTCTGGAGTCTCGATGCCTGAGTTCAAAATCCAGTTTCGCCAGGCACGGTGGCTCACACCTCTAATCCCAGCACTTTGGGAGGGCGAGGCAGGCGAATCATTAGGTCAAGAGATCGAGACCATCCCGGTCAATATGGTGAAACCTCATCTACTAAAAATACAAAAATTAGCTGGGCATGGCGGTGCATGCCTGTAGTCTCAGCTACTCGGGAATCTGAGGCAGGAGAATCACTTGAACCCAGGAGGCGGAGGTTGCCGTGAGCTGAGATCACGCCACTGTACTCCAGCCTGGCGAGAGAGTGAGACTCCATCTAAAACCAAAACAAAACAAAAACAGTTTCACCACTTCATGACCTTGAGCAAGTTATTGAGCTTCTCTCTACCTCCAGTTTTCTCTGTTTGTACCTATCTTACAGTATAGCTTTGAGAGTTCATAAGAAATACACACAAATGACAATGTAAGTCAATCATTTGAAGATAAAAACTAATCCTTCTCAACTTTTCTTATTATCATGAACATCTTTTCTCCAAATCACCAGTTTTCTAGAGTAAAAATATGTTGAGGGAGGTGCCTTCCACTTTGATAACTTCTACCTGTATCATCAGGGATTCCTGGGCTCTGTGGCAACCCATGCCTACCCTAGTTGCCTGTATACATGGTCTGCCTTGAGCAGATACAAAGATTGGGGGACTGGACCAACTGAATTTTTCCCCATCATGGCAAAGTTTCATCAGGAGCACTTTCATTGTGGCTTGGTTATAAAAAAAACTCCAGAAATGCTTCTTAATTTACATTATAATATTTGACATCTCATACTGGTTCCAATATTTTGGCCACACATACAAAAGGTTTTCATTTGTCAATCACTTCCTTGTTCTTTAACTAAAGGTGGACGCCTCCAATTGGGAATCTACTTTAGGACCACATTCAAATGCTACCAAACACTCAGCCCACCCCTGGGCTTTAAAATAATCTGGAATCCAACCCACCCCTCCACCTCCACCCACCAATCAAAATGCCTGCAGTCACCAGTGAAGAGCACTAGGAGGGGCCTTCTTACATTTGATATCAAGCATTTTCTTTCATAACACACATAAAGAAGTACAAAAGGGCACTATACCCTTATTAAAGGAATCAATCTTCCTTTTTCTTTCACCCTTCTCCGAGTACAGTGCTGTGTCACCAAATGCTGCTTCTGTTAACCCTGCCATTAAGAGAAAGAGATGTATTCTTTTTTTATATTTGTTTTTTGTTTTTGAGATGGAGTCTTCCTGCGACGCCCAGGCTGGAGCTCAATGGCATGATCTCGGTTCAAAGCAACCTCCACTTCGTGGGTTCAGCCTCCCGAGTAGCTGGGACTACACGCACGTGCCACCACACCCGGCTAATTTTAGTATTTTTAATAGAGATGGGGTTTCACCACGTTGGCCAGGCTGCTGTCCAACTCCTGACCTCAAATGATCCGCCCACCTCGGTCTCCCAAAGTGCTGGGATTACAGGCATGAGCCAGCAGGCCCGGCCAAGAGATGTATTCTTTGCATCCAAATGCATTCCTCCTTTTTCTTTATAGATAGTGATTATGTCTAGTTAAAAGCACTATTAATACTATCCTGCAGGCAGTGTGTGGGTTGATCTAGTTATCTAAGAACCAGGAATAAAAAGATGTCTGTAGGAAAACTTCTTCCAAACAACAACTTCCTCCTTACAAAAAAGCTTTGGGAATGAAAGTTACCTCTAGACTAGCTTCATCCTCAAAGATGCTGCCTTTACCTGTAAAAGTTGTTAAACTTCAGTGAGGTCAGCAGCTTTTCTCTCGTTTAAGATGGGCATTCTCGGAGAGTGAAGAACACAGCAACAGGCTATCTCTCAACCAGCTGTGACATAGAGCCGTAATTTGCTCTGGCCTGAACTGGACCTGTGGCAGCCCTGGACAGGTGAATCATTTGGCATCCCTTGGAATGGATTTTCATGAATGATTTTCAAGATACATTTAATATAAAAGTTGAGTATTACTGTGAAGGAGACTCAAAGAGAAAAGCCACTGGTAGTATTGTCAGAGGTGCTTGAACCAGAACAACTCCATCTTTAACTGGAGCTGGGTAAAATGAGGCTGAGACCTGCTGGGGTGTATTTTCAGGAAAATTAGGCACTTTTAGTCATAGAATGGGATAGGAAGTCAGCACAAGAAACCGCTCACAATGACTCTGCTGATAAAACAAGATAAACAAAACTTGCTAAAACCCACAAAAACAGGATGGCCATGAAAGTGACTTCTGGCTGTTCTCATTGTTCATTATACCATAATTATAATACATTTACATACTAAAAGACACTCCCACCAGCACCGTGACACTTTGCAAATGCCATGGCAACATCCTGAACTTACCCTACATCCTGTAAAAAGAGGAGGAACCCTCAGTTCCAGGAAATCCCTGTTTCTTTCCTGGAAAATTCTTGACTACACCACCCCTTGTTTAACATACAATCAAGAAATAACCGTAAGTAGACTCAGATGAGCAGCCAATGCCACTGCTCTGACTATGGACAAGCCAGTCACTTGTTTCTTTACTTCTCTAATAAACTTGCTTTGATTTTACTGTATGGACTCACCCTGAATTCTTTCTTGTGCGAGATCCAAGACCCTTCTCTTGGAATCTGGATTGAGACCCCTTTCCAGTAACAACATTGTCCCACATTGTATGTCCTGTCAAAATAAAAGCCCTGCAGTTAACTGGATCTATTTTCTTTAAAAGATACTCTGTGATCTATCACTTAGCTACAATCCATGAAACTATATTCTTGGTAACGTTAGCCTGGGTGTATGGCTGACTCTCACTTCCACTCCTGGTTAGGAAGCCTCATCTAGCAGCTGGGTGGCTGTGGAGCCCCCTGCTAGAGACAGCAGGACTATATTCAATTTCCCCAGGGGGTAATGAATAGGGCAAACCAAACACATAATTGGCTATTGCTTTCTTTCTTAAGATTTTATCAAGATTCAGTTTAAGAAACAAGGTCTTTTAAAACTTAAATTAGTCCTCAGAAAAACCCACGAAAATCCAAAGGCACAATAAGAATACCTAGAGCTAAGGAATTCTCAGTAGCTCCATTCCAGGTGCTGTTAGCGTATTTTCAACTACAACGAAGAGCTCTTTCCATTAAACTGAACAATAAAAGCTTCACACAGTGCTCCTTAAATGTTCACTTGCATTAGAATCATCCTGAGTATTTGTTAAAACACAGATTGCAAATCCACAAACCCAGAGTTTTCAGTGCAGTGGCTCTGGGATGGGAATTGAGAATGATAACGTTTATAACAAAATTCCTAGGTGCTGCGGATCAAGACAATGCATTTCTCCACCATGTTAGGTAACAGCTATCACAATTATAATCAAAATGATAATTAGTCGTTTAATGTTTGTATTCTTTGGAATGTAAGTTTCTTGAGGTCAGGAATTGAGTCTCTCTTATTCACTGCAATAGCCCCAGTTCCTTGTATGGTGTCTCAAATATTTATTTGTTAAATGAATAAATGCTGTGATATTTATTACTTTGCTGTCTGCTTCCATGTTTCTCAAAATCGTCTTTTTCTTAATAAGAATAGCAGTTATAATAACAAGAGCTACTAATCATTAAGTGCTTAAAACATACTAGAAATTGTGCAAGTTTTGACAGGTATAGTCTCATTTGATATCAAAACAATCTTCTGAAGATTTTGTAGTATTGTTCCCTATTTTACAATTGAAGAAACAGATCCAGGGAAATGAAGTAACTTGAGACAGCTCCCATTACCATTACTGGTAAGTTACAGATCCAAGATTTAACCCAGGCAGTCTGACTCCAGGTTCTTAAGTTCTGTATTACTGTACTTTCTTCATACTTCCTAGTAAAAATTACTATATGTTGTCCATGATCTGCTCCTGTTTACTTCTGAACTCTTTCCTTCACGCTTACACATGGTGGCCTAGCCATACCATGGTGCTTTACCATGCGTCTTTTACTTTTAATGACTTTTCCCTCATTTTTGGTCTAGAAAACATCTACTCATCTTTCAAGACTCAAGCATCTTGTAACGGCCAAACAGTTTCTTCTTGCCCACTGCCTAGACAGAGCTGATTTCTTGAGACAGGGCAATTGCAATAGAGAAACAGTTTAATTCACACAGAGCCCGCTGTACGGGAGTCCGAAGTTTTATCATTACTCAAATCAGTCTCCTTGACAATTTAGGCATTGAAGTTTTTAAGGATAATTTGGTGGGTAGCAGGTCAGGAAGAGGGGAGTGCTGATAGGTTGGGTCAGAGATTAAATCATAGAGACTTGAAGCTGTCCTCTTGTGCTGAGTCAGCTCCGGGATGAGGGCCACAGGACTAAATGAGCCAGTTCATCAATCTGGGTGGCACCAGCTGATCCATAAAGTGCAGGTTCTGAAAAATATCTTGAGCATCAATCTTAGGGTTTACAATAATGACATTATCCATAGAAGCAATTGGGGAGGTTCAGAACTTTGTGGTTTCAGGCTGCATGACTCCCAAACCATAACTTGTAATCTTGTGGCTAATTTGTTAGTCTTGCAAAGGCAGTCTAGTCCCCAGGCAAGAAGGGGGTTTGTTTTGGAAAGGGCTGTTATCATCTTTATTTCAAAGTTTAACTATAAACTTAGTTCCCCCCAAAGTTAGTTCGGCCTATGCCAAGGAATGAACAAAGACAGCTTGGAGGTTAGAAGCAAGATAGAGTTGGTTATGTCAGATCTCTTTCACTGTCATAATTTTCTCAGTTATAATTTTTGCAAAGGCAGTTTCAACCTTAAACTCTATAAAGCTTTTTCTGACTGCCCTCTGCCCAACCCCATTAGATAGGCTTGGTCACATCCTTGTCTACATCCTCACTGTGCCCTATTCATCTGTCACATTTTATTGCTTTTTATTGCACTATTGTTGGTCTGCTCTAGACCTTGGTCCACAAAGTCAGGGACTGGGTAGATCTTAACTGTGTTTTGTATCTTCAGAACTTAATACAGATCTTCCTAGTGGGCATTAATAACTACTGCATGTGATTCCCTTATTCTCATAATATTTAATTATTATATAAAATAAAAACATTCCCCTTTCTGATATGTAACCTCTTATCACACTAAAACTTATCCCTTTTAGCATTTTAAATGTTCATCTCTATTGTTTTTATTTCTAGAGGTTCCATTTAGTTTTTTCAAAATTTACATAGTCTCAAATTTATTATGTTCAGATTTGGGTAGCTAATTTTCACTTGTTTTTATGTCTTGATTCTCCTTCATGGTGATTCATTTCCTTGTGCAGTTTGTAATTTTTTAATTTGTGAACTCATCTTCTGCAGGCTTATTTTCCCCTAGAGATCCTGATTGCTCTGGATGTGGGAGAGGAAAAAAGCCACTCCTTAGTGCTTCCAGATTTGTTTCCACTGAGGCTGTCAAGTCATTGAATAGTGTAAAACCAGTGGAGGAGACATTCAGACCATAGCAATAGGTGAAAGATTAAATGCTTACTAAAGAATTCTATGCCCATCATAGAAATTGAGCATCTTTTCTTTATTGATCTATATTTTTATACTCGTAAGTTTTCCATGGGGTAAAACCATGTCCAAATGCAGCATGCTCTGAGATGTCTGGGTGCACGTAAAAATAACAAAGCCCATGTATGGAAAGAAGTCATGTTGTCCACATGGAACGGGCCTCTCAACATAACCAGTCCAGGGTCCACAGGCATCTGAACAGAGCAAGAGTGAGAATCAGAATCCCAAATAAGAGAATTCACTACTCACATTTTTTCTACTGCTTGATGTCTATTCTCTTATTGAATCCCTTTGGTTCTTGAAATGTTTGGGTTTGCATGTTGGCTTTTTAAAAACTTAGGCATTTAAAAAAATTTAATGAGTTGTCTCCAACTGTTTCCCTTAATTCTGACTATAATCCATTTGGGCACAGGTTCTAGAAATTTTTCAAGACCTTGAAACCCTCAAGTGAGAATAAGAAGCATTCTGTTAGCTGGACCCCAATGGGCCCCATCCTCAGTCTTCCTTATATGAAGGGAGAGCAAACCCTTTAAATCCTTTAACACCAGTGAAATACTGAGAGAATGGATATTGTGAAGGTATATACAATTTCTACACCAAAGGTTTTATCTTCACACTAGATATAGGGAAATTCTACTCCCGCATCCTGTGCTAAAAAAACAAACAAAAACACAAACACTAAAGCCAATCAAAAGTCTGACTATCTTCAGATTTCATTACAATCAGGGAAAAGTGAAAATATTTACAAGCAAAAATCAGAAGCATAAGCACTCCTGAGTATTAGCTTCAAAACATCTTGCTAATTAGGCATCCTTTGCCATCTCCTTACCTGAGGTCAGTGTATGCAAGAGAAATTTATGTAGAAGCACTCTACATAAAAATGGGATTTTTTTGTTAGTAGTAAAAGATGTTTGTGTCAAAATGGAATGTTTAAGGTTATCTTCTTATTGAATATGACACTTGTCACAGCATGATTGCCAGCAACAAGGGAGAGTTAATGCAAATAGTTTAATATTACCATGTCTGTAATGTGTCCCATTAGTGTCACAGTGTGTTGGGTTAAATATACTACTAGCCTGTTATATCTCTATTGTCCCTTTATCCTCATGGGCTGCTGCACCCAAAAGAATGAAAGGGTCACCCAGCTGTGATGTGAGTAAATGGAAGGATTGGAAACCATTCTTTTAACCTGTTATTATTTTCTGACCAGTAAAAAGTGCTCAAAAAGCTTAGATTAAGCAATTGGCAATTCAACTGTTGACAACGCACAGTGTTCAGGGAGCAGAGGTGGCTTAGAGGATTCTACCGTGCCGTCATAATCTTCCTGATGTTCTCACATATCCCCTTTAGATGGAAGCTGTTAAACACGCCAGTTTGGGACATAAAGCTTGTTTTTCTTTTCTTTTGGCTTCTATCCAGGCCTATCCTATCCTTCTCCTAATTTGGCTTCTTTGGGGGCTCTCTGACTTTGGTCAGTAAGTGCAGTCTGAGAATCTGAAACGTGTGGGGAGAGAAGCGGAAGGTCACAGACCATGACAATCTCATCCAGCAGGAGTCCACTTCAGTGCATTACTGGGGGCAGTGAAGGATGTTGATGAATGTTAGCATGGCTGCTCCTGAAACCAAATGTTTCCATTGTGATATAATATTGCTTTTCTTCTGTGACTCTGCAGGGTTTCTGTGGCATTGGGCTTTGTTTGAAAATTCAGTGAATTCTCCAATGGCAAGCTTGGCTGTTCTAAAAAATAATCAATTAAAAACCCAAGTGCTTTAGACAATATGAAAGCAAGTCACAAATGTTCCTGGTTTGCATTTGAAAAAAAGAAGAGAGATTGAATGTTTTTAGTACCAAGGACAGCGACAGCTGTCACTTAATGGGGTGAATTCCTCTCACAAAGAAACTATAAGCAATGGAAAATGCCAAGGTTTATCATTGTGTTAGCAAGTTAAACTAAAATATAATATGTTCTAAATATTTTATTGTATGATTGGTTTGATTTGATTGCTTTGTAGGGGCTGCAGAGACATGGAGAGAAAGGTGACTACCTTTAGGTGCTGTAGTTGCATCAGTTACGTTAGAATTTCCACCATTGGATCTTACTGACTTCCCAGAGAGCTTTTTCCCAAGTGTAATATGTTTTGTTTTTACTTATGCATTGGGTATATCATCCTCATCTAACTATGTCATTTACCACGGCACCAGCTTTATCAACACCTGGAAATAACATTATACACACTGTAGTTATATTTCTGTAGTCTTCTCTGGATATAAATGGTGAGAAACATTCTTTCTGACAAATCTGTTCAGAAAATAAGCATGGAATAGATCACCTTTGCCTTGAAGGTGAGAGATGTTGGGAAGGGGGCCCTGGGCTGTACGTTCTAGTCAAGCCTTGGTCCTGCCATGGGAGGTGAGGAAGCTGCAGAACCCTGGGAATATCACAGCCCTTGCCTTGAGCAGAAAATGTGGCTCCAGCCCCAGAAAGCAGTCCCTCACCTTACACTACACCAGCTCTGCTTTCTCACAAGGCAGGCAGGGAAGTCAACAACAATATAATACCTGACATTTATTGAGTATTTAGGATGTGCCAGGCACGCTAGTGTTTTGAGCATATTAATGCATTTAATCCTCACAACAACTTTCTATAGATAGAGCAACTGGGGCATAGAGAAGTTCAGACATGCATCCAAGGTTACAGAGCTGGAAACAACAAAATGGGCATTTGAAGCCAAGCAGTCTGCTCCAAGCTGTTACTCTTCAAATCTTACTGCATCCACATTGAATGTCATCATCAACATGGAACACAGAGGTGCTAAAAAGAAAGGTCATGAATGTATCTAGTATTCTGAAAATACACATCAAGAACTAGATACATTAACATATAATGGCACCTAAGAAAAGCAATAAAGACCCCTGACCAACAGAATAAGCCAGGTAAATAATATTGTCATTGCTGTTGTACGTGTAGGTGTATGTTTAAAAGAGAAAGATGTGGATCTATTCTTGTCACCTTTGTTTTCCATTATAGTCTCAGCTTTCCTTTACAATGGACCCTTAAGTAGCAGAGATGACAGCTGACGTTCAATCAGTTTTATACTCATTGGGAGACCTTTCCTCTTTCTTTCCACTTCATTTTTCATACTTATTTGCATATATCTTCATAAGCAATGAATTTGTGCCTTTTTCTTAGACCTAGTTATTTTCTTTTTATGAGACAAGGTTTTGCTCTATTGCCCAGACTGGAGTACAGTGACACAATCTTATCTCACTTCAACCTTGACCTCCAGGGCTCAAACTGTCTTCCCACCTCAGCCTCCCGAGTAGCTGGAACTACAGGCATATACCACCAGCACTGCTAATTTTCTTTGTTTTTTTTAGAGACAGGGTTTTGCCACATTGCCCAGGCTGGTCTCGAACTCCTGAGCTAAAGTGATCCACCTGCCTTGGTTTCCCAAAGTGCTTGAATTACAGGTGTTAACCACATGCCCAGTCCATTTTTATCTCTGTCGATTCTCTATCATTGAATCCCTTTCTTTTAAAGCGCTGCTTTCTTATTTCTCCCTCAGCTCACCTCTTGGTGGTTGTTTCTTCTAGGCATCATTTTAGTCACTGTCAGAAGATTCCTTTACAGACTGTGTTGAACATTTGAGCTCGGTTTTCAGGGCCAAACGTTCTTAGATATTAGTTTTAGTGCCTCTACCATTAGATTATTGGGTTGTGCCACCCCCCAGGCACCTGAGGATAAATTACTTGAAATGGAAGAGGGATAGACAAAGTTCAGATGACGAATGCTGAGAGAAGAAAAACAGAGGTCTAAGATTTGAGAGAAAAGTATGTTGAAGTGGAGGTCACCAGATGACCTAGGAGACTCAAAGAGATTTAGTGAAGAGAAACAGGGTGGTGGAAAGTTTCTGCTGATGAGACAAGCCTATTGCATTCTCTACCTTGATAATACACACCAAGGAGCTAGTCCAACCCCTTTGACTACATGGGGTTCCAGGACCTACAGTACTGTATTTAGTTTGGAAGAAAGTAGCAAACACCACCAAAGAAGCAGGACTGACTACATAACTTGTGAGGCCTCGTGCAAAATGAAAATGCAGGGATTCCTGTTTAAAAAAAAGTATTAAGGATTTCAAGATCACAACAACAGAACATTACATCAAGCTTGGGGCCCTTCTAAGCACAGGCCTTGCGAGACTGCACAGATTGCAGGTCCATGAAGATGGTCCTGCTGGGAAGCTCCTGCACAAAGAGAGGGATCTGTCTCTGCTGAAAAGTCTTCTATTTCACAATTAATAATTGGGTTTTGCCTTTGAGTCCATTAAGGGAGAATACACGCAATGATGATAGAAACTCTGTTGAAGAACTTGAGGTGAAATATCAATTTTACAAGCAACTGTCAGAACACAAAAAAATCATGTGATAAAGTTGTACGAGCAGTTAATAATCTTCCTAGCAGCAGAAAGCTATCGTCTGTGTCTGTGTGTGTATTTGGAGATAACTCCAAATTGAAAGATATCTCCCTTGAGGACACTGAGGTAAATTCCAGGGTAGAAAGAAAAAAAAAGGCAAGCATAATTTTGAGAGATTAGATGAAAAAGAAGAGT
Organism: Plecturocebus donacophilus; assembly: GCA_004027715.1. Classification (NCBI taxonomy): domain Eukaryota; kingdom Metazoa; phylum Chordata; class Mammalia; order Primates; family Pitheciidae; genus Plecturocebus; species Plecturocebus donacophilus. Next base: position 23,017 of record PVKP010000287.1, on the reverse strand, counting down.
TGCTAGAGAAATGGGCAAGAAAGGCTGTGTATGTCCTGGTATCATGTGCATGTGAGAGCGAGAAAAAAGAGAATCATAAAAAAATGCAGCTACGTAAGCCAATATAAAATCAGTGTAGGTTAAGGAATCAAAACAAACAATTTAACTGCAAATGAAATTCTTAGCAAGAAAAATGTTTGATCCATTGAGTGTATAGAAGCAGTGGTTGTGGGAAGGATGGGCTGGAAAGACTCTGATTAATCAGCTTGGAAATCCTTAAATTAGTAACTAATGAAAAACAAATTTGCTTTTTTCTCTCCTCATTAATTTGTATTATGTGAAGGAAATTACATTGACAATAAACAGTTAAGAACTGAACATTTTGTTAAAACAGAGGATACAACTGTATTATTAAATAAGTACACAGCAGTTCCTCTCAATTAGTTACTGTTTATAAAATGCAGCGAGACTCCTGGATGCAGAGTGCTCTACAACTGTATATTGTTAGAGTTCTGACTGTGGTTAAAATGACAACAAAGGAAAATAATACACATGCTACACAGGAATGTGTGTATGGGAAAGCCACCATGTACATTTAAAAAGGTGATAAAGATGATTGTTTCCTGGCTCAAAGGAAAGTCTCCCCTGAGAGAATGACAAATGTACATGCTAGTTCTGCACAATACATCTCTATGGACTGTGTTCTAGGGTCAGTTAAGGCCAATGGGGGTCAGAGAGAACTGGTTAACAGCTATTCTTTACAGTGTTGCCTCCTGCTCAGCATCTGAATGAAACTGACAGGGATTCTGATAAATGCCCCTGGAGGACAGGAAATCTGGTTAATGTCACTGGGTGCTGGTCACTTGGGGAGGCCAGAAAGGGAAACTACTGTAGACTCCTAGAATCTAGGCTTTGAAAGACCCTGAAAAGAATCTAGAGTCTCTCTGGAAGGGCTTTAAGTACATCTCTAATAATAAAGCACCAAGAAAATCAGGATGAGTAGGGTGCAGAAAAAAGATGTAGGCAGATGGTAGGGTCTCCAGGAGCAAATGGACACAAAGATAATTTTGCCTTTGAAGAAAGGTATAATTTTGGAATTGTGCTCTTTCACTCTCTAGTGTGCATGCTCTCTTGCTCTCTCTTGCTTTCTTGCTCTCTCTTTGTGTGTGTGTGTGTGTGTGTGTGTGTGTAGTGTGTGTGTGTGTGTGTGTGTGTAGTGTGCGTAGTACGAACTTTAGGGTTTTGGAAAGAACTTTCCTTCTTTAGAAACTAGGCCTAAGGACAACATGAGAGGAGATTTGGCCTATTGGTTTCATGGAGGAAAAGGGGAAACAAATGAAAGCATAAAGTTGAACGTAGGTGGAAGTAAACTCAAGGCATTTGTGGAGCAAGGAGTTCAGCAGTTGTCAGCAGTCAAAATAAGGAACCATGAATCAGGACTTTTAAAAACCCAAACAATTGTATGCCAGTAGCCACAGGATTACAAGGCAACATAAAATTATTGACTCACATGGTTGTCACCAAAACCCTTTTCCTTTGCATTTGGGTGAAAGGGCTCCTTTTGGGCTGGCCTGAGTCCATGCTGTTTTGCATAAGGAAACATAGTTGCAGTGATCAAGGATGGTTTCATTTTGGATTAACATTGGCAGGGCTCTGAGCACAGCAGCTGACACTGATGGGGCTTTTATCCACAACAGGTAGCTGAGTGAACAGGCTGACCACTCACAGGTAGCCACTCCCCAGGGATGGGCACCTCCTTGTGGGCCAGCCTTGGGGTGTTCTCTAGGCATTAAGAGTCAAAACAAGAAACATAAATATATACCTACTGCAATCTAATGCTCAAACTGAAAATGTAAAGAAGGAAGCTACAAAAAAGGAAGTTGAGATTGGGGAGTCAGCTAACAACGAATAAAGAGTGATGGAAAGAAAGCTAAAAGATGGATATGGGCTGTACAACTGGTTTTCTCTGGATCGCTTCTACTCTGAGGTTTCATCATTCCATAATTTTCTGAAGTATATAGAGAAAAATATACAAGAGTGTTTAAAAAGCAAAAAATACAAGAAAAGTCACAAATGTCTTTATTGATAACCCCACCGAGACAGGTAGGCTGGCTTCCTGTTGAGATCTGATCTAGAGGAGAAGAGCAAAAGCCCCTTGTTGAAGCTCTAGCTTACCTAACTTTCAGCCAATCAGCAACAAAAGAACCTAGAAACTGTTAAGCACAAGTTCCTTCTTCAGGTGGGTAGGGACTTTCCTGAAGGCCTGTATGCACAGTTAGGACTAAAACTCAACCTATAAAGACATTTTCAAGACAGGGAGGATTTGTACATGATCTCTTGGTCAGGAGATCAAGACTATCCTGGCCAACATGGTGAAATCCCATCTCTATTAAAAATACAAAAATTAATTGGGCATGGTGATGGGCACCTGTAGTCCCAGCCACTTGGGAGGCTGAGGCAGGAGAATTGCTTGAACCTGAGAGGCAAAGGCTATAGTGAGCTGAGATCGCACCACTGCACTTTAGTCTGGGCGACAGAGGAAGACTCCATCTCATAAAAAAAAAAAAGTTGAACTTGGTCTACCTGTAGAATACAGAAAATTAGATTTCTGGCTCTCTGGGTTTCATCTAAAGATATTAGTGTCAAAACCTCCCACTGGTGTAAATGCCCCTTCATTCTTTCACTCTTGTCCTTCAGCACAATTAAAGTCCTAAGACACTGCCTTCAGAAATAAAGGAAGACTTGTCTTTCTTCCCCCTGCACACCAGGGAGTACAAAGCTAGTCTTGACCTAACATAAAGGAGAGGATCCAGTTCTTGAGGTCTGACTGAGCTAGGTGCCCTCTCTAGTAAATACTATCAATGTGGCCATATCAAGATATACTAGAATTTTCACTAGAGGGGAGTTTATTGATGTTGCAACTGTAGGGCTGTTTAAGTATTTATTCTACTCACAAATATGGCTAGAAGACTCTTTGGCAGATTTGAGTCTAGAAATCTAGAAAAAACAAATGAAGGCAGTCTATGGATATATGATAAAGGATATTCTGAGAATAAGGTGTCATCTAGCAGAAAAGCAAGGCAGGGAATGGAAAGGAGCTGTGGAGCAGAAGCTCTAGATATTTGTGTTGCCTTGAGCCAATAACTTGCATCCTTTATGCTTCAGTTTCCTCAATGATATCAAAAGATTAATGATGCCTGAAGAGTTGCCTGCAATATGGGAGGAAGAACACCTGGAACATAGTAGGTGCTCAATAATTATTGTGGAGAAAAGGGAGCAGTCAAGTAAAAGGTGAAAGAACTGCAATGAAGGAAAGGTGTCTTCAGTGGAATTCTGCTGGTTGAATCATGAAAACCAGAGGAAAGAAAGATAATGTCCACACAATTTAGGTTGGGTAAACATGAATTTGATGTAGACGATAATAGAAAAACATCAATGAAGTGCCCAGTGGAGGGGAAAAACAGGTCCAAAGATTGACATAGCAGCAAGTACTAATGTATGATTGGAGGTTCCAAGAACTCTGGGTAAATTGGTTTTAAATAATTTGTAGGTTGTTAAATTATTCGCAAATGGCTCAGACAAAAGAAGTGTTTTGGTGCTTCCATTCACGTGCATTTGACAATCTTTCTAAAACCTCCTGAAGGAGGGCAGATGCAGGCAGGGAGGGCTAAAGAGGAAGACAACAGTTACCAGATACGTGGCTCCTAAGACACAAAAGGATAACATAGTCACGAGCCATGGCAAGACAGGGAATAGCGTCACATTGACTTGCATTGAAGAATCTATCTTGGTTGTGAGCCTTAAAGACCTTGGGAGACAATTAGTCACCACAAACTATTTAACATGCATAGAAAACTTGGAACAAAATCAATTCAGCAGTGGAAACTGACCAGTTACCTGGAGAATCATGAAGTGAGGCATGGTTCTTATTCAAAAAGCAGCTGATACCATTCTCCAAAAGCCAGGCACAGGCAAGGAGAGGCAATTAAATTTTTCCATGCCCTCTGGAGACTGCTGCAAACTCGTTGGCAAACTTATTCCTGTAATTTGCTGAAACCATTGCTAATATATTTCATTTATAACTGACTCTATACATCATAGCTCCAACAGTGGGCACTGCTTCAAACTCACACAGATACACAGGCACACAAACACATACCAGGTGACATACATACATGTATACCCTAGTTATGCTAGAAATACATTTTGGAAAGATAGGGAAGGGATTTAGAATACATAGGAAAGGAGAAACAAGGAACTTTCTTTTTTTTCCCTTACCTCATATCTCTTCTTTACCATTTAAGTGGACTTCCCATCCTTCCCCCCATGTAACTTAGGGGAGTGTCTTGGTGAAGTGCGGAGGTGTCTAGAGGATCTTCTTCCATGAATTATTGCCAGGCATAGGGCTGCTGCTTGATCCTGGCAACTGGCCTACTCATACCAATATAGAAATTCCTCTAGAATGAGAAATTCAGTCAACATCTGCCACCACTGCCAGAAACCACCACTTCTCAGGCCCACCCTCACCACTTTATATTTATTGTTTGCCTCCCTAACTAGAAGATAAATAAACTCCATTAGGGCAGAAATCTTTATTTCATTTACTGATGTATTCAAATGCCTAGATAGTCCCTGGCACATAGTAGATGCTTAATAAATTATTAGCTGAATAAATGAAAGTGCCTAATTAGTGCCAGGCACAGTTCAAAGAGCATTGTATTTATTTACATTTGTTAAAGTCCTAAGACATTGCCTTAGGAAATAAAGGAAGACTTGTCTTTCTCCTGCACCCCCAGGAGTACAAAGCTAGTCTTGATCTGACATTAAGGAGAGGATCCACTTCTTGAGGTCTGACTAAGCTAGGTGCCCTCTCTAGTAAACACTATCTATGTGGCCATATCAAGATATACGAGAATTTTCATTTGAGGGAAGTTTATTGGTGTTGCAACTGTAGGGCCCTTTAAGTATTTATTCTACTCACAAATATGGCTGAGATAGGCTAGAAGACTCTTTGGCAGATTTGAGTAAACAAATGAAGGCAGTCTATAGATATATGATAAAGGATATTCTGAGAATAAGGTGCTATCTAGCAGAAAAGGCAAGGCAGGGAATGGAAAGGAGCTGTGGAGCAGAAGCTCTAGATTCAAATTCTGCTCTTTCAACTCGGTATTTGTGTTGCCTTGTGCCAATAACTTGCTTCCTCACTATAACTTGTACTGGTATTATACTGATTTTACAGACAAGGAAACTGAGGCATAGAGAGCTTAACTAACTACCCCAAGGTTACTCAACTACTGAGTAATTGACCCAGAATTCAAACCCATGCAATGTGATTCCGGAGCCCACAATGAGCTACCTCTCAAGTGGCCCACCTAGGAGCCCATGCCGAAAGGAAAAATGTTCTCTTCAAAAGAAGGGAGTATATTTTCCAGCTTGCTCCATAATAAAATGAGCTTAGACATTCACAGAGATTCTGTTACTGCAAAGGGATTTTAATAATGCTTTCAGTGTCTTGTAGCTAGGATGAAGATTGAATATGCTAATAACTATAAACAGCAATTCCATTTACTAAGCATATCAGTGAGTCTCTAAATTCAACAGGTATTAAAATATGCTAATATGGTTACTGAAGAAATTGTTGACCCCAAATGGTTCAATTTGGAGCAGCAAACTAATTATTTCAACCAAAAGTTACCTGCAATTGCCCTGGTTGCTTTTCGATATGTTGATGATTTAAACTGTGAACCATCAATTTATTAATTTCTGCTTGTTAAATTTGAAAAATCTGTGCCATACTTTTTTAATTGCATCAATTAAAATGAGAGTCACATACATATCATGGATGTCATTGTATGCTTGTAATTAATCAGATACTGAGGAAAAGGGCCACGAAGATATTAACATTATAAAGCACATCAGTAAACAAGTGAATATCAAGGATTTTTAAGGCTAGTATTGTAAAACAATAAATATATTCACAAATATGATCACTTAACAATTCAGGTCATGTTTAAGCAGAAGAAAACCCAAATTAGCTATTTCTTATTTTTTCCTATTATAAGTTCTTTCATTTTTCACTTGTTAAGTAGTTTATCCTCTGGGTTGCATTTTATTGCCCCAATAACGATACAGCACCACTGAGATACAAGGGATCCAAATGTGTACTTTTGAGTCTGACTTCTTTTGCTCAACATGATTGCAAGATTCATCCGCATTATGTTGCTGTTTATGTTTATGTTATTATGCTGTTGTGTTCAGTTTATTCATCCATTTTGAGGTGTAGTATTCCATTGTGTAACTATACCACCATCTATTTATCATTTTATGTTTGATGGACATTTGAGTTGTTTCTAGCTTGGAGCATTATGAATATACTCCTATAGATATTTTTTATATGTTATTTAGCATACATTTGTATGTATTTCCATTGTAAATGTACTCAGGAGAGGAATTTCTGGGTCACAGGTTATTCATATGATTTGCTGTAGTTGATACTGCCTATGCTCCAGAGGCAGTCCCAAGACAAAGATTTGAATGTCAATAGTTTGTTCAGGCAGTGATTCCAGGATGCACTGGAAGTGGAAATGGAGACACAGAAAATGAAAGCCCTTAAACAATGTGTTATCTAACAAGTTACCACTGTCAGTAACTGGAACTGAATAGAACATGCCTCAGTTATTGCAGCTGGGAGGTGAAGAAACTAAGGTATTCCTCAACCAAATCCCCATCAGTCATTGTCTGGGAAACACACTGGGAAGGTGAGAGGGTATATTCTTCAGCATTTCTAGTTTGCCTGCAGGATGATGTGCTCCACAACCAACACAAACCTCTCAGGCCAAAAGCCAGAGGTGAGGGTTATAGGTAGCCTTCAGCAGGTAGAGCTAGTACTGCAAAGACAGGGGCTGACAGCATCTACTATAGTAGCTGAGCTCAAAAAAGAAAGGAAAATCCCCTGGGGCAAAAACGAAGAAAGAAGTTTAAGACACAGTAGTAATCAGGAGATGATACCACTGCCCAAATGAGTTTCAGGTCAGATGTGGGCTCTGAAAGGCAAGGGGCTGAGAACAAAAGACGTGAGCTTGGGCTTGTGTGAGGTTGTAAATGAATTCCTTGAGTGAAATCTTGAGTGCGAAGCCTTGTTCATAAAATGGAGTCTAAAAAACTTTGTCCATCAGGAACAAACTGTTTGTCCAGGGCTTTAGCTGAGGAGGGAGGCAAGTAGTCTACGAGAAATTGACGTCTCCCGGTCTGCACCACGTGTGGGTATGGGTCCTGAACTAATACCATCTCTATGGCACAGGAATATTAAGCCAAAATTTGCATGAGAAATTGAGGAAACTCCTTGGACCCCGGCAGAAGTAAGTATGAAATCACTCTTCATTATCAGACAGATTCCTGCTGCAGGCATCTGACAGTCAACCCCAATAGGAAACTCTGGAAGGCAGTACAGAACATACCTCAGTGTTGTCCCAGCCGAAGGAGGGGGGCTAGGATATTTACCTGCTAACACCCATCAGGCCATCTCCTAGGGGATATTAATTCCCCACCTCTTTTTGGTCTGCCCCATGTGTGGGACAAATTAGTTCTGGCACCTAAAGGAAGTCTTCAAACAAAGTTATGCATGTTTTTTCTATTGGTAACTGTTGGGCTAGTGGTGAAAGCTGAGAAGATACAGGCAAGGCACCAACAATGTCACCTATACTACCAAATAGTCTACATTTTCACCAACTGGGTAAAAGGTTCTGTTGCTCCATAATTTTGTTAAACATTGATATTGCTCCCTTTAAAATTTTTAAAAAAATATTCTACTGAGTGGTTGTCGATATATTATTGAGTCTTTATTTTGTATTTTCCTGATGATGACCAGTGTTTTCATAGGAGGACGGACCATTGGATATCCATGACTGTAAAATTGCAATCAAGTATAGTTACTCATTTTTCTTTTGGGTCATTCCTATTGATTCAATAGAATTTTTTATATTTTCAGGATATGAGTTCCTTTCATCCATATTAATTGCAAATATCTTTACCTACTTCATGGCTTATCCTCTCCCTCTCTTAATGGTAACTTTGATGAACAGAAGTTCTTAATTTTAATGTATGCAGTAAATCAATTGTTTACAGTGCATTCTGTATTCTGCTTAAGAAAGATATGCCTACTTAAAGTCATGAAAATATTTCCCTTTGACATTTAGATCCGTAACCCAACCGGGAAGTGATATTTTATATATGGTATGCAGAGAGGGGTCGAAATTTACTCTTTTCATGATAGGCATCCAATTGGCCCAGTGCCACTTATGATGTCATTCTGTCTTCCACTGTGCTCACCTATAGCTTAAGGAATTCTGATTGACAGTTATTTTCTTTCATCACATTATCAACAGTTTTCCATTATCTTCTGGATTTTATCTTTCCTATTGGAAAGTCAGTGATAAGTATCATGGTTGTACTTTTCAAGGTAATGTGTCTTTTTTTATTATTCATAAAATGGGGGCTAAGATGTTTTTAAGATGTTCTCTATCCTTAGTTTTCAGCAATCTGATTATGATATACCTAAATGTAGTTTTCTTTGTATTTATTTTGTATTGATGCTGCAAATCTCGATGATATCTACATCTGAAAAGGATTTTCTTTAGCCTGGCAGGCAATTGGAGAGGAGACAGTCACCTTAATCCAATCAGGGACTGAGCTAATTCATAAGGTCTGGTGTATTTCCAATTTGACTATACTCATAGGTCATACTCCTTCAGGGTCAGTGAAAGTCTGGGTGTTTTCTAGGGCTTCTTTACCCAGCTAGCCTTGAACTCTAATTCTTATATTCTTAGTCTTGTTAAACTGCTGAAAGCTCTACTGATATTCTCTGGTCCTTAACAGGTACTTTTTTTTTTTTTTAGACAGAGTCTCACTCTGTCACCCAGGCTGGAATGCAGTGGCACGATCTCAGTTCACTGCAAACTCCTCCTCCTGTTCAAGCAATTCCCATGCCTCAGCCTCCTGAGTAGCTGGGACTCCAGGCATGTGCCACCACGCCCAGCTAATTTTTATTTTTTTTGTAGAGACGGGGTTTCACCATGTTGGCCAGGTTGGTCTCAAACTCCTGGCCTCAAGTGATCCACCTGCCTCGGCCTCTCAAAGTGCTGAGATTACAGGCATGAGCCACAGTGCCCAGCCTTAACAGCTCCTTTCTTCTTGTCTTTTCATTCCCTTCATGATTGAATCAGCAAATTTCTCAAGGAGAAAAAAATGTAGAACATTAAATTCACCTTGAGCTTCCCTTTTCTTCATAATCTGTAACCATAAGTCCTGACTACCTTAGTAACTTTCTGGTGACCTTCAGTGTGTGTGTGTGTGTGTGTGTGTGTGTGTGTGTGTTTTAGCCAGCTTTTCTACTTGTTCTTGGTGGAAGAATTGATCTGCTGTAAGCTAGCTCCTTGTGGCCAGAAGCAAAACTCTGATTGGTATTTCATGCAGCAAACTTGGTTAAGAGATATTTTTAACCAGCACTGCCATGCAATTTCAATATAATGATGTTCCTAATACCAACCTTATGACATTCTGATCCTAATGTGTCTTCTGAATCATCAAAGGCTAAATTAAAATCAGAATAATTTTAGTGTTTAATACATGTAATGAGTTTTAATCCATTTCACAGGTAATCTATAAATAGTGTATATGAGAATTTGCCTCCAAATATCTCTGTCAAAGTCACCTCTCATTTGCCTTATGTGGCACAACCCTGAAGAATCAATTCTGCCATACGAGCATTTGAGTAAGTTTAAAGCTACTTCTTAAAAGATGTCTTGGTCCTTTTCTCTGCACTCCAGAACTTTTATGTACAAGAGGGATATTTTCCATCTGGTTAAGCAAAAACTCATGGCAGGCTATTTAGTTTTCATACAAAAATATCATCTTTGCTAGTGAAATGCTTGGAATCTGAAGTGTATGACTCACCTAGTCATGAACTGTTTGCTTTAGAGATCTTGTTCAAAACCCAGCTGAGACAACTGATATTCAGGAGGAATTGTCTAGGGACATGCCAATCCTTTATTCCTAGCTGCATAATGGAATTACTTGAAGAATACACACACGCATACACACACACACACGAGTATATATACACACACACATATTTGGGACCCTCTCTAGGCTAACTGAATTAGCACAGCTTGGAATTTTTCAGAAGCATTTGCAATGATTCTAATGGGAAGTCAGGTATTTTAAAATACTTTTTAGATCTCTCTAGAAAACTGCGTATTTAAATTCTATTAGTTTTGCTCCTGGAAGAAATATCTTTGCACAGCTACGATTTAATGTTCTACTGCCATCTTTTATTAAAGGTGAATTTAAGAATATAATTGTGACCAAGAGTTTAAATCACCTGTAAAGCCACTTCTGGCAATATTATCTATCATGTCTTTCAGTATTCCTTATACAAAGGACAGTTTGGATTCACCAGGAGTCACTCACATGGCTTCAGCTACCACCTATATATTGGTGCCCCTTAAATGCATATGCTCCCTCAGGCCTGGCTCCTGAGCCTATGGCACACCTCTATGTGGTTGTGCCACAGGCACTGCATGCCTGACATGTACAAAGGGAGATCACCGTGAATCAGTGTTAAAGATCCCACTCCCATCAGGATCTGTTGCCCCTTTTGATTAATTCAGTGAATGGCATCTCAACTACCTGGGAACCATCAATGCTTTTCACACTGTCACCCCCACGACCAATCTGGTGTCTAAGTTTTGCCTCTTTGGTGTCTCTCACATCCACCCCTTTCTCTAAACTCTCCTATCTCCAGAATTTAAGCTCATTATTTCTTACCTAGATCCCTGCAAGACTTCTAACTGGATTTTTATGGTTATACTCTTTTTAATCCATTTCCAAAATCAGCTTTCTAAGGCAAAGACCTGATTATGTCATTCCCTTGTGACTTCCCAATGGCTCCTCCCATGTTTTCAGGTGAAGTTTAAGCTTTTCAGATTACATGAAAAGTTCCTTATAATCTGCTTCCTACTGACTTCCTCATCCTCATCTCACATCTTGCTTTTGCCATGCTCTAGAATAAGCCACATGCCTACATCCAGGCCTTCCCACCTAAGCTTTTCTGCTTGGAACGCCCTTCCCTTCATGCTTTGCCTAGAAAATTTAGTTGGTCATTTATAATTCAACTCAGGAATCACCTCTTCTTGAAACCTTCTCTGATTGCTATAGGATGGCCTATGGCCTCCTCTTTCTCATGCCCAAAACACCAACGCTTGCTTTATCACACTATATCCATATTGTCTGTTTACAGAGCTATCTTTCGCTTAATCTATAAATTCTTGGAAAGCAGGACACTTGGTCTTATTATTTATATTCCCACTGCCTCTCAAAATAGTAGGCGTGGTACATGCTCACACAGAAAGTTTGAATAAATGAAATTTTATTATGCTTTTTTTCAACTAAACAGAGCTACTCTTCAAAAAAAAATGATTCCATTGTTCAATACCCACTTATGAGTGGGGGGGGGGAATATCACACACCGGGTCCTGTTG
>PVKP010000287.1:0-11401 GCA_004027715.1 Plecturocebus donacophilus | reverse complement strand
AAAATATGATTCCTTTTTGACTTCATTGCCAGGAAGTTTAGAATTAAGTTTTGTCTTTATTGCAGTACCTAGTCTTGGACCACAGTTTTTTGTTTGTTTGCTCATTTTTTTGCGGTGGGGGGCGGTTTGGGTTTTTTTTGAGACAGAGTATCACTCTGTCACCCAGGCTGGGGTGCAGTGGCACAATCTCGGCTCACTGCAACTTGTATCTCCCTGGCTCAACTGATTCTCCCGCCTTAGCCTCCCAAGAAGTATGCCACCACACCCGGCTAATATTTGTATTTTTAGTAGAGGCGGGATTTTGCCATGTTGTTCAGGCTGATCTTGAACTCCTGACCTCAGGTGGTATGGCCACTTTGGCCTCCCAAAGTGTTAGGATTACAGGCGTTAGCCACTCTGCCCAGCTGGACCACAGGTTTTAACCACACATCCCATCCTACCCCCAACATTTTTGTCACTAGCCTCTTGGTCTTTAACCCTGGCAGAACTCACTTGCAGCCTGCTATTTTATGCATTTTTCTGTGGCAATTCGAAGCAGCATAGTATGGACTTTGTAATCAAACAGACTTTGGATTTGAGTTCTGACCCTACTGTTTATTAGCTTTGTGATGTTGTCTAAGTTATTAAACATCTCTCAGCCTCAGTTACCTCATTTGTAAAGTGGAGCTAATAATAGTACTTACTTAGCGGGGGAGGTGTCATGATTAAATAAGATAATACATAGTGCTTACCTCAATGCCATAATAAAAGTTTAATATATATCAATTATAATTATTGTTATCAACATTACTAACACAAGGGTCAGGATAACACTGCTTTGGAGCAGCTGGGACAAAGTTTATGCAATTGGAGCAGGGGAAGGCCCTAGAGATGTTGGTGAGGAAGCAGGATGTAGAAATAAAGCAAGCAGAGGCACAGAGAGAAATTGAATCAAAATTCCTTGTGGCCTCAAAGAGAGAGAAGGGAAGAGAGTAACCTAATTTTTATCCTTTCAGCCCCCAATTGCAATCTCTTGTTTGAATGAGTTTCCAAACTGTAATCTAGTAATTCTAACATTCCCTCATGAAAGAAAACATTTTAATGTAAAAGGGAAAGTGTCAGACATCAAACTTTTTTACTTTTTGTATTTCTACTGACTGTTATCATTTACATCTATTAGTCTTAAATCTGTAGAACAGTTTTATTTTAACTGACCTCAAACATAGTGACTATATATCCTTCTACAATATCTTCTAGCACACCACCAATGGTTGACATGAGGCTATTTAAAAAAATAATGAATAATAACCAGAAAAATGAGTTAAGCTTATTTTTGCCATAACACGAACATTACTGCAGTACATTTTAACATATTAATCACAAGGCAGAATCTGATTATTTAGTGTTTCCCAGAAACAACCCAAAGTATTTATCATTTTATTTTTCAAACTCTCTTTTTTCATTCTATTGAGATTTTAAAGAAGTCAGAATTACATACATAAATGTTTTTTAAATGATGCATACTTTTGATTGGGATGTGATTTCCACATATTCTTTTGTTTTGTTTCTAGATGGAGTCCCACCCTGTCTCCCAGGCTGGAGTGCAGTGGTGTGGTCTCTGCTCACTGCAACCTCTGCCTCCCAGGCTCAAGTGATTCTCCTCCTTCAGCCTCCTGAGTAGATGGGATTACAGGAGCCCACCACCACACCTGGCTAATTTTTGTATTTTTAGTAGAGACAGGGTTTCACCATGTTGGCCAGGCTGGTTTACTCCTGACCTCAAATGATCTGCCTGCCTTGGCCTCCCAAAGTGCTGAGATTACAGGTATTAGCCACTGCGCCCAGCCTGATTTCCACATATTCGTAAGCATATATCTTATTTGGCTGGAGGAAAAAATATTGAGTTTTCATTTCATTGTCTGTAATACACAGAGGTTAGACTACATTATTAATGTTGCTTAGAGCTTTAAAAATGTATGACTTTTTATGAGATTTAAAAAAATTCTTAGATAAATGTAATTCTTCTCAAAGCAATATGATTTTTATTCAACATATTATTATGACTTGTATGTATGTAGCCATTTATAGTGTTCACAATCATAGAGGAAAAATGATACATGTATCACAGATAAATATTCAAATGGATAATGACCAATCTTTTTGAAAAGGATTCCTAAAAATGATGCATAGGTCATAAACAAAAGTCATTAAGCGTTATAAAGAGATATTTAAAGGAAAATACATAAGCCAAATTAATGACACTATTTTCAATGACTCTGTATCAGACATTTGAACACAATTCAGTGTTATTGTGTGCCTCTCATGGTTTTCAATACCACAAATACTACAGAAAGTATATCATCTCTTCATAGTATTTATTATGTTGTTAGAGAACAAGGCTGACACATAAGAAATAATTGAGGAAAATGTAGCACTGCATTCTTGTATTATTAGGTCTAGGGATCTACATAAGATTTGATGGTTTCCAGAGAAAGATTAAAAGAAGATAAAACACAAAAATAATAATTATCTGATAAGAAAATTAGCAAACCCTGAAAGCTCTTCCAGTATACCTTAAGTCTTGTGTTTCAGACTTGTGTTGTATTTTAAAAACCTGCTGGATTATGGTTTAAGTTAACTGTGCATCCCATCTCCATCTCCTCTTTAATATTTGAATAACAAAAGTAAAAGAACAACAATAACATTAAAAAAAGAAATTCACTGAAGACATTGCTACTATGGATCTAAGTTTAATGAACAGAGTTTTATTCATTAGTATTAAGTTTAGCTACATGAAACAGGTACTCAAAATGACAGTGGTTTTAACTCACTTCAACTTAAAATTGAAGTTAGCTTCACCCTAAACTGAAAGTCTGAAGATTGGAGGGTATATGACTCTGCTCCATAAGATTTTCAGAGACCCAAGCTGTCTACAGTTTTGTAGTCTTATCACCTCCATGGGGGCCCTATCCCAATGGTCCAAGAAGTTACAAGTCTAGTCCAGTTTAAAGACTTTGAGAACAGAAGCCCACTTCTTGGTGAGTAGATTGACAAAGAATTTATAAGTCATCTTTAACCAACCATAAGTGCAAATAAGACTAAATATAGGAACAAGTTGAGTCTTACAGATATTGTTCATGACAACCAAAAAGACATTTTAAAGTTGTACTTGGAGCAAGAAGATGAAGTAAGACATTCTTTCACTGATGTGGATTAGTGGCATGAGTAACACAAAGAAAATAAAATGTCTCAACTCCTATTTTGCTTCCATATTCTCTGTAAAGGAGACATGCCAATCCAATGGGAAAGGGCAAAATTAACATTGATACTGAGGCAGGAGAATAGGGGCTGGGGGCAGAGAACCTAATGACTTCCTAAAACTAAAAAGGAAAAAAACCCAACTTTCTATTACCAAGTAAATAACTTTGTAACTCTACTTCAGCTATGACAGGAAACATCCTCTTCATTTGGATATGGTGTACGGCAAGTAAGTAACTTTGTAGTCTCACTTAATCCTCTTCATTTACGTAGGAAATACACCAAATAACCAATGTGAAACCTCTGGAAGATATTTCCCCAGAAAATTCTGTAACTGGACCCTTGAGCCACTTGCTGTGGCCCATTCTCACCATATGGAGTGTGCTTTCATTTTCAATAAATCTCTGCTCCTGTTGCCTCATTCTTCCCTTGCTTTGTTTGTACAATTCTTTGTTTAAAACACTTGCTTTGTTTCTTCCAATCCTTTGTTCAAAACACTAAGAATCTGGACACCCTCCATGGGTAACAAGATGAAGCTATTGCAGCCCAAAATAAGCAAACAGACACAAAGAAGGGAAGAATTTAAGTGCCCTGTCTCAAATGACTCAACTTTTGGGAGTTGTATACAAGCAACTAACATTTATTGAACACATAATATATGTCTGCTACAGTCACAGATACTGTGGATGTATTAAAAAGAGAGATAGAAATCACAATCTGCAATATTAAGGGTTAATAGATACTAAGAGAACATGCCAATTTGCTGAGCTGTCAGTGTCTTTGTTGTCTGAAGGCTCACAAATAATAGGAACCAACCTTAGCTAGAGTGCTATGGTCTTAACAGAAACAGAAATTATGGAATCTATTGAAGAGGATGAAATTCAATAGGAATAAATAAGCTTCAAAGACACAAGTATAAGATACAAGAGAAATTACTAAATTACTACATGTGTGAGAAAGGGCAAAAGGTTTTGGCTTATTTTAATTGTGATGTGATTCATGACATGACAAGATAGCTTTAAAAAGAGTAATAAAAAAAGGAACAAAAAAAGAGAAAAACAAACAAAAAAAGAGAATGAAATCCCACATTTCATTTATACGTAACTAGAATCTGGAATGTGGAGGAAGACAATCCTACTCTGCTTGGATATCAGAACAGACCTGTAGCATTGAGTTCAATATCAAGGCTTTACTTTAAGTTTACTGCCAATGACCTGAAGGGATCCCCAGAGGAGTATCTAGAAAGAACTGATGAAGAGTTCAAGAAAAGGGACATAAGGAGAGGATAATCTTTTAGCCTCAGGGCAAGAGAGCTGTTGATCCACTATAGTTATCTTCAAAACTTTAAAAGGTTTTCATGTGACTCTAACTGATAATAGGAAAAACTTTTTTGGTTTTTTACATTTTAGGGAGACATGAGACTTCAAGCAAATACAGTTAAGAAATACATTGGTTTGCTCCAGAAAGGCGGAATGACTCAAAGATGTGTGATCTTCCAGGTTATAGGTAGATTTAAACATTTCCTGGTTGACAGTTGTTTGAGTTTATCTAAAGACCTGGGATCAATAGAAGGAAAATGTCTGGGTTAGGATAAAAGATTATGGAGACCAAAGTTCTTACTGTGCAGAAGCCTTTGGGTCGCAGGCTTCACAGAGACTAGACTGTAAATGTTTCTTATCAGATGTAAGGTCTGTGTTGATGTTAACACCAGAGAGGTATAATGAGGCATGACTGACCTCCACTTCCCATCATGGTCTGAACCAGTCTTTCAGTTAAATTTCAAGAGTTCCCTGGCTCAGGAGGAACTCCATTCAGATGGTTGAGGGGGTGCTTAGAATTTTAGTTTTGGTTTACAGTAGGTTTTTATACAAATAATACATTTGATGAGTGGAGAAATGGAAGATTTTTTTAAAAAATGGAAATTGTAGAAATGGAAAATATAGTCTTAGAAATTTAAAAAATATACTTGATAAATGCTACAGATTAGACACTGCTGAAGACTAGATCAGTGACATACATATACATATATATAAATATCATATCTATAACAATGGAAACTATCCAACATAAAGCACACAGAAAAAAATACAAATTTCTAAAAATACGAACAATGTATCAGTGACCTATAAGGTAAAATCAGTAAGTAAAATATACATGCAATTGGAGTTGCAAAAAAGGCAAGAGCCAGATACAGGGGTAGAAAAAATATTTGAAGCAATAAGGGCTGAAAATCTTTCAAATGTCTTAAAAACAACAAACATAAGATTGAAAAGTCAATAAATCTCAAGAAGAAACACATGGAAAACCACACTAAGGTGCATCATAATCAAATTAGTATTAAAGAGAAAGACTTAAACCCAGACCCAGAAAAAAGACATATTCTTTACAGAGGAACAAAGTTAAGAAAAACAATAGATGCCTTGTCAGAAGCTATTTAAATTGAAAGAAAATGTAGTAACATCTTTAAAGTATTGAAACAAACAACAAAAAAAAAACCCTGTCATCTAACAATTGTAAATCCACTGAATGTATCTTTCAAAAATGAAAGTAAAATAAAGACTTTTTCAGACGAAATCTGAGAGAGTTTGTTGGAGATAAATAAGTATTACAAAAAAATGATAAAGGAAGTTCTTCAGTCAGAAGGAAAATGACACAAGGTAGAAATTTGAATCTATACAAAGGAATGGTAAATAAATGGGTAAATATGAGACTTTAAAAACATATATGCAGCTCACAGAGGCCAGGCACAGTGGCTTATGCCTATAATCCCAGCACTTGGGAGGCCAAGGCAGGCAGATCACCTGAGGTCAGGAGTTTGAGACCAGCCTGGCCAACATGGCTAAACCCAACTCTACTAAAAACACAAAACTTAGCCAGGCATGGTGGTGGGTGCCTGTAATCCCAGCTACTTGGGAGGCTGAGACAGGAGAATCATTTGAACCCAGGAGGCAGAGTTTGCAGTGAGCTGAGATCACACCATTGCATTCAAGCCTGGGTAACAAGAGTGAAACTGCCCATGCCGCCCCCCCACCAAAAAAGAAATGCAGCTCTTGATTATTTAAAGTACAAAGGATAACAATGTGTTGTAAAGTTTATAAAATATATAGAAGTAAAATATGACAATAAAAGCACAAAGGATGGAAGGAGAACTGAAAGTATATAGTTATAAGGCTCTTACACTATATGCTAAGTGATATTATATTATTTGAATATAGATTACAGTAAGTTAAATACATATATTGTAAAGCCTAAGGTGACAACTAAAAACTTGAAACAAGAGTTATGGATAATAGGCAATAAAGGAGAAAATATAAATCATAAAATAGTTTACTTAATCCAAGAAAAGACAGGATATTTAAAAACTTATGAGGCAAATAAAACACAAATACTAAGATGATAGATTCAAACCCAATCATAAAATAATTACATTAGATGTAAATGGTCTAAATATTCTGATTAAAAACCAAGGATTGTAATGTTAGATAAAAAATTAAGACCAGGGTAGCTGGGCAAGATGGCCAAACAGGAACAGCTCCAGTGCGCAGCTTCCAGTGAGACTGATGCAGAAGATGGGTGGTTTCCACATTTCCAATTGAGGTACCTGGTTCATCTCATTAGGAGGGGTTGGATAGTGGGTGCAGCCCAAGAACAGTGAGTGAAGCAGGGTGGGGTACTGTCTCACCCAGTAAGTACAAAGGACCAGGGACCTCCCTCTCCTAGCCAAGGGAAGCCATTAGAGACTGTTCCCAGCACTCCGGCCCAGACACTGCACTTTCCCCATGGTCTTCACAACCCACAGACTAGGAGTTTCCCTCCAGTACCTACACAACCACCAGATTTTGTAGGTTTCCAGCACAAAACTGGGTGGCCATTTGGGCAGCAACTGAGCTAGCCACAGCAGTTTTTTTTTTTTTTCATACCCCAGTGGTTCCTGGAACATCAGAGAGACAGAACCATTCACTCCCCTTGACAGGGGGCTGAAACCAGGGAGCCGAGTGGTCTGGCTGGGTGGGTCCCACCCCCACGGAGACCAGCAAGCTAAGACTCACTGGCTTGAAATTCTCACAGCCAGCACAGCAGTCTGAGCTTGACCTGGGACATTAGAGCTCAGTGAGGGAAGGGGCATCCACCATTGCTGAGGCTCAAGGAGGTGGTTTCAACCCCACAGTATAAGCAAAGCTGCTGGGAAGTTTGAACTGGGCAGAGCTCAACACAGCTCAGCAACTGCAGGCAGTCTGTCTCACTAGATGTCCTCACTGGGCAGGGTGTCTCTGAAAAAAGGCATCAATCCATCAGGGACTTATAAATAAAGCCTCCACCTTCCTGGGACAGAGCACATGGGACAAGGGGTTGTGGTGGGTACAGCTTCAGCAGACCTAAATATCCCTGCCTGGCAGCTCCAAAGAGAGCAGCAGATTTTCCAACACAGCATTCAAGCTCTCATAAGGGACAGACTGCCTCCTCAAGCAGCTTGCTGACCCATGTGTATCCTGACTGGGAGACACCTCCAAGTAGGGGCCAACAGATACCTCATACAAAAAGAGCTCTGGCTGGCATCAGGTGGGTACCCTTCTGTGACAAAGCTACCAGAGGAAGGAACAGACAGCAATCTTTGCTGTTCTGCAGCCTCCACTGGGGATTCCCAGGCAAGTAGCATCTGGAATGGACCTCCAGCAAACTCCAACAGACCTGCAGCAGAGGTGCCTGACTGTTAGAAGGAAAACTAACAAACAGAAAGAAATAGTTTCAACATCAATGAAAAGGATGTCCACTCAGAGACCCCATCCAAAGGTCACCGACCTCAAAGAACAAAGCTAGATAAATCTGCAAAGATGGGAAGAAACCAGTGCAAAAAGGCTGAAAACTTCAAAAAGCAGAATGCCTCTTCTCCTTTAAGGGATCACAGCTCCTCACCAGCAAGACAACAAAACTGGATGGAGAATGAGTCTGATGAATTAACAGAAGCAGGCTTCAAAAGGTGGGTAATAAGAAACTACTCCGAGCTAAAGGGGCATGTTCTAACCCAATGCAAGGAAGCTAAGAACCTTGAAAAAAGGTTAGATGAAATGCTAACTAGAATAACCAGTTTAGAGAAGAGCATAAATGACCCGATGGAGCTGAAAAACACAGCACTAGAACTTCGTGAAGCATACACAAGTTTCTATAGCCGAATCGATCAAGTGGAAGAAAGGATATCAGAGATTAAAAATCAACTCAATGAAACAAAGTGAGAAGACAAGATTAGAGAAAAACAGAGTGAAAAGAAATAAAGCCTCCAAGAAATATGGGATTATGTGAAAAGATCAAATCTACATTTGATCAGTGTACCTGAATGTGACAGGGAGAATGAAACCAAGTTGGTAAACACTCTTCAGGATATTATCCAGGAGAACTTCCCCAACCTAGCAAGGCAGGCCAACATTCAAATTCAAGAAATACAGAGAACACCACAAAGATATCCCTCAAGAAAGGCAACCCCAAGACACATAATCATCTTATTCACCAAGGTTGAAGTGAAGGAAAAAGTGCTAAGGGCAGCTAGAGAGAAAGGTCAGGGAAGCCCATTAGATTAACAGCAGATTTCTCTGCAGAAACCCTACAGGCCAGAAGAAAGTGGGAGCTAATAGTCAACATTCTTAGAGAAAAAAAATTTTCAACCCAGAATTTTATATCCAGCCAAACTAAGCTTCAAAAGCGAAGGAGAAATAAAATACTTTACAGACAAGCAAATGCTGAGAGATTTTGTCACCACCAAACCTGTCCTACAAGACCTCCTGATGGAAGCACTAAACATGGAAAGGAACAACTGGTACCAGCCACTGAAAAATCATACCAAATTTTAAAGCTCATCGATGCTAGGAAGAAACTGCTTCAACTAACAGGCAAAATAATCAGCTAGCATCATAATGGCAGGATCAAATTCACACATAACAATATTAACCATAAATGTAAACGGGCTAAATGCCCCAATTAAAAGATACAGACTGGCAAGTTGGATAAAGAGTCAAGACCCTTTGGTGTGCTGTGTTCAGGAGACCCATCTCACATGAAAAGACACACATAGGCTCAAAATAAAGGAATAGAGGAAGATTTACCAAGCAAATGGAAAGCAAAAAAAGCAGGGGCTGCAATCCTAGTCTCTTATAAAGCAGACTTTAAACAATCAAAGATCAAAAGAGACAAAGAAGGGCAATTACATAATGGTAAAGGGATCAATGCAACAAGAAGAGCTAACCATTCTAAATATATATGCACCTAATACAGGAGCATCCAGATTCATAAAACAAGTTCTTAGAGATCTACAAAGAGACTTAGACTCCCACACAATAATAGTGGGAGATTTTAACACTCCACTGTCAATATTAGACAGATCAATGAAACAGAAAATTAACAAGGAAATCCAGGACTTGAACTCAGCTCTGGACCAAGAGGACTTAACAGACATCTACAGAGCTCTCCTCTCCAAATCCACAGAAAATACATTCTTCACAGCACCACATTGCACCTATTCTAAAATTGAACACATAATTGAAAGTAAAACACTCCTCAGCAAATGGAAAAGAACAAAAATTAACAAACAATCTCTCAGACCACACTGCAATCAAATTAGGACTCAGGATTAAGAAACTCATTCAAAACCACACAACTACATGAAAACTGAACAGCCTGCTCCTAAATAAATAACAAAAAGAAGGCAGAAATAAAGATGTCCTTTGAAGACAATGAGAATAAAGACACTACATACCAGAATCTCTAGGACACATTTGAAGTAGTGTGTAGAGGGAAATTTATAGCACTAAATGCCCAATAGAGAAAGCAGGAAATATCTAAAAGCAACACCTTAACGTCACAATTAGAAGAACTAGAGAAGCAAAATAAACAAATTCAAAAGCCAGCAGAAGACAAAAAACAACTAAGATCAGAGCAGAACTGAGGGAGATAGAGACATAAAAAACCCTTCAAAATATCAATGAATCCAGGAGCTGTTTTTTTTTTTTGAAAAGATTAATGAAATAGACTTCTAAGCAGACTAATAAAGAAGAAAAGAGAGAAGAATCAAATAGATGCAATAAAACAATGATAAAGGTGATATCACCACCAATCCCATAGAAATACAAACTACCAGAGAGAGATCCAAGATGGCCGATTAGCAACAGCTCAGGAATGTAGCTCCCAGTGAAAGCGCAGAGAACGAGTGGACACCGCACTTTCCAACAAATTTTTGTTGCCCACAGACTGGGAGATTCCCAGCAGAGGAGCCACATGGGTCACCAGCATGACTCTTTTTGCCGGTGCGGCTGTTTTGCTGGTGCCCCAGTGCGGCGCTTCCCAGTGCAGAGTATATGGGATGGATGGGCTCGGCTGGTCCCATCCCCACAAGGAAAACAGCAATTGGAAGCGCTGAGGACTGAGAGTTTCACAGGAAGCACAGCGAACCTGGGAAGTTCCGGCTCTGTGGGGAATGGGCATCTGCCAAAGGAAAACTAAGAAACAGAAAAAACTTCATCACTGGGCAGAGAGAGATCCAAAAAGGCCGTGTAGCAGCAGCTGAGGATTGTAGCTCCCTGTGAAAGCGCAGAGAGCAAGTGGATGCCGCAATTGCAGACGAATTTTTGATGCCCACAGACTGGGAGATTCCCAGCGAAGAAGCAACACGGGTCGCCAGTGCAACTCTTTTGGCCAGCGCGGCGCTTCTCGGTGCGGAATGTATGGGACTAGGTGCCCTTTTAGTTGGGCTCGGCCAGTCCCATCCCCACAAGGAGAACAGCAATTGGAAGAGCTGAGGACTGAGAGCAAGCACAGCTGAACCCAGGAAGGCCCAGCTCTGTGGGGAAGGGACGTCCACAGAAGGAAAACTAAGAAACAGAAAAAAACTTCATCACCAACAAGTCGGACGTCCACTCAGAGACCCAATCTGAAAGTCGGCAATTACAAAGACGACAGGTGGATAAATCCACAGAAATAGGAAGAAACCAGTGCAAAAAGGCTGAGAACA
The DNA here is from genome assembly GCA_004027715.1 of Plecturocebus donacophilus. Classification (NCBI taxonomy): domain Eukaryota; kingdom Metazoa; phylum Chordata; class Mammalia; order Primates; family Pitheciidae; genus Plecturocebus; species Plecturocebus donacophilus. The sequence continues at coordinate 168 of PVKP010000287.1, read as the reverse complement.
CCCGAAATCAGAATGCCTCTCCTCCTACAGGGGGTCACAGCTCCTCATCAGCAAGAGAACAAGGCTTGACGGAGGATGAGTGTGATGAACTCACAGAATCAGGCTTCAGAAGGTGGATAATAAGAAACTTCTGTGAGCTAAAAGAACATGTTCTAACCCAATGCAAAG
>PVKP010000286.1:172017-221738 GCA_004027715.1 Plecturocebus donacophilus | reverse complement strand
CCAAGTCAATTCTAAGCAAAAAAAACAAAGCGGGAGGCATCACACTACCCGACTTCAAACTATACTACAAGGCTACAGTAATCAAAACAGCATGGTACTGGTACCAAAACAGAGATATAGACCAATGGAACAGAACAGAGGCCTCGGAGGCAACACAACATATCTACAACCATCCGATCTTTGACAAACCTGACAAAAATAAACAATGGGGAAAGGAGTCCCTGTTTAATAAATGGTGTTGGGAAAACTGGCTAGCCATGTGCAGAAAACAGAAACCGGACCCCTACCTGACACCTTACACTAAAATTAACTCCAGATGGATTAAAGACTTAAACATAAGACCTAACACCATAAAAACCCTAGAAGAAAACCTAGGCAAAACCATTCAGGACATAGATGTAGGCAAGGACTTCATGACCAAAACACCAAAAGCATTGGCAACAAAAGCCAAAATAGACAAATGGGACCTAATAAAACTCCACAGCATTTGCACGGCAAAAGAAACAGTCATTAGAGTGAATAGACAACCAATAGAATGGGAAAAAATTTTTGCAGTCTACCCATCTGACAAAGGGCTGATATCCAGAATTTACAAAGAACTAAAACAGGTGACTGTTGTGCTTTTGGGGAGTATACGTGATCTTCTTTGAACAGGTGAAGCAAAAAGACTTAAATATAAATAGGGGAACCATATGTCCTTGTTTGTTTATTTTCATCTGTTACCCCAGTACAATTATTACACATATTCTACTTCAAACCCAAGTACATTTGTTTTGTGAGAAAAATTGCATAGTCATCCTACAGTAAATCAAATTGATGACAGGGTAAGACTCACCATCTCCTATTCAGGTAACATAAAGGAGAGAGTGTTAGTATAACCAAATACTTAGACAGTTATTTGTATATGAATAAATTTATATATCAATTTAATTTATAAATTTAAATTTATAAATATAATTTATACCACAACACAAAGTTGTGGAGTCAATAAATATTTTATTAAGTCTTTATAAGCCAAGTACTAGGCCAGGCATTTGCTGGTTAGTACTAATACACTTTCTAGAGGGAAAGATGACAGTCTCAGTATAGGTTTTACATCTCATTTGAATACTTCTATAAATACACAGAGGACATTTAAATATCAGAATAAAAACTAAATAGAAACATATACAACAGAGCAAGGTGACAAGGTCTCTCTAATATTTCCAAAACACAAATAAAAATATAAAGTACAAAGGTCTACAAACTTAGCCTGGTATCTGTATCTGCCCAGGAGAAGTAAGAGGAAGCAGCAGGGAATGTGGGGATCCTGAGACGTGGAGGATTCCAAATTACCAATAAGGCAATCACTAGAAAGTTGGACGGGCCAATCTGAGAAAATCAGCTAAAAGTAGAGAGGTGAAAATATTTGTCACCTCGATAACAAATGATTCCAACAAGACACATGGTAATACTGAAGGCTAGAGTAGTTCTCACCTGTGAATTCTCTAAACTGACCTACCAAAGTTCCCTTCCAGTTTAGGGTCAAAACTGAAGAGAAACTGCCAAGAATCGAATCAAACTTGAGTGTATAGGGGGAAAAGATGCTGGAAATAGAAGTTGCAAATAAAAGCAAGGAAATAGGACAGAGTCAGGAAATCTCAAAAGCAAGAAACCATTTTTTTTATTTGATAAGAAAACAACAGAAGAGGGTCTAGCTCTGTCAGAAAAGTTACTCTAAATCACATATTTTTCAAAACATTCAGGAAAATTAATTACAAAAAAAATTAAGTAGGAGAAAAATCAAATACAATAGCAGATTATTACAAAAAATATGAAAAATAAAAGCATGTCAAAAAAGGCATGATCAGAGTATAGCTCACAACAGTAATTTTCATTTTAAAACAAATTAAGACACCTTAAAAATAAAGGTATTGCATAGAAACTAACATATATCAGAAGAGATCAGGCACTTTCAAAGGGGTATGGCCATAGATGAAGCTAATATATATCAAAATTAGAAGCCACATGTATCTGAAGTGATATAGCTAAGGAAATAATTAGAAGAGAAAAATCATTTCATAAACAAACTCTAAAACACAAAAGTGAATAAACAACAGCTAATGCCTTAAGAAAAACAGAAGATATAAGGTAGACCAAAAGTAAAATAAAATAGAAAAAAAAACTTGTTAAAAAACGTTTAAAAGAAAGTGATAAAAATTAGATTAGAGAAAAGATATCCAACATATGAATGGGAGGAGTCTCTGAAACAGAAAAGAATTTCGCAAAATAGAACAAACTAGAACATCACAAAAACTTAAAAGTTTCCTAAAAACTATGTAAAACTATATATAGAATGATATGAAACTACATGTAGAATGATCACATCATTTACAGTACTTGAAAATATCAAAACAGAAAACCAATAGTCACTGTAATACAAGCTATTGGCCCCACTTTACACAAGAAGACATACATGAGGCCAACAAACATATGAAAAATTGCTCATCATCACTGGTCATTAGAGAAATGCAAATCAAAACTACATTGAGATACCACCTCAAGCCAGTTAGAATGGCGATCATTAAAAAATCTGGAGACAACAGACACTGGAGAGGATGTGGAGAAAAAGGAACACTTTTACACTGTTGGTAGGAGTATAAATTACTTCAACCACTGTGGAAGACAGTGTGGTAATTCCTCAAGGATCTACAAAAAGAAATTCCATTTGACCCAGCAATCCAATTACTGGGTATATATCCAAAGGATTATAAATCGTTCTATTATAAGGACACATGTACACGAATGTTCACTGCAGCACTGTTTACAATAGCAAAGACCTGGAACCAACCCAAATGCCCATCGATGATAGACTGGACAGGGATATGTCACATATACACAATGGAATACTATGCAGCCATAAAAAACAATGAGTTTGCATCCTTTGTAGGGACATGGATGAACCTGGAAACCATCATTCTCAGCAAACTGGCACAAGAACAGAAAAGCAAACACCTCATGTTCTCACTCATAGGTGGGTGTTGAACAATAAGAACACATGGACACAGGGAGGGGAGCATCACACACTGGGGTCTGTCGGGGGGAAATAGGGGAGGGACAGCAGGGGGTGGGGAGTTGGGGAGAGATAGCATGGGGAGAAATGCCAGATATAGGTGATGGGGAGAAAGGCAGCAAACCACACTGCCATGTGTGTACCTATGCAACAATCTTGCATGTTCTTCACATGTACCCCCAAATCTAAAATGCAATTAAAAAAAAGAAACACTAATAAAAAAGATAAAATAAAATACAAGCTATTGGAGTTTCAATTATTTTTTAGATGACTAGCCAAATATAATAACTAGCTAGTTATATACATGAGGAAGAAAACTAGATTATCATTAACTTTTTTGGTAGCAGTGTTTAGGTCAGATCTTGGAGTGAATATTTTAAACACTCAAAGGAAAGATAATAAAGCCACTCTGAGGTCTGTAGGGAACCAGCCCTACATCACCCGTGGGTACCCCATGTTCAGTGGCAACAAAGGAATGAGAAAAAGACAGATTAAGAGAGATAATGGGATGAGGGGGGCATCATTCATTACTGTGGTGGAGACAGTGAAGGCCCTGAGCTCTGATCATCCACACTGTTTATTGGTTACAATCACTTTGATCTACAGGATAAGGGTGGAGTGATGGTGGGGAGAGAGTGACGGTGGAGTGAATCAGTGACCTGGAATTGAATCAGTGAGCCAGAACTGGTGTGTCATTCTAAGGATTGTTAACAGTGGCGGTTTGGGAGTTTCACGAAACAAGAACGTGGTTATCTTTAACTTATTCTCTATGTACAGCTGATGGAATGCGAGTCTTGGAAGGAGCCTACACGTCTGGCTACGCCATAGTGCTACAAAGGGGTTTTATGTCCTTGAGCACAATGTTTATGGTAACAGAGCCTAGGTCACCCTGAACCAGAATATCAGGCATGGAGAGGCCTTCCTCCCCAGAGGCCTCCTGCGGCCTTCCACAGTTTGTTGCTCCTTGTTTAGATGTTACTCATAACCAATTTATGTAGGCACTCTGTAAGTCCTTTCTCCTTTGCTGCTTTTCCCAACAAGGTCAGTGGCAGATAATTCTGGAAAGAGAGATCACAGTTTCTCCAAACACACAAATACAGGAACACATATGCATGTGCACATATATTGATACACAAACATGCATACTCAAACACATGCATGCACATACATGTACAAACACACACACAGCATAAAGAGTTAACAGGGTATTTTAATGATGTGAAAGTTTTTTGTTTGGGTACAGAAAAACCTGGTTATTTTTCAAAAACGTGACCCAAATTCCATTTTTAATCTTTATGTATATAATCCATATATCAATTTACACAAAGAATTTATAACTCTAAGAACCTATTGGCAAAAATTGGAACAATTTAATCTTCAAAAAGGATAATGATAATTTATGGAATTTTATTGAATAAATTGAAATTTATTGAAACCCACCAAAGAGGTTTAAATATATATTTTTAAATGAGAGCAGTCACTTCTTATTTGCAAAGGGCATGTTCCAAGACCTGCTGGATGCCTAAAATTGTGGATAGTATCAAACCTCATATATACTGTTTTTTCATATACACACATACCTGTAATAAAGCTTAATGCATACATTAGGCATAAAGATAAACAATAACAATTAATAAAATAGGACAATTATAGCAATATGCCAACATTACTTTTGCACATTGGGGCCATTATTGAGCAAAATAAGAGCTACTTGAACACAAGTACTGTGATACCACAACAGCTGACCTGATAAGTACGAGGGTTACTCTGTAGATATGCTGGGTGAAGAGATGATTCACATCTCGGTGGGTGATAGTGCTAGATTTCATTCCACTACTCAGAACAACACACAATTTAAAATTTATGAATTGTTTATTTCTGGAATTTTCCATTTAATATTTTCAGACCATGGTTGACCACAGGAAACTGAGACCACAGAAAGTAAAAGCTCAGATGAAGGGGGTTGTTATAATTTGAAAGATAATTAAGAACAGTTCTTTATCTAGAAAACCTTTACATAAAGGATAAAACACTTCCCTTTTCATATGAATTTGGTACCACTGGATAATCAAATAGCGGATTAGGAGAATTGTTCCTAAACATTTACTAATAAGTGAAAAGAGATGACAGAGTTTCTCCTTAACCTGACTTGAGCCAGGCTCCTCTGAGCAATTTTCTCGACTAACCCTCAATCTTGGCCTATAAAGACTAGAACAAAACACGAATAGAGTTTCTGACAGCTTGGGGCCACAACTCTAGGATGACCCCAGTCTTCCTCAAAGGCTGGCAGAAATAAATATATAAATAAAATATAGTTTATTCCAATCAGTACCTGAAGATTGGGCCCCTGGCTCCCAGGCTCTGGAGTTTAAGGTATTAGAAACCTAACATCGATAAGTGCCAATTAGCATATTCACATGAATTTCACATAGATCAATGCCCACCTCCTGTTTTGGATTTTAACAACGTTATACATTCCTGACTCTACTGAACACCTCTTCTCTTTTTCCCACCTCCTTATTCCTTCATTCTCCTTTTAAAATGCCCAGTCACACGTATACAAATCTAAGTCGAATTCAAGTCATGCTGGACTCTTTACTGGAATAACATATTCCTGAATAAAATTCGTTCTTCCTATTTAACTGATTTCCAATATTGTTTAGCTTTGAAAGAGTTAGAATATCAATATTCTGCAAATCCAAATGAAATAATGGATGTAGGTATGACACTTCAACAACTGCTAGCATCAAAAAAGAGACAGCAGACATTAGATTTCTGTTGATAAAAGAATGCAATAGTCGGCACATTTATGCTTTCAGCTCCCAATTTGCAGAGAACACAGAATCTATTTCTCTGTAAACATAAATAGATAAAATGCTCTGGGTTCTTTAACAGATAAAATGTAAGGGAAAATAATAATTGAGGGAAGATGTATAAAATAAAGGGGCTTAAAAGATACAATAATAAACTATGAAATAAATACAAGGTAGTGGTGACTTTGAAAGTCAGATCATGGTTATTTATGGGAGAAGGCAGGCGTTGTGCTTGGGATATAGCTACTTGAAATTTCTTTGGTGCCTGGAGTTGTTATTACTGGGTGGTGGTAACAAGAATGACTACACATTTTAATACACATTAAGCTGTAAATTTGTTTTTTGTGTGATTTTCTATATTTCTGTTTTGTATTATAATATGTTTAAAAATAAATATTAACATTGTATTCTGCCCTACATTATAAATATTGGTGTACATATCTTATTTCTTTTAAATATCTATCAGTGCCTGGCTGACATTTTGTGATAGATAAACGGAACCAATAATGTAACATTAATAATATTGATAATAATGAACATTTACTGATTATTCTACATTCCTGGTACAGTGGACTTCCTCATTCCCACAACTATCAAAGTTTCTATTACTCTTTCAGGCAGAAAAGCTAATAACCACAAATCTTATATTCTTTATCACTTTCCAGCCAAGCAAGAAGTGCTAAAATCTATTCTCTGATTCCTAAGGCTAGAAAGACTGTAACTTTTTGTTTGATTATGCTGCTACTGTCTCCCACCTCCTAGCCTGCCAAATGTTTTTAGGCAAAAAGTTACAACCACAAGTATAAACTGGTACAATCCTTTCTTCAGGCCCTATCTTTGCCAGTTTCTGTCTGCTTCAAGTTTCTCTCCAGTTCCTTCATATTGTTGCTCTCTTTTTTAACATCTTTTCCAGATTATATAATTTTTAGCTGAGTGATGATTACGTCAGTAGGAGCTACGCTTAGAAGAAGAAAAAAATAATTTATGTCTGAGTAATTTCTCTGCTATTATTCATGTATTTTGATGTTATTTAAATACTAGTTTTCACTACAGTCTCGTTAAAAGAATAGTTTTGACAAGTAAACAACAATTTTACTCCACTAAGGACATTTCTGTAGGGAAAAATGATGTTAATAATTTTGGTGGAATGGGATTATTACACAGGTGTAGATCCATTCAGAATATTTACTTGCTTGGTTATTTCCAACATACAAATCAATCATTACTTTGATTTAGTTGAGAAATAATACTATTAGAAATAATTAAGTACACTTTTAACCAGAAGAATGAATTGTGTATCATTTTCAATGCTGAAAATAGAGACTTTAGAATATTATGAATTGCACTGTCTTAGAACACAGAATTTACATATTAAAGTGACAATAATCAGCTTTTGTGCTGATTGTTTCACTTTGTGTTTGCCAAAATGTATTACATTGACTGATTGATGGAGTGAGACAAAGTCTCACTCTGTTGCCCAGGCTCCAGTGCAATGGTGCAGTCTTGGCTCACTGCAGCCTCCACCTCACAGGTTCAAGCAATTCTCCAGCCTCAGCCTCCCAAGTAGCTAGGACCACAGGTGCCTGCCACCAAGCCTGACTAATTTTTGTATTTTTAGTAGAGATGGGATTTCACCATGTAGGCCAGTCTGGTCTCAAACTCCTGACCTTAGGTGATCCACCCACCTTGGCCTCCCAAAGTGCTGGGATTAAAAGCATAAACTACTGAGCCTAGATGTATTACCTTTATTATACAATTAATTATACTTCATGTCTTTCCCTATGTCTTTCTTTGGTCAAAAAATTTACAAAATGGGGTGAAAGTTTTACTTTGAATCAAAGCATATTGTGTTTGTATTTTCAAACTTATTTCCTATAATTTCTGATAAATTTTGTTTTGTTCTCTGCATTTAATTATCACCTAATCCTTAATATAACAGGCCATTCATATCATGAAAGGTCCAAAAATGAGTATTGTCTAGAGTCAGATTTGCCAGACATCTGAAAGAGATGTAGTGTAAACAAATTGATAAATATTGTAATTTAGCTCTCAGCAGGATTTGACAAAGTCATTGTTAGGTTCTCATCCAAATGCATAACCTTTTTTCCTGGGAACACAGAAAGCTTATATTTCCAGCTTGTTTTATAGTCAAATTTTATACTTTATCTGGGCAAATATATCGAAAAATATATAGGCAAATATTTTCTCAAATTCTTTCCAGCTTGACCCCTAAAATATCTTGCATAATTCTTAAGTTCCTTTTTTACATATTTTCTTATGAAAATCCAGAGACGCATGTTTTCAATGATGGAGCTACTAGAAGATAAAAAAGCCCTTTCCGTCTGATTATGGAATGACTGTATGAAACAATTTCCCTAACCTCCAAAACCACCAGCCATTTATTAAATCTCCATCATGAGAATACGTGAACCTTTTTATGTTATGCCACAGAGTACTTATTAACATAGTTTCACACTCAAGCCTTATATATCTTGATCAGCATAAGGAAAATATCTTGGCAATATGCCAAATCTAGAAGGTGAAATCGTATGTTCCCTTGAAAAGGAATTTTCAAATGTATGACCTCTGAAGGTATAACAATACCAATTTTTTTTTTTGCTTTTAATGATCATTTTATGCCATTTTATTTTGAATTTTTGTCTATGTTTTGAAAGGTCACAGTTGAAGACTGTCACATGCTAACTTGGTGAAGTGAATCATTAAAATTTAAGTTCACTTTTCATAAATCTGCATTTCCAGGCCTAGACAGAATATCAAAAATATTTCTGTTAAAAAAAACTTTCAATAAACTAGATATCGATGGAACTTATCTCAAAATAATAAAAACTACTTATGACAAATACACAGCGAATATCATACTGAATGAGCAAAAACTGGAAGCATTCCCTTTTAAAACTGGCACAAGACAAGGGTGCCCTCTCTTATCACTCCTATTCAACATAGTATTGGAAGTTTTGGGCAGAGCAATCAGATAAGAAAAAGAAATAAAAGGTATTCAATTAGGAAAAGGGGAAGTCAAATTCTCTCTATTTGTAGATGACATGATTATATATTTAGAAGACCCCATCATCTCAGGCCAAAATCTCCTTAAGCTGATAAGCAACTTCAACAAAGTCTCAGGATACAAAATCAATGTGCAAAAATCACAAGCATTCCTATACACCAAAAACAGACAGAGAGCCAAATATGAGTGAACTCCCATTCACAATTGCTACAAAGAGAATAAAATACCTATGAATACAACTAACAAGGGATGTGAAGGACTTCTTCAAGGAGAACTACAAACCACTTCTCAAGAAAATGAGAGGACACAAACAGATGGAAAAGCATTCCATGCTTACGGTTAAGAAGAATCAATATCATGAAAATGACCATGCCACCCAAAGTAATTTATAGATTCAATGCTGTCCCCATTAAGCTACCGTTGACCTTTTTCACAGAACTGGAAAAAAACAACTTAAACTTCATATGGAACCAAAAGAGAGCCCACATAGTGAAAACAAACCTAAGCAAAACAAAAACAACAACAAAAAAACAAAGCTGGAGGTATGACTCTACTTGACTTCAAACTATACTACAAGGCTACAGTAATCAAAACAGCATGGTACTAGTATCAAAACAGAGAAATAGACCAATGGAATAGAACAGAGGCCTCAGAAGTAATGTCACACATCTACAACCATCTGATCTTTGACAGACCTGACAAAAACAAGCAATAGGGAAAGGATTCCCTGTTTAATAAATAGTGTTGGGAAAACTGGCTTGCCATGTGCAGAAAGCTGAAACTAGACCCCTTCCTTACACCTTATACAAAAATTAACTCCAGTTGAATTAAAGATTTAAACATAAGCCCTAACACGTTAAAAACCCCAGAAGCAAACCTAGGCAATACCTTTCAGGACATAGGCATAGGCAAGGATTTTATGACTAAAACAACAAAAGCAATGGCAACAAAAGCCAAAACAGACAAATGGGATCTATTAAATTTAAGAGCTTCTGCACAGCAAAATAAATTATCATTAGAGTGAACCAGCAACTAACAGAATGGAAAAATTTTTTTTCAACATACCCATCTGGCAAAGGGCTAATATCCAGAATCTACAAAGAACTAAAACAGATTTACAAGAAAAAAATACAAACAACCCCATCAAAAAGTAGGCAAAGGATATGAGCAGACACTTCAAAAGAAGACATTTATGTAGCCAACTAACATATGAGAAAAAGCTCATCATCACTGGTCGTTAAAGAAATGCAAATCAAAACCACATTGAGTTACCATCTCACACCAGTTAGAATGGCAATCATTAAAAAAATCTAGAGATAATAGATGCTGGAAAGAATGTAGAGAATAAGAACGCTTTTACACCATTGGTGGTAGTGTAAATTAGTTCTATCATTGTGGAAGACAGTGAGGTGATTCCTCAAAGATCTAGAAATAGAAATACCATTTGATCCAGTAATCCTATTATGAGGTATATACTCAAAGGATTATAAATCATTCTACTATAAAGACACATGCACATGTATGTTCATTGTGGCAATGTTTACAATAGCAAAGACTTGGAATCAATTCAAATGTCCATCAATGATAGACTGGACAAAGAAAATGTGGCACATATACGCCATGGAATACTATGAAGCCATAAAAAAGAATGAGTTCATGTCCTTCGCAGGGACATGGATAAAGCTAGAAACCCTCATTCTCAGCAAACTGACATAGGAACACAAAACCAAACATTGCATGTTCTCACTCATAAGTGGGTGTTGAACAATGAGAACACATGGACGCAGGGAGGGTAACATCACACACTGGGGCCTGTAGAGAGGTGGGGGGATTGGGGAGGGATAGCAGTGGGTGGGGGATTGGGAGGGATAACATTAGGAGAAATACCTAATGTAGAAAACAGGGGGACAGATGCAGCAAACCACCATGGCATATGTGTACCTATGTAACAATCCTACACAATCTGCACATTTATTCCAGAACTTAAAATATAATGGAAAAAAAAAATCTTAATTTTATCAACCAAGTATTTAACAATAAATAGTTCCATATTAAAAAAAAAAAATCTGTTCTCAATCTCTTAGGTGACTAGCTGAGTTCATCTAAACTCAAGTGTTTTTAGAATCATGTTCTCTATAGACAAACTTTTTAGCATGGGTTGGCGTTATTAGCATTTCTACATAGCAAATTACCCCAAATTTAGTTAGATAGAAAAACAAGCAAATAACAAAGCAAAACAAACAAATGAACAAAAGCCCATTAAATTTTTCTTGGGTATGCTGGTTAGAAATTTAGAAATTATACAACAGGAGCTCCTTGTCTCTGCCCCATGATTATTCTGCTGAAAAGATTCCAAACAGAAGTTTCTTGATTACTCAAGGCTGGACACACTTGAGAATTTATTCATTCCTATGCTTAGTACCAAGACTGGGAGAACTCAAAGACCAGGACTGCCAACCAGAGAACCTGCAAATGGCCTCTCCATGTGGATTGGCTTTCTCACAGTATGTTGGCTTTGCAATAGATTGACTTCTTAGGCAGTGGCTCAGGACTTCAAGTATGAATTTTCCAGCAAATAAACTGAAAGATAAATAAACTATTATGACCTAACCATGCATTGTTACTCCTGCCAGATTCTTTCAGTTACAAATAAATCATAGGCCACTCAGATTTAAGGAGACAGACATTGACCTCCATCTCTCAAAGTGAAAAGTATGAAGAAACTTGCGACCATTTGTTTTAAAATGATCATGGTGAGTAGCCCATGGCTTCTTGAAGCATACTAATCACCTGAATTTATATGCAAAATATTTTATATATATGTACTTTCATTTTTAATGGGTCTAAAATTTTCATCTTAGAAATTGACATAAGAATAATCAAATCTCATGCATTATTTTTGTGGCTGCATATACAGGTATCACAGTAAATTGGGGAATTTTACTCATACCCATTTGGTACATGAAACATTTAGAGTGGTTTCTTGCAAAGGCCTGTCATCATGTGGAGGCCTAAAATGGCTACAAGTTAAAATGTAAATGAAGGTAAGGGGCATCTTCAGAGAATGTACTCCTTAGAAATCTAACCAGAGATGTTAGGATTTAAGCTGTCTATGAAAGTTATTTAAATAAAATTGGAATAACTTTTTTTTTTTCAAATTTATATCTAGGGCTCTAGTGATGTTGAAATAACCCAGAGACAATTTTTCTTTATCAGTCAGGAGCTCATTCTTGACAAAAGCACTCCTCCTAGACTAAAATATTGGAACCTTTTACATAACAACCGATGTCTCAAATTTTTTGAAAATTTAGTGGTAGCTCTTTTTATGTGACTTTCAAAAATCTACTATGATACTTTTAAATAACTTGTATATTTTTCACACAGTTGGTTTGATTTTTAAAAATTATCTTTGTCTGAAACACAAAGGATGCCAGACAATAGATATTAAATGTTCTCTGCAGTTATCATATTCATAATTTAACAGTAATATTTATTTCTACTTGATAAGGGTGGTCTATGTGATTGTTCAGACAGAAACAGAACATGGTATGTTTTGACTGTGTCTGTGAGATCTTTTTCTAAGCCTACTGACCTTTCTATTTTTAAAGTGAAGTGGGATGCATACATTTGGGTTTGAAAATTTAGAAAATAAACTTCTAATAAAGAAGTGACAGAAGTAGTTTTGGGTGCCCATATCATATTTATAACCTTAGCTATTTAGGTATATTTCCTTCTTAGCATTAGGATTAATAAAGTACTCTTAGGCAACAAAGACACTAAGTTAACAAGTAAAGAAAGTATTGCACAGGCCAATAGATGGGCAAAGAGTACTCTATGCAGAATGAACAGGATAGATCAGGCAAGAAATTAGGAGAGACAGCTTGTTCCAGGTTTATATGGAAAACTGCAGGAAAATAATTATCAACACAATGTAATGGCTGAGATCATATTACTGAAGTTCTTGAATGTAGAGATAGTATGTATTTTGGCTTGGGGAACTACACTATTAAAAGTGTGCCTTATGCATATTAGCTTTGAATAAAAGTTTGCATTAAAATGAAGTGCAAGAGAAATTTGCAGCCCATTTATGAGACTAAAATTTTTAAGAGTTGTTTCCAGGAGATCTTGATAAAATATTGTCTCTGCAAATTACTCAAATACAAACTGAATTTAATTTACTTGAGACATATGGAAAAATAGTAATTTTCCTCTTCAATTAAAAAAGGAAAAAAGTCACAGCCATTTTTTTTGGAAAAAAATAGTATTATTATGTATGTATAGATGTATGGATGTATGTAGTAAATTTCTGTTTAGCTACTCAAATAGCCAAGAATAGTTAGAACCCATCTTTCTAAATAATCATATAATTACTAAGTTACAGAGAAGGCCTGCTGGACTGTAGCAAGTTCTCACAAAATCAGAAGGAAAAAAGGAATGAAATATCAATAGAAAATAAAATAATAAAATAGGAAGCAGAAAAGATACTAATTAAGAGGTAGAAAGCCCTTTCAAAGCCAGTGTGTTACAAAGGAAGTCTTTAATTGATCTTGAGTTGAGTTCTGTATATGATGAAAGCAAGTGGTCCAGTTTCAATCTTCTGTATATGGCTAGACAGCTATGCCAGAAACATTTATTAAATAAGGAATCCTTTCCCTATTGTTTGTCATTGTTGACTTTGTTGAAGATCAGATGCTTGTAGGTGTGTAGCTTTATTTCTGGATATCTAAGTTGTTCTTCTGTGTGTCTTTTTTGTACCAGTACCATGTTGTTTTGGTTACCATAGCCTTTTTGTATACTTTGAAGTTTGGCAGTGACATGCCTCTGGCTTTGTCCTTTGCTTCTAATTATTTTAGTTACTTGGGCTCTTTCTTGGTCTTATATGATTTTTTTTTTTTAAGTAGCTGGGATTACAGGCACACGCCACCATGCCTGGCAGTCCTATATGATTTTAAAATCATTTTTTCCAATTCTGTGAAAAATGGTTTTGATAGTTCAATAAAACTAGAATTGAATCTGTAATTTGCCTTTAACAACATTGATTTTAACAATACTGATTCTTCCTATCCATGACTGTGGAATGTTTTTCCATTTGTTTGTATCATCTCTGATTTCTTTCAGCAGTGTTTTGTAATTCTCATTGTAGAGATGTTTCATCTCCCTGGTTAGCTATATTCCTAGATATTTTATTCTTTATGTGACTATGGCAAATGGGATTGCATTCTTGATTTGGCTTCCAGTTTGGATATCACTGGTGTATAGAAATGCTACTGACTTCCGTACATTGATTTCGTATCCTGAAACTTTACTGAATTTATCAGTTCTAGTAGCCTTTGGGTAGAGACTATGGCATTTTCAAGTATGGAATCACATCATCTGGGAAGAGAAATAGCTTGACTTCCTCTCTTCCCATTTGGATGCATTGTATTTCTTTGTCTTGCCTGTTGCTCTGGCTAGGACTTCTAGTACTATGCTATACAGGAGGAGTGAGAGCTGGCACCCTTGTCTTGTTCTAGTTCTCTATGGGAGTGCTTCCAGCTTTTGCCCATTCATTATGGTATCAGCTGTGAATTTGTCATTGACAGATGTTCAGATTTTGAGGTATTTTCCTTTGATGCTTAATTCATTGAGGGTTTTAAACCTTTTTGAAAGTCTTTCTGTGTCTATTGAGATTATCATATGGTTTTGTTTTTAGTTCTGTTCATGTCATGAATCACATTTATTGAATTACCGATGTTGAAACAACCTTGACTCCCAGAAATAAGCCTACATGATCATGGTGAACTGCTGGATTTGCTTTGCTAGTATTTGGTTGAGAACTTTTGCACCTATATTCAATAGGAATACTGACCTGTAGTTTTCTTTTCTCTTTTTTATTGCATTTTAGGTTACATGTGAAGAACATGCATTTAGGAAGAACATGCATGTGATGAACATGCATGCATTTTATTGCATTTAGGGTACATGTGAAGAACATGCAAGATTGTTGTATAGGTACACACATGGCAGTGTGATTTGCTGCTTTCCTCCCCATCACCTATATCTGGCATTTCTCCCCATGCTATCTCTCCCCAATTCCCCACCCCCTGCTGTCCCTCCCCTACTTCCCCTGGACAGACCCCAGTGTGTGATGCTCCCTTCCCTGTGTCCATGTGTTCTCATTGTTCAACACCCACCTATGAGTGAGAACATGTGGTGTTTGATTTTCTGTTCTTGCGTCAGTTTGCTGAGAACGATGGTTTCCAGGTTCAGCCATGTCTCTACAAAGAACACAAACTCATCGTTTTTTATGGCTGCATAGTATTTCATGGTGTATATGTGCCACATTTTCCCTGTCACAAATTTTGGAGAATCTGATGAATACGTTTTGGGAATGATCATCTTGTATACTAAATGTGGGTGTTCTCTGAATTTCATGAATTTGTAATCTGTGGGTATTCTCTACTAGAGATGTCCACATTTCTAGGGATGTTGGGGAAATTTTCATGGATAATATCCACAAATATGTTTTCCAAGTTGCTGGCTTTCTCTCCACATCTTTCAGGAAAGCCAATGAGCATAGGTTTGGTGTCTTCATATAATCCCATATTTCTCAGATTTTTTTTCATTGTTTATATATATATTTTTATTTTTGACTGCCTATATTGATTTGAAGGAGCAGTTTTTAGCTCTGAGATTCTTTCCTCAGCTTGGTCTAGTCTGTTATTAATGTTTCCAATTACATAATGAGCTTCCAGAAGGTCAATTTGTTTCTTAAAATGGAAATGTCATCTTTCAATTCTTTGACCTTTTACTGTGCCCCTTGGATTGGTTTCAATCTTTTCTGGTATCTTGATGAACTTCCTTGCCATCCAGATTCTGAATTGTATGTCAGTCATTTCAGCCATTTCAGCTTTGTTAAGAATCATTCCTGAGGAGCTAGTGTGGTCATCTGGAGGGAAAAAAAACACTCTGTCTTCTATAGTTGCCAGAGTTCTTGTGCTGATCCTTTCTCATCTGTGTGGATTGATGTTCCTTAAATTTTTAAAGCTGCTATTTTTGAATTGGGCTTTTTGCTTTTATGTTATTTGGTGCCCTTGAGGATTTGACTGTGGTATAGATTGGGTTTAGTTGATTAGCTTTATTTCTGGATGCTTTCAGTGGACCAATGCTCAGCTCAGCACTCCCGGGCAAAGTGCTTGACTCCTAGTGAGCTGGAAACAGGCCTGCAGCTTTTTATTCTAACCTTTTGAGGTTGAACTTCTGCAGCACTGCTGGAGCCATCATGTTCCCAGTCTGCTGACATTTCAGTGGGGGGCTGCTAATAAATATGTTCTAGTGGGGCGATGGAGGTCCCCGCTTGTGTGTGTGCTGCTGGGGTGCTGAGGAGTTCACATGTGCATGTACACCAGCAAAGTGGAAGGGGGAGGCTGCTGGTGATTATATGCCAGCAAGGAAAGGCTTTGGGCAAGTGTGCACCAGAAGCGGGAGACTGTGTATGGATGTCCACTGGCAGGGGTCCATTAGCAAAAGCTCTCTGATGATCAGGTGAGATTTGCTGGTGAAAGAACTATAGATGTCAGTGGCACCTAGCAAATGCTTAAGTTGGGTAGCTGAGGCTGCACAATAAGTGGGTGCAGCCAGGTAGAGGCCCTGGGAGATGTCAGCAGACATTGGGGTGCTCAGATAAGACTCACTGTGTCCTACTGCTAAGGCAGCCCTTCTGTGTCCAGATTTGGCAGCCAACAAATGCTAGAGCTGCTTAGAGAAAATATTGCACACCTTTAGGTTTGGGCGCCCATGGCCATACTCCATTGCTGCCATGACCATGCCAAACCCTCCAGGCTCCATGCAGGCTGGAGTTCTGTATCTTTGAACTTTCCATTCAGTTCTCCCTGCCAACTCAGATGTCTATCAGGGTCATGGGTCTCCAACAGCTAAGATCCTGGAGATTCATAGTAAGAGTTTGCCACTCCATGCCTACTTCCCTCACCTCTTTCCTATAAGCAACTCAGGGCCAGGAACAAATCCTGGCACTCAACAATACTGTGCAGCATTTCCAGTTTTCTCTCCTTTAAGCCCAGGGTCTGTGTCTTCCCTATTTTCATGCTTAATGCCTTCTTTCTGAATATCTGTTCAGTGTGTGGTGTGTTAGTCTGCTTGATGGTTTAGTGATTTCAGGTGGGAGAAGCTGTTCCTGGCTGCATCTAGTTGACCATATTGCTTGAGTTTTTGTATTGGTTTAGTTATGTTTTTGAAGGGTGACATTTTAATTATCAGAATATCCCATCTAACTTTTTTTAGATTAATGCATTTTTTGTGTGTCACAATTGATGTTAACTTCACAAATAGTTTTCACTTCCATTGTTGGTTACATTCTTAAGTTATTATAATAATATTTCTTGCTATTTTCTAGAATATTTCTTTTGATAAAAGGCCCAATTGCTTGACATGTATTGAGCATATCAGTATGACAAAGCTGCTCCCTGCTGACATAAACTAACAGTTTCTCCAGCCAGGTGGTCTTCAAAGAGTAGCAGAGTTATGATAAAATATGGCTAATCAAATTCAAATTTACAAATATTTTATAACATTTGATATGATGATACGAAGCATGGGAATTTTTCATGTAAGAATAAGTAAATCTACTTACTTTGCTTTCTTTTCACTTTATCTCCATATTCTCTAGCCAAAGATGAATCTCTAAGGTAAACAAATGTATGTCTGCTTATGCAACCATAAAGAGATGCCTATCTGAGCACTGGAAAATCAATGAGTTGAGAGTTAACTTTGATAGCTATGCTACCGTCATACATTCAACACCTGAATAATTACTGAGTGCCTCCATTCTTTCTAGTTACTAAAAATATCCAACATTTTGTTCAGAGAAATGCACACACATACACACATATACATATAAACACATATATACATATATGTATATACATACACCCCCACACATATACACATACACAATCTGTGTTAAGTAATTTACTTGAATCATGCATCATCTAATTCAGCCTTCTTCTATAGTTTATATGAGATTCAACCATAGTTTTATAAGAGAATAAAGTGAGATACAGAGATTATAGCTTGGTCACACATGTGCTAGAAAAGGAATTAAAGTTCAGGCTGCTTGGCTCTAAAGTTCACTTCCTTACATGGTATGTTAACACCTCCTAATACTTCTCGAGGACTCAGACCAGGCTTCTCAGGAGGTGACATGCTAGCTAAGTATGAAGTGACAATCTGAAATATAATAGAAAAAATTCTAGACAAACAGATTGGATGACACACAATATGACATACAAAAAAAAATGGTGTGTTTGCAGAGCTAAAAAATTCTTGAGTGGCTATAATAATATAGAGATAGAAAGAGAGCTTGCAGGAAGTACAGCTCTAATAGTAGCCAGGAGATCAGCTTATGATATGGAAAAATGTTTGTCATCCAATCTGTCTAGAATTTTTCACTCCAATCTTTTTTCTTTTTTTCAGATGGCCTTGAGCTAACATCTATTAAGTTGAAGGAAAAAGTGGAATAGGCAACAGATAAAATAAAATGAACTTTCAGTATCTAAACTATGTCTATAGAGATGTTGGGCTTGGGATCATAGACATAGAAATGATTAAAGCAAAATAATCAGAAGGCTACTAAGATCTGAGGGGTTTTTATTTATAAATAAAACAAACCCTCATCCCTAAATTCTGTGATTCCTTCATTTCTAAATCAACTCATAGGCCCCTATACTCATGCTAGCAGAAAATTATCTGCAGATAATTCTTTATATCCTGTATGAACACTTTAACACTTAAATAGATGTAGCTATTCTTGCATTAGACTATGGTAGTTTCTGTTAAAACAGTCCCCATATGAAAGTAGTTAAACAAATAAATATTTATTTATTTATTTTTTGAAGTAGAGGGTGGACTTTAATGTTTATTTACAGTATACTGCAAGATATAAAAGTCCACATAGAAATAAGAAACCTAGTCAGAGGACAAGCATCATACAATATTTAGAAGAAGTCAGCTCTGTTGGATTCCAATCTGTTGCTCTCCCATTTCAAATATGCCGTTTTTATTTTGTGGTCCATTAAGGCTCCCACCTTCAAATCTGCTTTTCAGCCAAAAGGCAGTGATTAATGAAAAGCAACAACATACTCTTTTTCTTAAGTGGTTATAATTTGTATATTGATATATAATTTCTAAACATTCCATTGGTCACAACATAGTCACAGAGCCACCTTATTATAAAGAAGGCTTGAACAGCCTCTTTTTTAATTATCTGGGTTTTTTTTTTTTTTTTTTTTGGAGAAGTAGTCTAACTTTGTCATCCAGGCTAGAGTCCAGTGGTGCGATCTCAGCTCACTGCAATGTTCGCCTCCAAGGTTCAAGTGATTCTCCTGCCTCAGCCTCCCAAGTAGTGGGATTACAGGTGCCTACCACCATGCCTGGCTAATTTTTGTATTTTTAGTAGAGGCGGGGTTTCACTATGTTGGTCAGTCTGGTCTCAAACTCTTGACCTCAAGTCGTCTGTCAAGAGATCAAGACTAGCTTGGCCAACATGGTGCAACCTCGTCTCTACTAAAAATTCAAAATTAGCTGGGCATGTTGGTGCACGTTTGTAATCCCAGCTACTCAGGAGGCGAACACATGAGAATTGCTTGAACCAGGAGGCAGAGATTGCAGTGAGCTGAGATCTTGCCATTGCACTCCAGCCTGGGTGGCAGAGTGAGACTCTGTCTCAAAAAAATTATAGTAATAATAATATTTATATTAAATTTCAAGGTAAAACCTAATTTTATGCTGTGTACACATATGTGTTATATACCAATGTACTTTATATATCTATATGTATATACATGTATATATATAATGAAAATAAGTTAATTTTAGGAGCATTCCAATACATTGGGGGAAAAATCCTACACTCAAAAGAAGAAATCAGTAATTCAGGAAATAAAAGTAATACAGGAATAACAAATAAACTTAAGAACTGATTCTTTGACATGACCATGGAAATAGATATGTCATAAACTATATTAATAAATAAAGTTGAAAGTTGGAGGACAGCCAATAAAGCAAAAAATACAAAATAAAGTAGTAAAAATAACCACATATATATAGAAAACTGGCATATTCTTTGCTCAACTCTATGTAGAAAATCAGAGTTCAAGTGACAATGATCTCTAGGTTATGGTAATTAACAACTGATCTCAAAAGAGGTAGAAAGAGTACGATTATTATAAAATAAATTAAAACAATAAAAATGATAATTCTGAATCTCCTGTCCAATTAGATTGCCATCCCAAGCCCTAATTTGTTGAAATGATAAACAGCAGATACAGCTTTAATAGAAATCATATGATGCATATATAAAGCTAAAGCTGTTTAACGATGAGGGAACCATACTTAATTGATATTTTTATATAGAATTGGAATACACATCTAGAATAGTTGTCTAATGCTATTCTTAATAAATATCCACTAACTTTGTTACTTGTATGCATGTTTTCCTGAGGTGATTGTTTTGATAATTTGATTAATCTTGTGCATCTGTCTTTCTTTTTCCCTAATTACCCCTATAGTTACAGAAATATTATACACTGTTCAATTCTTTCTACTTAATAGTTCTCTACTAAATCATAGCTAAAGGAGAAATTATTTCTGTATTACAAATAATGTTAAAAGGTCCCTTGTCAATATATTTATATAAAGCAGATGTTTCATTAGAAAACATATTTATCTCACTGGCAGTTTCACTATCATTCACATTGTTCAATAGCTAAATATTATTTACTGAATTTTTTACTACTTTATTTCCACAATGATTAGTAGCAAATAATTTAGACCTGAGAGAAACTTCAACATCATTTAATACAAGCTTGTCCCTAGGGGAAATTACCTGCAAAGTATTTCTGACCAAAGTATTTCTATTTAATTTAATTTCACCAATGTAAAATACAATACCCAATGCAGCCATTTCTATCATTGAGTCCCTGCAATTATTCATTCCACATTGTTTCTGGTTCTGCTTTATTGAGGAAGAATCCATTTATGATAAATTTAATTCTGTCCAAAAACAACTGTGCACCTCCTAAGGTTCATTACCTCAGGGATTACTCCTTTTGGTTTCTTAAAATGCTCTTTTGCTTCATTCTGCTCCCTGTCAGTGGGTCCCACCTTACTTTGTGATGGAAAGATCAGGAAAGTAATCCAACTTGTAGGCTTGTTGGAAGCAACAAAGCGAGCTCTTAAAAGCCCTTAAGAGAATGAAGTTCTCTATTTATAAGCAAATGACGTTTTTATGTGATGAATCTGATTCATAGGCTATGGACTCATGAGTACTTGGTTTATAGACATTGGTCTTAGAAAATGCTCCTGAGCTACGTAAGAAATTATTCACATGCAAGCTATCCAGAGTTACCTCAATAGACGTGTTAGTCCTTTCTTTTTTGAGCCTTTCCTTTCTTTAATGCACAATCCATTCCTAAATTCCTGAGTTGTTATGAATTGGAGTGTACTGATTCATTCAACTGTTGGTAATTTGTAGAATTGTTCTCTATATTTTGATAGCTTTTCTCAATACTTTTTGAAGCGTAAGAAATATCACTTAATCCATGATGAAACATTTTATATCAACTAAGCGTATACTACATTAAGATGCATATTTTCTTTACAATACAAATTATATAATTTATAATATAATCGAATACAATATATACATTTTAAATACAATCAAACAATTACCCTATTTTATTATAATAAACTTCTTCCAAAGAGCTATAATCCAAGCCAATATAACTAGTATTTGCAATTTCAGCTCCCAGGCAAAGTTCACCCTCTACCAGGCAAATGGACTCCTATAGACCTCTCAGTTCACTATTAGTTTTAGATTCCAATACTGGCTTCACCACTTATTAGAGAGATGGCCATGGAAAAATTAATTCCATAAAATGTTGATTAGGAATATGCATTGTGTGGATTAATGTGAATATTAAATATACCATATATTTAAATGCCTAAAACAGCACTTGATTGAAATAAGTGCACAATTTATGATAGTTTTATGATAGTTCATCATTATTCTGTTTAAGTAAAACAAACATCTTCCTTCTTCTCCTCTTCCTCCTCTATAACTATCTTTATCTTCTCCTCCTCCTCATACTTCTTTTTTTAAGTGTTTAACCAAATATTCATCTATTTTACAATTATTTTAGCTTTCTTATATTTAAATATAGTTCTTAGATTTTATCTGCTTACATTTATTTTGTATTTGATCATCTGCATTATAACAATGATAACTTTAATTTTTTACATGATACATAATATTTATGCATACTTATAAGGTATGCATACTTATATATGATATTTGTTACATGCATAGACTGTAAAATCATCAAGTCAGAGTATTTGGGGTAGCTATCACGTCAAAGGTATTCATCATTTCTATGTGTTGGGAACATTTCAAATTCCCTCTTACAGCTATTTTGAAATATGCAATATATTGTTGCTAACTGTAATCATCCTACTATGATACTGAACATTGGAAATTATTTATTCTAACAACATGTTTGTACCCACTAAATAATCTCTCTTTATCACTTTCTCCACCCATGTACCTTTCTCAGCCTCTCATATCTATCGTTCACCTCTTTATCTTCATGAGATTAACTTTTTTATCTCCCACATATAAGTGGGATGTCTAAATGTATTGCTAGGCATGGAAAGCTTTCAGGAATTATTTCATTTAATAACTTTTTTATTCTTTCCATCTTTGCTTTGCTTTTTGGGACACTAAAACCTGTAACATTTGGTCACTTTATGGTGCAACATGTCTTGCAGGCTATGTTCATCCCTTTCTCCCCACTTTTTTCTTTTATTTTATGTGACTGGGTTATCTCAAAAGACTTGCCTTCAAATTCTGATATTTTCTTTTCTGCTTGATTTAGTCTATTGTTAATGCCTTTGAGTATATTTTGTATTTTATTCAATGAATTCTTCAGTTCCAAAAGTTTGGTTTGGTTCTTTTTTGTGCTATCTCTTTGGTAATTTTTCAATAACCTGAATTGTTTTTCTCATTGGTTTGTATTGTTTGTCTTTGCTCTCTTGTATCTCACTAAGCTTTTTAAATGTAATGATTTTGAATTCTTGTTCTGAGATTTCATAAGGTTTATTTTCTCTGAACCTCATAAATTTTCCTTATGCTGGAAAATTACTGTGTTCTTCTGGAGGTATCATTTTTCCTTGCTTTTTTTTTCTTGTGTCCTTAATGTTGATACATGCATATCTGTTCTAACAGTCGCTTCTTTCAATTTTCCAAATCTGCTTTCCTTGTGAAGGCTTTTTTCCCTGAGGCTGTATGTATGGTGTTGGCTGGTTAGGGCCCTTTGGCTTTGAGTGTATGTGTGTGCAGTAATGTAGTCTCTGCATGATTTCTTCAGCTGTAGAGCATCAGTGGTGTCTGTGATGTATTCAGTGCCTTAGGTTATGGTTATTAGTGGAGGCTGTGGTGAAGTTTTCCTGGGGATGAGGATGCCAGATGGGCCATTGAATCCCAGTGATGGCAGCAGCAGGTTGAGTGTGACTTTCCTTGTGCTGTATCCTGGAGCAGTTTTAATAGAGTTAAGTGGGTCAATTCTTGGAACGTAAGGAGGCTAGCTTGGGTGCCAGTAGTGACAGTTTTGGGCCAGGTAGGTGAGTGGGTCCCTGGACCCTTGGGCAGTGGGAATGGCATGAGGGTTGGCAGTAGCAGTGGTGGGACAAACCTCTGGCTTCCATGCAATTCAAACTGATGTTAGTGGTGGCTGCAACAAGAGGATCAGGCCAGTATGCAGGCCCACGTGTGGTACATTTGGGTCAGTTCCAGCTGTGGTGGCACTGTAAGGTTGGGTGGGCCCAACCTTAGGGATCCGGAGGATTTCTCATGTGCCAATGATGCTAGATATGGCTGGCCATTCCCAATCCCCCAGACAGCATGTGGGCACCAGCATTGGGGAGCAAAGCTGGGACAGCTAGATCAGTCCTCAGGCTCCTTGCAGATGCTAGCTGTGGTAATCCTGGGCATGGTAATTCTAGGCCCCTGGTGGAATACTCAGGTTGGGAATGCAGTGGCTGTTCTTTTTTCCTGCTCTTAGGAAGAGTGGGGTAGATTTTAGTGATAGCAGCCATAGACATAGGCATAGGGTGCTTTGGTCCCAGATGGCAGCTGTGGGCACAGTAACCTGACCTCAGTGTGCTTGGAAATTTGTGGTGGCTATACTGCTGGGAGCAGCAAGTCATTGTCAGTGGCTTGTTCTTTGGCCTGAGTGGCAGTGGCCAGCAGTGGTGCCAGCTGTAGGAGGATGGTGTCAGTGGGACTCCAGGAATGTGGAGATTCAGAGACTATTGGGCCCCAGGGCAGGATGTAGTCTGGCGAGGGGGCTGGACTTTAAAATGGAGACCTTCTCTAGTGGCTTAGTATTAATTAATACTCAGTTTGTGAGAAACAGAATTAATTTTTCAATTGCCACTTGAAAAATTAATTACAATTAACTGGTTTGCAGTGTACAGTCTTTGATCCTCTCATTAATGGTAAGAATTAAGAATTCTAATTAAGAATTCTAATGTCCTATCTTACTTTGAGAACCCTTTAATGGCTGACTGTTCTGGGTGCTATATGTTTTTTCTCTAAATTGTACCTGAAATATAAATACTTTTTTATTCAGTTCATTTATTTATTCTTTCATTTTGTTATAGGAAGACAGAATAAACCAGATTGCATTTTCAATATTCTGTTCAAAATGTCTTTAGCTAAGCCAGCAACATTATTAGGTACAGTTAACCCTCCATATTTATGGGTTCCACATCCATAGATTCAACCAAACATGCAAAAAAAAAATATATTGGAAAGAAAAGTGGATGGTTGTGTCTGCACTGAACATGTAAAAATATTTTCTTTTCCTTATTCACTAAACCATATAGTATAATAGCTATTTACATAGCATTTAAATTGTCAGGTATTATAAGCAACCTAAAAATAATTTCAAGTATACAGAGGATATACGCAGATTATGCAAAATTACTACACTGTTTTATATAAGGGACTTTAGCATCAGCAGGTTTTGGTATCCACATGGTAGGGGATACCATGAACCAATCTCCCATGGATACCAATGGACTACTGTACTTTTTCTTATTTTCTACATCACCACAAATGAATCTCTTTCACTACTTGACAAGGCCTCCCTTTTCTCTAGAATTCCATGGTTATCTTCTACATTTCACTTCAGACCTTTACCAACAGCCTCCTTAAGTTTCATTATGCTTCCCTAATGCTGAGTCCAGTGAGCAGCACTCTATGTTTTACATTTTGTTTTGGCAGCAAACTTCTTTCAGGTACCAAATTCTCTTCTATTTATCAGAGCAAAGCAAACTACTCCAAAGTTTTGCATCATATATCAATAAGTATTTTACTGTGCTCAAACATTTGGGACTTAGAAATGTAGACAGAGCACAAAGGGGATGTTCTTATCTTTGGTCCACGATGGCTGAAGACTCAGCTGAAAAGACTCAATGAGCCCACCATGAATTGGACACCTTGGGGCTAGAATCAATTGAACATCTCATCACACATATGTAAGTCATCTGTGCTGAAATAACACAAATGCTGGGCACAGCTGGGAGTTGGCCAGAGTACCTTTGAGTGTTCTTTCCTTTGTGTGGTTTGGGGTTTCTCAGAGCATGGTAGTCTGAGGTGTAGTCTGACTTCTTACATAAAGGCTACATCACCTTCATGTAAGGTGTACAGTACATAAAGGCTCTGAGAGCTGGTGTACAGTAAACAAACTGAAAGCTTCCTGGCATTTTATTACCTAGCCTAGAAAACACATAGCATCACTTTCATCATATTGTATTGCATCAATCACAAACCAGCCCAGATGGAAGGGTAGGAATATAGATCCCTCTCAATGGAAGGAATATTGAAGAATGTGCAGGCATATTTTTAAATTACTGGATTTGTAATACTGAGTTCTTAATCATCTATGAAGTAGAGCTTCTTTTTATATGTTCATTGCCATCTGTGTTTGTTCTTTTGTTAAATGCCTCCTCAAGTTTTGCCTATCTTAGTGGGTTGTATGACATTTCTTTGCTGACTTGTTTTGTTTTATGTTAAAATTTGATCTAACACACTGCTATTCATTTAACACACAGAATATATGTATTTTTACACTATATAGACTAGTTAGTTATTCTTAAGAGAAGTTTGGTCCATCTAAACTTAGTCAAAAATTATTCAAGGTCAAGGTTAAACTCCCAGTTTTTTTCTCTCTGGAAGTATTCAGGGGGTTCTTTTTATGCTTAGTATTCTGTAATTTCTCAAATCTTTGATTGAGTAGGAGTTTTTGTCTTGATCATTTGAGGGACACGTTCATTCGGAAAACATATGCACTTTAGTTTTAGTAATTTTATGTATTTTGTTAGGATTTTTATTTATATTTTCTGTTTTCCAAACAACACTTTTAGTGTTACATTGAACCCTCTGAATTGATCTTTCATTTATATGTTTTTATAATTTTCATTTTTTCACATATTTGCTTGCTTTTAACTGTAACATAAACATTTTATTACTACATTATCATTCTATTCAGCCATTTTATTCTATCATTAAAAACTTTATCAAAAAACTTGTAGGTTTTTTCAAGTCGTTTTTTTTTTTTTTAGTGTCACCCTAGCAGCTGCCTTCCCTACTGTGACTTCCATCTTCATGTGTGGAGCTCAGTTCAGTGTATATTGTACAATAATTTTGTGTGGAATGGCTCAAGATGGAAGGGCATTTCTAGGGTTTTAGTTGCTTTGACTACTAGAATAAAACCAAGAAAAATGGAGATTTATTTCACAAATAAAGCATAAGGCACAGAGTTTTGGAATATTTGTGACTTTTAAGTCATGTAGGTATTTGCTATGTCTGTCTGTGATTCCTGAAAATTGAGTTTGAGGTACTCTTTAACAATATTGTTTTCCATTACTGTTTTTGAAATGTTTTAATGTAATTTTTATAATTTCTAGAGAATTTTTGTGTTTTTCTTTCCTTAACACCCAATTCTTGCTTTATAGATTGAATATACATTCAGATGTTTCTGTGCATACAGTTTAGTTTAAAGACTTTTTCCACCAAGTTTTTTTCTTTTTTTGTGAAGAGAAAAAAAGATAACTGACAACTCTGTATTCACTATGGAGCTTTTTATTATTTCAGCTTGACTAACGATGAGGGCTACCAACTGCCAGAAATTAGAAGACTTTGCACTTCTTTTTATCCAGCCAGGTATGCAGAAATTCTAGCATTTTAGTATGTATTTGTATGTGTGCATGTATGTGTGTATATATGTGTGTGTGTATATACATATATATATGCCTTTATATCTTCTATATATAGTTATATTTACTTATTTTTATTTTTTCCAATTTTTAATTTCAGTGATACATGTGCAGGATGTGCAGGTTTGTTACATAGGTAAACGTGTGCCATGGTGGTTTGTGCAGCCTCAAATTTATATTTTAATTCCTACTCTCCTTATTGGCTAGCTAATTGCTGAGAATACACTCCGGGTTTTTTTTTTTACTTAATCCTTGTTGATTATATTTTACTTAACATATACTCTGGGCTAAGCATTTCTCTGGACTGCTTTACTGGGTATCACTATTTCTGCCTATTAGATATTTAGTGAAATATTACTCTATTGATGTTTCCATTCCATTCTCTTCTGAGTTGAAGATTTATAATATTTTTGTATATTTACTTTCATTTTAGTGGAATCTTGGAATAGAGGCACAGTCATTTATTCAGTCTTTAATCTATACTGAGACTTCAAAGTACTTTTTGACTGATAAGCCCAAGACTCCCTGGGTGAGACTGGGAAAAAGACATTCTCTTTTCATTGATTTATAAAATCTTGGCAATGGGAATAAAGTATATGATGGAATAGAGGGTAGGGATGTAAACATTTTGAGAACAGTATGGAGTGACCATATTCTGGTAGCTTCCTGTCTCACCCCTGAGATTCAAATTGCACCTCTTCATAATGGTAGCTTTGATATAAAGTACTGTCCTCACCAAATTGGCATAGTTGACATGCGATATAATATATAGAAAAAAAAACTAAGTTTATGCTTGATATAGCTTACATGAACACTTTTAAATTCATTCTACTAATGGAATCCATCCAAGTCACAGAGATAGGTATTGAAACTTTTGAACTCTTTTAGAACTTACATAATCATGATTAAATGATGGCTAAAATGAGGATCTAAATCTATTGTATCATTACTTTACAATCAGAAATAAATGATAAAAGTAAAACATTTTATTAACTTGTTATTTAGGTAATAGAAGAGAAATATGTATGATGGAGAAGAATGAATTGATTTGGACTGGTAAGGAAATGTGATTGTAAGAGAAATTTACACACCTAATTAGTATGCAGGAAGGTGTGGAATACTAAAGGGCCTGAAATAAAATTAATGGTTTAAAAAATTCCAAGAGCAGCAACAGCCATGCACCATTATATTCAAAAACAAAATAAGCACATGCTGAAACATTTCTTATCTTAATGTAAGGAAAAACTTGATGTGCCTGGAATAGTAAAACATAAGAAACCATATTCTCAACTGATAGAAATGAAATATTTTCATTTACCAAATCTCATAGAACTTTTCATAAGAAAAATAAACATATTTTCTTCAGAAATATGTATGTGGAGCCAAATTGGTATCACTTAATATTATTAAATATTTTAACTATGAGGTGTTTCTAGGATGTGACTTTAATCCTGAGTGTATCATTGATTATTAATTCTTACTACAGTGTGATGAGGGCAATAACATGTTTGAAAATTTAACCTTAAATTTTTGCTAATTGCAGTAGTAGAAAAATATTTATATAACCCTAAATAAATTTCGAGAAATCAAAGCAGTGAGTACATATAAGTGAGTACTAGATAAGTGAGTGATACAAAATAAGTGAGTATAAGTAAGATGCTGATTGCAAACCAAAGAAAGATGACTGCCTGAGAGAATATAATTTGTCAGGGCATTTTATTTGCAGGCATAAAAAACAAATACAAAAAAAGCGCAGTGGTCATAAGCTAAAATGAAAAGCATTAATTCATTTTGTGTTTTTAGTTATGTTATTAACTAGCTATGTGACTTTGGACAAGTCGCTTACTTTATCTTTACATCAATTTCCTTATATGCAAAGTTGGACAATAATATCTATCTCATAGACTCCTTGTGAGTATTAGATACATTAATCTTATAAAGTACATGAAAGAATGCTTAGCACATAGTATTTGCTATATGAGTATTATTTATTATCAATAGCATTTTTATTAATTATCTAGATTTAGAGCTACCCTCGGGCTCTACTGAATCTAGTATGTAAGAAATATCTCATTGTAACTTTGTCTTTTCTGTTTTGCACAAATTTCTTGCAGGATTACCTAAAGAAATATTCTTGGTATTGTTCCACATCAAGATGTCCACTAGTAGCAGTGAGCTTACATCTTGCTAGCTAAGCTACTTTTTCAGGAAATGAACACTATTTTACCCGTAATTTCAACAAAATTTCTAGTTAAGTTTCTCATTAGACTAGGTTGGATCATGAGCATATTACAAAATAAACCACATGGTTAATGGGGTAGCATCTTTATTTTGGACAGGTTAAGACATATTATGACCACTACCCATGATGATTAGGTCAACTGCTCTCACATGGTGTGAACTAGAAGGGAAAGAGAGGTAGAGCTTCAGAAACATTAAAATGCTGCTACAGAAGAAAAAGAAAATGCTGAGGGCTCTACAATCACAGATATTTATGTTATAAGAAATCAATACAGATTAAAAATTTGGTAAGAGAATGATTTAGTAATAATCCTGATCTTTAGCCACATTTCTCTGCAGTAAATTTGCTGTGATGCTGTGGTGGGGATCATCAAGCTACATTTTCTAAGTTTCTTCAAGTGGGATCCTGCTAGATTCTGCTATTGGGATGTACTAGAGAAACAGAAAAGCAAGAGAATGGAAAAATAGATCTTCTTTTCCTGTTTGTTTGCTGACCTTGCCAGTATTCTCCGAATAACATCCCCTTGCCCTAGGAGCAGTAATTGCTTCAGGTTACCAATTTTTTCGGAACCCCAGAAAGTCTTCTTCAGAGGTAATAGCAGCAGTTGGAACATAACTCTCACTCAGAGGTCTAGCCTCAGTCCAGCAAGGCTTTTACTCTGAGTTTACAAATTTTGATAACTCCAGTCTCTCCCTTTTGTTCATCTAAGCTTCTCATGAGGTCCCTAAGTGGCTTGGAGATGGTGGTGATAGCTTCATTTCGCAGTTGTTTTCTTTGGTTTCAACAGTGTTGTTATTTTTTTCCTCTATTTCCTATGTGGTCAATTTTTAAGATTAATTCATAGTTATAGTTTAGTATTAGTACTTTATGTGAAATGAAATGTTTTATATCATGTAGCCATGGCCTACCAGTAGCATATTCTCTTTTAGGTTCGATAATATATATTTTGCCTCAGTGGCTTTATATCCCTTTTTGTTGCCCAAATTAGTTTTTTATACCCAAAACATCCAATATTACTCATAATTTCTTCTGATATCCATTGTCCTGTGATTTCTCCTAGAAGGCGAATTGTTTATCTCTCCAGTTCACTCTATGAAGTCATACAGGCCTATCTACATAGAACTTCTGTGGTCCAATTTATTCCCTATGTGAAACAGGGCAATTTTTCATCTGGGAATATGTTTCTTTATATGTGAATCAGAGAAAACACTTACTACACAACCTTGTTTAGAACACTGAAAGAAATATAATATGATATCTGGCACACAGAATTTCCCTGGGTATGAATTGAACAATGTCAGTTTTTCTCCCATTTAATGTGGAAACTGACTCTGTAAATAAATAAAAATGGATAACAAAAATGCATAAAAGAATAAAAAATGAATAAAAATAATTATAAAATGTATATATATTAAAATATTGAGTCCTATGCAAATTGAGTGTTTCAAAAATAATAAGGATTGTAACTTTTATGTTGTGGTTAATGCAAGAGGTATCATCAAGAATCACGTGTATAGAGGGAAGCGGTATTAGCAGTGTTTATGTTGGAGCCAGATGGAACTGCTCATAGGAGCACATAGTGCACATCTCCTCCCAACTTTGCACTCAATGAAATCATGTTCGTAGGCCAAAATTGGTCATAGAGGAATTATTCAACACCACTAAATTAAGCAAACTAAAAATACAGCAGCTTTTCTTAGTGAACTGGTCATTAAATACATACTAAACCACCTCTAGGTGGTATCAGCCCTCACAAATGGGAAAATAAAAATGGAACTGCTCAGTTTCTATTGTTAGTCTTTATTTCTGAAGAGAATGAGCTCAACTTTTAACAGCAGAGAAAAAAATATAGTTATGAGAGAATTTGACTTTCAATTATGTGAGGCTGTTTTAAGGTATGACATATGTGTTCTAAATTTATCCTAGCCAAGAAAAAAAAGTGTTGGTTGGCTACAAATGAAACTCAATAAAATTCTCCCATGGATTATTGATCAGTCTAAACCAAGGGTCAGTTTCTTTTTTGTAAGGGGTCATATTGCAAAAATGATCATCTTTGAAAGGCAGTTTCTGTCTCAACTAATAAGCTCTGCTTCATTAGTGTAAAAGTAGACATAGACGAAGAATGTAAATGTAAATGAATATAGCTATGTTCTAACAAAATTTTATTTGTATACTGAAATTTAAATGTAATATAATTTTAGCATGTCATGATAAGTTATTCTTTGTGTTCTTTTCAATAATTAAAAAAATGTACAATCTACATTTAGTTTGCTCACTATGCTAAATGAAGTAGGAGGCCAGATTTGGCTTGAGGAGAGTGGTTAGCTAAGTCTTCGTGTAAACAATTTATATTAATATTCCTTGAAGTGATCAACTTGGTTATAAACATGGTAAGCTGGCAAGTTAGTTGTAA
Source organism: Plecturocebus donacophilus (assembly GCA_004027715.1). Taxonomy (NCBI): domain Eukaryota; kingdom Metazoa; phylum Chordata; class Mammalia; order Primates; family Pitheciidae; genus Plecturocebus; species Plecturocebus donacophilus. Next base: position 189,860 of record PVKP010000286.1, on the reverse strand, counting down.
GATAAGGCCTGTTAGGGGACTATATTAGTTAATGTTCTCCAGAGAAATGGAACCATAAATGACATAGATAACTTAGACAGATGTAGACATAGAAATAGATGAGATAAGATAGATATAGATAAGACAGAGATACAAATATAGATGAGAAAATAGAGATAGAGAAAGAGCTAGAGATAAAGAGCTAGAGCTAGAGATAGAGATAGAAACAGAGACAGAGATAGAGGAATAGAATTCTTGTGAGGAATTGGCTCACAAGGATGTCAAGGCTGAGAAGTTCCACAATCTTCTGCCTGCAAGCTGGAGGCTCAGAAAAGTCGGTGATATAGTTCAACATAAGCCGAAAAGCCTGAGAACCAGATGTTCCAATATCGGTGGACCAGAGAAGATGGATGCCCCAGCTCAAGAAGACAGATTAAATTCACCCTTCCTCTGCCTTTTTGTTCTATCTGGGCTCTGAATAGATTGAAGGATGCCCAGAGGTATTGGTGCGGATGATCTTTTTACTCAGTCTACCTATTCAACTGCTAATTCCTCTGGAAACAGACATACTCAGAAATAATGTTTTACAAACTGTGGGCAACCCTTAGCCCAGTAAAACTGACACATAAAATTAATAATCACAGGGAGTTACGGGAAAATGTATGCCTTTCTTAATTTAAAGAGACACATGAAGGAATTATTTTTTTTCTCTATATTTTTTCTTTCTTCTTTCTCTCCCTGCCTCCCTTCCTCCCTCTCTCCCTCCTTCTCTTCCTTCCTTTCTCTTTTTAACTAAAGGACATTTTATAAGCATATGAAACCAGAGAATTGCTGTCGCCTTATGGGTACAATGAGGTAAGAAAAAGGAAAGTTTTTGCATCCTGTAGATCTTCCCCATCGATGGTCTTTGTGTTAACTGAGATGACAAATCTGTTACTATTTAGTAAGATCTTCCACTACTCTTATGTAAAAATATTTTAAAAGATAAAATTAAAAATACAAAATTTTGTCCTTTTAGAGTGGAATAAGTTGGCTTCCATAAGCTCAGATGTGAATTTTATAGTGATTCTGGCCAAATTTTTCAGATAATTTTAGAAAATTATCTAAAAATACTCAATCTAGTGTTAATTATTAGACATTATTTTTTCAAATGTTATTAATATTATCGTGTTAGATGAACAAAGTATAATCACTAGGAATGAGTTTCATTTCTTTAAGAAAGAAAGATATCACGATCCTCTAATAATACATTAAATACTCACTAGAGTCATGTATTTGGCAATGTATTTTACTATATTCTTCTGGATAGGAAGGAGCAATATGGACTAAGTAATGGAATAATTTGGTAAATTATTTAATGGTTAATAAATATGCTTACATATTACTAACAAATAAAATGATTTTAAACTGAAAAATTCGTTTTTGTTTATATTCTGGTAACATTTTCATCACTGTCTTAGATATGTTCATCTGTCAAGCACATGAAAAATGAAACAGAACTCTAAGGATTAGCTAATAGGTTAAATGATAAAATAAAAACCTATATAGATGTCTGTGCATATAATTATAAAACAGCTTTCAGTCAATAAAACTAAATAGGAAAGATCCTTTAATATTACATATTTAACAATAAACTACACACACATAATGACAATTCTAGGATGAGAGAGAGATGTTTTAAAAAGCAAGGTTTTGCTTGTTGTAGTAAACAACAAGCAGTGTTTAGCTAGCTAGGCTGTAAACCAAGGGTTAGCAAATTATGGCCCACAATCCATATCCAGTAAATACACTAGCTTTGCAAATAAAGTTTCATTGCAGTATGGATATATTCATTTGTGTATTGTTTATAAATGCTTCCTCACTGCAACAGCAGAGTTGAATAGTTGTATAGTGACTATACGGCCCACAAAAACTAAAATCTTAGCCTCTTGCCCTTTACAGTAAAGGTTTATTAATCCTGCCTATAACCAATTTAGCAGAATAATTTGGCTTCAAGGAAAATAGTAATTTTCTCTTATAAGTTTAATGTCTGGACAAGGTTAATGAGAGCTATGTTTTTCTCCAGGTAGAGTATCCTGAAAGTGCAGTTTTTATGCATATTTTAACAGGCAGACATTAAAGAGTGTTCAAATATAGGATAGCCAAATGACATAGTGGTTCAAAATAATGTTGTCAAGTGTGGCTAACAAAACTAGGACCATGTTTTTCCTAAAAATATGGAGGAAAATGGCAAGGTAGGATAATTTTGGCACATAAACTGCATCACATTTTTGAGAGTCTGTCATCTGAAGACATGGTTTAGTCTAATCTTAGTTTATCGCAAATGTAAATTCAGAAATTATGAAAGTTACAGCAAGACATAATTTGACTCTAAATCAGCAAGTACTTTGAAATATTCAGAAATATCTGGAAGTGAAAAGGACTTCCTCTGTAGACAGCAGGTTTCTTATCCCAGAGCCCTTGTAGATAGGCCATCTGTGCAGGTTATAATCAGAAGATTCGCGAATGTGATAATGATGACATAGCCACATTAACAATTAGCCTTTCAGTTATACAGATTAAAATAAATGTGTATTCTATTGTGCAAACCTTTAGGTGATTGAGAATAAACTTAATCTTGGGCTACAAGTAGGTACGAAATATTCCCAGTTAGATTTTACATGTATACATTTTAAAACTTAATTTTTAAAACATAAACAAAGCAATTACATTTTTTGTTTTTTTTTTATGGAGTCTTACTTTGTCGCTAAGGCTGGTGTTCAGTGGTGTGATCTCAGCTCCAAGATTCAAGCGATTCTCCTGCCTCAGCTTCCTGAGTAGCTGGGACCCCAGGCATGTGCTAGCATATTGGCTAATTTTTGTATTTTTAGTAGTGTTGGGGTTTCATCATGTTGGCCAGGCAGGTCTCGAACTCCTGACCTCAAGTGATCCACCTGCCTCAGCCTCCAAAAGTGCTAGGATTACAGGCATGAGCCACCACACCTGGCCAGTGTTCCCATTTTTGATACACTAATTTTAAAGTAAACCTTCCCCTTCATTACTTGAAGATTTATTTCAGATGTTTTTCAGCTCCTCCTAATTTCAGCTCCTCAATGCAAATTTGGCTCACATTAATGATGGTTTTCTGTTCTTGGCACATAGAAAATGTAAAAATGGGACTTTTACTGAATTCTGTTTTTTTTTAAAGTTCTGAGGAAAAAGCTATTGCATCCACATATATGTGTAAAATGAAATGTAGACCTAAGAACTACTGTGAATAAACAGCTTGACTTTTAATAAAAGAGTAAATTGAATTTATGTTAAGGCTAAGAATCTGGGAATTCTTGAGTACTGCTCACTAGGAACACTATTATGTCAAAAATAACAAAAAGGCTTATTTGACATGATTTGCTCATCACTAAGCCCACTGAGGGAAGCCCTCCAAAGTTTATGTGAGAAGTAGTCAGTTTGTTTTTGGTTTACTGGTACAGAATAAATGCTTTTTATTGCTCATGGTCTCCAAGGACGGCACTGAGCTCCACAAAGCAACCACTGGGGAATATCGGGTAAATAGAATGAATCTGTTGCTATAAAACAAGCACGCTGTTTTAAAAACATATTTAAAGTAATTTATGAGTTGGATGTTTCCTGATAGGTATACTTTTCAATTTAGGCATTTAAAAAGAAAAAGTCTGCTGTGTACCTTTATTTTCACTTTTGCTTTGGTTTTTTGATGTCTATAGAAATAAGAAGTTTCTCTACTTCTTTCCCAGAAATTTATCTCCAATGCTGACATGAGCACAAAGACCTTATGTACTGTGCTGGCAAATATTCTGTGTCTTAAGAATAAAACTTTTCATTAGAGTTAGTCTATGCATCACAGATATTATCCTTCCTGACAAGAGGAACATTGAAGCACAGACACTGTGTTGGGCTATGGTTCTCAACGGAAAAATAAAGGTTTTCAAAATGTTAGTCACTGCCATGCTGGATGTTTTTAAAGTCATTTTTACAACATGTTTTGATAGATTCTAAGAATCAGTATTACATTATATTTTTCTATGGTTTATTATTAAAATCTTATTCATGAAATTAACTATCATGCATGGAAGTAGTATATACCAACATCATAAACCAGAAAGTAACTTATATTTAACCCACATAACAATACTTCAAAGTAGAATTATCTCATATTGTAGAGGAAACAAGCTCAGATAGGATATAAATTGCACATATCACAAAATTAGTAAGTGATCGAGCTTGAATACAAGCAAGATCTGCCTATTTACAAAAATCAATAATTTTTCGTCTATAACGTTGTCATATGCCTTTGGTTTTTAAGTGAAATGCACTCACCTTCACATTTTAAAATATACCAAAAATGCACCTATAAAGTAAGTGAACATGACTATTGAGTGGGATCATAATTATTAAAAAGTTTGCCTTAGACCTTTAAAACAAAGACAGTCTACTGATCTTGGGGGAATTGAATTACATGCACAAAAGGGACATGTGCCATCTTACCTGGGCTCAGTGGGGGCTTTCAAATGGATTCTTTGTCAATAGGTCTTACACATATTTCTGTTTCTTTAAGCTTTCCTTTATAACTTCCAAACCTGCTTCTGATGGTGATGAATTTCTTTCAAAACCTAACCCTACACATGGTGTCAGCTTTAGGGAAAACTGTGAGTTGCTAGCTAACAAAAGTAGCTAATATTTTAATAAAATGCCTTATTATTAAGCTAAATGCAAAACACTATTCATTACATGTATCAATCAGTTTAGTTATCACAATTTTATGAAGTAGATATGACCATCATTTCTGTTTCTCAGTTGAAGAAACTAAGACACAGAAAAGTTAAATACCTTACTCAAAGTCATGTTGCTTGTGAAGAAGTTGCAATTCATCTTGGTTATCTTGACCTACAGTCTGTGTGCTGGATGACTATTTTAGACTGTTATGTGAGCATGCAGAGTTCAGTGCTTGTCTGGTCCCACTCTCTGCTACCTTTCTGTCCCCTAGTGACATCATCCTGTTCCCTACTTCTCAAAATTACTCCTCTTCTTGCACACTTTTTCACATTCCAGAACTAATTATTCCGTTTCTTTTTTTTTTTCTGCTAATGATGCCAAAGGCAAAGTTAGCAGGGTAGCTGAAATAAAGAAATTCATATTAAAAAATGGCATGCTCAATTTGTAACATTTTCCAGAGTTAAATAGGTAAAGTGAAAGTTGTAGTTTCTTCTTTGAAGAAAACAATGTTAATTTTACTTACATGCATGATAAATATAATTTTGACATGTACTTGCAATCTGTATGAGTAATATGATATCCCCTCATGTCTCACATTCTCATACTTTTATACCACTAATGATCTCTCCAGTAAGCTAGCACCTCTCTTCCTCATCTGTGTTATGTTAGATTTGAAAATTAAATTTTAAAAGTAGTTCCTAAGTTTTAAACATTTTAAAATTTTTTTCCTGAAAGGACATGATGAGTTACCTGATTGTCAGCAAATGCCTTAGATATTGAGAACAACAATCCTAATGGCAATAGTTAATATTTTTTGGCAGACTGAAGTTTCAGTATCTTTTTGCAACTGTGTGACAGCATTATCATGTTAATTCTTATTACAAACCTATGAAGTGGCTATCCACTCCATTATAATTTTATAAGGAAAAACAACAATGTCCTTAGAGAGTCTAAATAACTTGGCTCTGGATTTGAACTTCAATCTAGCTATCTCTATAGCTTGACCTTTAAACATTATACCACCTTATATGTCAAACTAACCTTGAAAACCAAAAACCAAACCAAATAAATAAAACAATAACAACCTATCATAAAAAGCCTTCTCAGCTAGGTGCAGTGGCTCATACCTGTAATCCCAGAATTTTTGGAGGCGAAGTGGGGAGGCTGGTGTGAGCCCAGGAGTTTGAGACCAACCTGGGCAACACAGCGAAACTCTATCTCTACAAAAAAAAAAAATACCAAAATTATATAGGTGGACATGGTGGTGCTCACCTGCAGTCCAAGCTACTCAGGAGGCTAAGGTGGAAGAATTTCTTGAGTCCCAGAGGTGAAGGCTGTAGTGAGTCAAGATAGTGCCACTGCACTCCAGCCTCAGCAACAGGGAGAAACCCTTTCTGAAAATAAAAGAAAAAGAAAATGATTTCTCATTATCTAATTAAATATATTCTATAGTAATAATAAAAAAATACCATCGAATGAATGAGGAAGAAAATTAGATCAACTTCTTTGAAGTCAACTTGTTTATTTCCAATCAAGAAATAGCAGCAGATTATACCTCTATGGCATTCATAAAATATATCTTTGTTTTTGTTACAAATATATATTTTAAATGTTTGATATATGGGGACATATCACAGTATATACTATCAAATTACTTCAAGTGAGTTACAAATAGAAGAGGAAAATCAAAATAGGAAAATTATCTTGTAATAGCCTTAAATTTCTCAGTTGATATTAAAAATCTTAAATTCTGGCAGTTAGGGTAACATTAAACTTTTTCCATACCCCCAAGTGTTTTCATTATTTATATATTTGGAAATGAATTTATCATCTATTAGTCACATTATTTGAAATTTTAAATTATAATTTTATTTGTTTCAGATAAAAGCCTCGTCCTTTATAAATGTATGATTGGATGAATAAATAAAGCAAGCTTGCTATGACTTTCATATAAACTACTTTATCATCCTATATTGCTCCATTGAGTTAGTGAGATCAGGGTTTTAATAGAATGAGAACATTCATACAGCGAATTGCAGACATATTTGAAGGTTTTTAAAAATGATGTTGGCTTCGTCTAGACCTGGGGAAGATGTTGCAGGGCAAGTGTAAAGGACAAAGTCACAGAGAGACTCCTGAGAACTAGAAAGAAGTCAGTGAGTCCCAGCGTCTGAAGGGCAAGGAAGGGTCAATGTACTTCTGTATAAATTTGGTAAAACATCAAGCAAGCACTCAATTGTTTTCCAACACAATACTATGCTAATTGGAGTGGCAGAATTGTATAGTAGAAAGAACATACAAATGACAAATATATTCACAACCCTGTGCCAAGTACAATGAGAGTTACAGTGACATAAAGACATGCATTATCAGACATTATAGTCAGTTTGAGGATTTAATGTATTAATGATGTACAGAGATCTATTATGTGTGTTGAATGCAAGGAAATGTGTGCTAAGTATTTTTTGTGGATTCTCTCAGATAACACTGACCCCAGAGCTCTGAGTTAAGTAACTTTATACTTACTAAATAAGAAAACTGAAGTACAAATGAGGAAATTGAGGTATAGGGAGATTAAGCAACTTGTCCAAAAATAAACAGCTGCCATGCAGAACACCGGGGATTCAAATCTAGGACTGAGTGAATAATTTTATTATTAATTGCATAATTAAATACATACATCTAACCCAGGAATATATTCTTTGTTGGTTCTATAATCCAATATTGCAGAAAATAATTATAAAATTTGATTTTCTATTTGAGTATAAAATTTACTTCACAAAATTATAATTCTGTTGTTTAAAAATTGAATGTTGAATTATTATCTAATAGTAGTATCTGTTTTAAAGTCACATATTGGTAAATATTGCCTTAATAATGATTATGAGTCAGGAACTCTTCTCAGAACATGCTATATCAATTAATCCTTTCAAATAGTTAATGTGGTAAGTGTAGACCAAATGAACCTATAACTAGCTAAGCATCAGAGGATGTGAGTACTATAACTATATTTGCATGGCCAGTGAGTAAAGAAGTTGAGTCTTAATCCCAGTAATCTGACTACAGTGATCTCATTTGTGTATGTGATTCCAGAATCATTGTGGGAAAATGTGAACGTGTATTTAGACAATGCATGGTTTCCAACAACAACTAGAGTCTTCTCTTGCTCTGGGAGTTAAGAAAATACATTATGATAACTTGGTAATATTGTAATGTGAAAAGTGTAATGAGAATAACTCACCAGGAAAGTATTAACAAGTTTTCCGAAGCAAGTTTCTCTTTTGGCTTCCAGATTAATGAGCTTGCATATTTTAAGCAGTGCTTTTCCACAGAATTTCTGTGTAAGCAGAAATTGGCTTAATTTAAGGAGGTACAAAGGATGGTAGAGTATTTTGTGTTCACTACAGAGGTTGGGTGTCATTTGTTAGTGCAGTAAAATTTTGTAAACCTGCTCTGACAATCTTTGAAATTCATTTATAACAGCAAGACTGGATACTTTGCTGTCTGCTGTAAATGTTTCCTAGGAGATTTAGTTACTCAAGTTCCCCACTTTCTGTCGTTTATTTCCATTCTATGACTTTATCTTTTGAAATATTTTCAACAATTCAATCTGTTTAATTTGTCTGTTTCTAAGAAAACATTAGCTAGATGACAAATTTAACAGTTCAATCCAACAGGGCTGGAGTGGTATACATCTCCATGTGCTACTAAAGACGTCAAGAGATTAACTCTAGCTCTTAAACATTGAAAAAAAGAAAAGAAAAAGAAGGAAGGGAAGAGAATCTTGATAGTCACTTTGGGAATGAAGCAAAGTGAGAGAAAATATCATCCTGGAGCTCAAGGGTAGGCATTTCAGTACAGTTAATGGCAAAAGAAGTGAGAACGGACCACCTGCTCACCCACATGGTAAGATATGGACAAATACCTCTGCTTGAGAATAGATGAGTAGATAAATGAATGAATAAATCAATGAGCAAATAAAGCCCTATCTGTGGATAACCAAAGTTGAAATCTACAGTCGGTTTACAAGCCTCTTGAGGGTTTGGTCATAATTTCAATATCTCACTGAGATCAAACCCTTTATGTGGACTTAGTTCATTTACTTTCCGATTTGTTCTTCAAGGTCCTTAGTACCCTGCTCAAAGGCTGAATTCTTAAAAATATACTACCACCACTAAAAAAGAACAAAATGAAAATTTTTGGAAGTGAGTAAATATATTTAGTACCTTGGTTGTGATTATGTTATCAGTGTATGTGCACATGTCCAAACTCATCAAGGTGACTATATTAAAGGTGTACAATTTTTATATCAATTATACCTCAATATAACATCTAAAAAATAATTTAAAACTAAATAGCAACAACAACATACTTTGGAAACAATAGAAGTTTGTCTCTGTTCTAAATGTTAATTTTAAAGATTTGATTAGCAATTTATTTTTTAGTGTAGAAACATAATTTTTTCAAAATACATACATTATAATATATAGTTAGTTAAAATCTACACATTTGCCTTCATAAAGGCAGAGGCCCTCTTGCAACAATCATCTTTAGAAATAGAAGTCCCTGTAAAACAACAATGCATGCCCTTTTTGACTGTTTATGCATTAACAGCGTTTTGTTTTTAGCCTTGGAAATATATCATAAATAAATCTCATGACTATTTGCATTGGTCCCTTAGAAATGACTTAAATATAAGCAAATCATATTACTTAAACAATGTTTAAGCTATGCTGTAGCACCGTATTACTGCTTTGAGAAATTTGTGTACTTCAACTAAATACTGTAGTAGTAATTCATGTTCATAGAAAAATCGATCAAAGGTTTTGACAAGTTCAAGGCAGAAAAGGAAATAAAGGTCAAGCACTGTGTTGCAAGTTCTCTATTCTAAATTGTATTTCTTGCAAATAGGCTTCTGAGGTCCCATAGCTTTAGCAGGCATCTTACATGTGCCTTCATTGTCTGTTCTTTCAATGACATTCAGACGTTTATTTCTTTCTCCTTCCCATTGTGTCTGAGTCCCTCACACTGTTGAACTAACTTGTGCCTCTCTCGCCTCATCCTTCTATCTTTTTAATACCCTGATCCAGCAGCAATGGATGGTGGGATGCAGTTTATTCAACCCTCAAGGCAATCAGAGTTCCACTTGAGTTAACATAGCATCTGTTATAACAAAGTTAAAATTACAGAAAGTACACGATGTTATTCTATTCCCTTTAGGTGAAGGACAACAAAGGTGGATTTTCATATTTCCCTGTAAAGTGCTACTTCAGAGAAAGCACATTTTGGTATCCACTAATCCCAAGTAAAGTGACTTGGTTCCTAATGTTGGTTTTTGCCATTAGCCTTGTGGCTTTGATGGGTTATTTATTTTCTTTAAGCCCACCAATGCTTCAGTTAGTCCTCATTCTGCCAACTTGTTGGTGAAACTTAAAAGGCCTCCTAGTAGCTCCAATAGTCACAGTATAATAGAAACAAGCAAATACTCCTTTTAAAAAAATTCTATGAGTGTAAAAACACTTGGAATCAAAAGTGAGTTTGGACAATATTTACCAAGTGGCAATTAGAAATACTCAGACTTTTAAACTAAAAATATACCATAAGAGTATTGCACACTCCTACTGTGATCCCAAGGATTATTGAAAAGCAGAAAGAAGAAAAAACAAATAGTGGGAACTTCTTTTAGTTAAAATGGACATCTTATCAGAATTACCATAATAACAGTAATTGTGACCTTTAGTTTGAATTCCTTTTCTGGAAATATAAAGTCTTAGGGAATTGTGATATAAGTCCCAAGGCTAAAATATGTGTCCACTCATCATTCTGATTTTTATTTAATAATAGTCTTCCTAAATAGACTATTATTCTTATCAAAGAGAAGGAGCAAGTTGGAAAGCTTAAGAAAACTCTGAAGAGCAGACATTCCTAATTAGGAAGCTATAGGAGAAAAGGCTTATGACTATCCAAAAAAACTCTGGCATATGATGCATTATATGGAATATGTTTCTCTCTTTCCCCAATTATTATCAAAGATATAAAAAGTTTAATGGTATTAAAATAAGAAAAAATAGTCTTAGTTTGATTAAATAGGCCTTCAAAGGGTTCTCTGACATACACTCATGAAATCATGGGACAACTCTGCAAAGTTTATCTATGTGAAATAAAAAAAACAACATGTAGAAACATAAGATGCTAAGGGAAACTCAAAGATTTTCTAATATCGCTTTGCATAACTGCTTCTTTTTTTTCCAAACTTTACCTTCTCTAACAACAAGCCATGATGTAACAGACTCAAGGGCTAGACAGTCCAATGGCAAGAATGTTGACAAAGGTAGTTGTATAAGAAATAATGAGTCATATTTTGAATGACAAAAATGGTTAATATCTTATTTCCTTTTTTTTATATTGGCAATTTTTTCTATGTTTTAGAGGAATTGAGTATTAGATGGTTGATTTAAGAGAGTATGATTTGTAAGAGTATAGGCAAATTTAACTCAATTCATTAAATACTTCCTGAATCTGCAAAACATTGTGAAGGATATAGAAAACTGTTGCAATATGAATCTTATCCTGATGGAGCTTAATCTTCTCTCAGTATGAAGTTTAAGAGACTACCAAAAAATGATCTTCTTGTTAGAACAGATTATAATTGATTTTGTTCCTAAATCCAATGTAATAACAGGACATTTAGTGAGATAAAAATGTGAAATAAAACTTAGAACTTATGTGATATAAAGCTTTACTGGGCAAATCTATTGACAGCAGATATTATGCAGTATTTAAATCTACCTATCATCAATTAGAAAGTATTAAGGTATCATTATTATCATATGCTTATGCTATCCAGTGCACTTTCAGTTAACCATTGAACAATACAGTGGTTAGGGTGCTGACCCTATGTAGTCAAAAAATCACTGTATCACTTTTGACTTTCCAAAAACTTAAATGCTTCTAATATAATAATAGCTTACTGCTGATCAGAAGCCTTTCCAATAATATAAACAATTAATTAACATACTTTGTGTATGTTATATGTATTATACACTGCATTCTCACAATAAAATAAGCTAGAGAAAAATGTTATTAAGAGAATTGTAAGACATTCACTATTCATTAAGTGGAAATGGATCATCTAGAAAATCCTTGCAGATACACTCAATAATATTTGCTGCATATCTGGGCACTCCATGGCCTAGTCAAGTTAACATATAAAATTTGCTATTATAAGTTAATTTCTTGTCAACGTGGTACCCATATGTATCTTTTAAACCCATATTTAATTTTCAAACAAAGATAATAACAAGGTCATAATTATGCCTGACAGAATACAACTATTCTGTATACAACCAGAAATTGCACTAATCCCTTCCCAGAAAGAGGAAACAAAGTCCTTGAGTAATGTTCACTCTTCTTGATATCCCCTAACCTAAATACTATGATGTAAAATTAGCAGTACTTAAATACTATGAAACAAAGTCAATACATCTCATATATATGATAAAGTCATGAAAACAGGAAGCACCATCTTGCTACTGAGATAAGGAAGAGTGAACTCTGTCACTCTCATTTATACTCCTTGATCCCTGGAGCCACAAATTCTGCTATGGTAAATACAGCACTATACATTGAGTGCTGATTCAGAATATATACAAACTTCTGGAGAATTTGTCCCAGTTCCACAAGGTATTTCCAGTTAGCTGCTACTGCAGCAGAGTTTTAGTAGGATATTACACCATTTTATCAATCCAATTCCTTCAGGGTCATGGAGAATATGGTAAGACCATTGCTGACATCTATTGCTATGAAGTGAGTTATTTGATTACAAGCAATGGTGTGTGGTATACTCTAATAGCGTATAAGGCACTTGTATGTCTGTCATGATAGTTTGGGAAGAAGCACTGCATGCAGGGAAGGTAATTCATATTCATAGTAAGTGCCTATTCCTATAAGAACAAAGTGCTGCTACTTCCGTGATGAAATTTGTCCAATGTAATCAGCCTGCCTCTAGGCAGCCAGCTGATTACCCCAGGTAATGGTACCATACTGGGGGCCCAATATTGTCCTCTGCTACTGGTAGACTAAGCAATCAACTCAGGCTCTGTGAATAGAAGTTCATATTGCTGTTTCCATGTGTAACCTCCATCTCTAAGATTCTGGCAACTTTGTTTATGGGCAATAACAGGAGCGACTAGGGAAAGAGGCTGAATGGTTTCAACCAAACAGGTTGTTCTATCCTATCCACTTGATTAGCAAAATATTCCTTTGCTGATGCTACCTTTTGGTCAATATTCACATGGTACACAATATTACATTGCTTGCTCATTCACAGAGGTCTCTCCACATACCTGTTCCCTAAATTTTCTTGTCATCAACTTTTCTATCATGATCCTTCCCAGTTGACCATCCAGTCAAACCATTGGCAAGAGTCATGAAGTAGTACAGAATCACTAGTCTGGCCATTTCTCTTTCCAAGCAGAGTGACCAACCAGATGCATTTCTCAAAGTTCTTTCCAGTGGGAGAATTTCCCTTCACTACTGTCCTAAAAGGTTGTACCAGAAAAGGGGTATAGTGTACAAATGTCAACTTTTGAGTGGCAGATATGTGGAGTACACTACCATATAGTACAGAATCATCTGTAAATTAAGTTCAAGTTTTCTCTTCCTCTGTCAACTGACTATAGGGTACTTCATATGAAGTCAAAGGTATAAGCTTGGAGAGAGAAAGAAGAGTAGCAGGCACAGGAATTATGAGAATTTAGGCTACATTGCATAACTTAGTAGTGACTTCAGGGCCTTTTTGGGCCCAAACATTTATATATCACTTCTACTTAATAATGAGGTACACACTTAATTTTATGACTTGGTGAGTCACACAATGCCCAGTTGATACTAGGCAGCTTAGGTCACATGGTAACTTGGTGGCCCATGATTAAGTGTTCGATCTCTACTAAGTTACAGTAGCAGGCCAATGGCTGTTTCTCAAAATGGTAGTAAATTATCCATAGAGGAAGAAAAGGCTTTGCTCCAAAATCTTAAAAGGTTGTACTGTGATTTACCTGCAGGGCCTTCCAAATGCTCCAAACATCTCTGATACTTCAAGCAACATTGTATCTGCTAAACTAAATGGCCCAAGTGGCAGAAAAGCTTGCACAACAGCCTGGACCTGCTGTGGAACTTTTGTCTTCTTCTGAGCCTCATCGAAAACAAGCAGTTTTTAGTGACACCTGGTAAATAAGTTAGTGTAACACACACAAATGACAAATACATTATCTTTAGCAACCAAAAGGGCACATTAGCCAGTGTGTTTCCTTTTTGCTCATAGGAGGGGCCAGGTGCAGTTTATCCTTCACCTTAAAAAGAATATCTTGACATAGCCCATACCACCTGTACCCTAGAAATTTCCCTGAGGTGGAAGCCTCCTGAATATTTTTCACATTTATTTCCCATCCTCTGACACACAAATGTCTTACCAGTAAGTCTAGAATTGTGGTGAATTTCTGGTTTCTAAGTCCAGTCAACATAATGTAATATACTAATGTGATATCTTGTGGAAGGGAAAGACAATCAAGATGCTTGAAAACTAAATTATGACATAGTGATGGAGAGTTGACCTTAAGGTGTATTACTGGTCTTGTCCCCTGAAAGCAAAATACTTCAAGTGGTTATGATTGACAAGGATGGATAAAAATTTATTTGCAAGATCAATACCTGCATACCAAGATCAGGAGATGTGTTAGTTTGCTCAAGGAATAAAACCACATTTGGCAAGCAGCAGCAATTAAAGTCATTACTTGGTTAAGCTTTCAAAAATTCACTGTCATTCTCCAAATCCATTATTTTTATTTTCTGCACAGGATGAATAGGTATATAATGGGGATCACAGCCCCTACATCTTTCAAATCCTTGATGTTAGCACTAATCTAAACAATTCCAAAGAAATTGTAGTTTTTCTTTTGTATTTGTGTCCATTTTTGTTTTTCTTATTCCCTAGGCAGTTCCAGTGCCTTCCCCTTTGCCCTTTTTACCATAATATCGCCAGTCCACAGGTAAGAAAACCAATATGGAGTTTCAGCCAACTGCTGAATAAATATATTCCAATTATGCATTTCAGAACTGGATATATAACCAAAGGACGGGTTTGGGGAGCCACTGAATCCATTATAAAATAAATGTGAGTTAACTTCCTTTGTTCACCTGACCTTCATAAGCCTCTACTCTGACTGTGAACCATAGTGACTGTTTAGGTCTCCTGAAATAGTGACAATTCAGAGCCAGTGTCCAGTAGTCCCTGAAAGGTCAGATTACTTTTTTTTTTTCCAAATGTAGTTACTCTGGAAGAAGGCCACAGGTTTATTGAGGAAGACTTGGAGAAAGATTAACAGTATACATTTTTTAGCAGCATATCTGGGTTTCTTCTAAGAAGACCAATCTACCCTTCATTTACAAAATTCTGAGTCTGTAAAATGGCTCAAGTCTGAAAATTGATTGATGGATTATGACTCTCCTTCCATGTTATTCAAGTTAGATTTTTGTGCACTTGACCTACAACTTTTCTGCTTACATAGATCAAGTAGCAATTTTGTATGAGTCCTAACTATTTCACTTGTAGGAACACCATAATCAACTAGCTGAGACTATAGGTCTGCAAAAGTCAGATTGACCGTTGCTTTGACTCTACTGTCCATGCCCACCTTGCCTTTGTGGTTGAGTGCCACAACTTGGCACCTGCTGCCCTCAGGATACAGTTACTTCCACTGCATTTAGGTTTCCAATTCAGTGAGTGCAATTCCCATGATAAGGCAGGCCTACAGACAAGAGTGACCACAGAACTCTTCAAGAATGCTAGGGTTCCCCTCACAAATGTATTATTTACAGTCATGGTGAAAGTTATGTCTTCTGGCCACTTCCAGAGTGGGTGAATGTATCTTAAATCACAAATCCACTCTTAACATTCCCATCTTCTTAAGCCTTTCGACCCCCTTTTCTACATTAAACCAAGTCAGATCTAGCATTTCCAAATTGCTGTATACCTTTTGTGAATCCCATTTTGACCTACATTTCAGCCAATCAACCAAACTGTGAGTTCTTCTTATCTCTCCAAGCTGCCACATTAAATTTAGGATCTCTGCTTAGAGAGCCTTTATCAATAAATTCAGCCAGACTTAACATTATATTTCTTCCACTGCTATCCCACACTTTCACTATCCATTCCCCACACATATTCACCACTTACTATATGTACAAATTAGAAAACTTAAGTATTTATCTTTGAGTGTTGTGTACCTCCTGGGTCACATTTTGTACCACACCTGTACTGGACTGCTGTGATGTGAGTCTGGTTATAATTCTAGAAGGAAAAAGGGTGGTGAGGGTGAGTCCTGAGGAAAATCAGCATGATCTTGCATAACAACTGCCTCAGGAGAAGCCGTTGCAGTTAATCTTCTCTGACAGGAGTGGAGAGGCATCTCCCCGTTTAATAGAGTAATGAGGAAAGGCCTACCTCAGGAGATGTCACTTGAGCTAAATGACGAAAAGGAGGCAGTCATGCAATGGTCTGAGTGTTCAAGATAAATAACAGTAAAGAAGTGAAAGAAAACTGGCATATATGAAAAAAAGAAATTTTCATATGTAGTTTTTCTGTGTAGATGTGTCTTGGATATGGAGTTAAAATGAAGAAGAAAATCTAAGTAATTTATTAAAATTTGCAATTTTAATTCAATAGCAATCTTAATCTCCCAAGAATTATTTTCTGCTTTGAAATTGTTTGCTTAGAGTTTAACTTGATATATTGCTCCTTAGATTCACTGAAGCTCATAGTATATTAATCTTTGGTAGTACTGCTATTGCTGGTATAAATATTTTATTTAACTGTATAGGTTATATCAGATTCTTTACTAATTCTGCCCCTTCCTACAAATGATACATCCTAACAATGTATGTTCTCTGTTTAAACTTGACATGTAAGACTTTGAAAAATAGAAACTAGTATGAGTAATACATCACAATGAAAATTTCTGGAATTGATACCTTAATGTTTCTTTCGTAGTGATTTGTAAATCTATGTATTTCTAAACTAGAAGCATTTTCCCTAAAGAAAAGATTGCCCTCTTACTGTTTGGATTTTAAATATGCATCTTTCCTGATCTTAGATTTTATTACCAGACTTCCATTGTAAGACACAAAACATAATGCTCACACTCACAAATAGCCTCAATCTATAGATAATATTATTTACTATTTGAAAGAGAGCACAGAAAATTAAGGAGCTGTAATGGAAAAGATTTTTACAAGAGTGTAAAAAGGAAATAACAGGATGAATACACATTTTGTCATGACTTCTTTTAAAATTATTAGCTTCTGGTTTAGCCAGCATTGTATTTCTCTACTTCACACACACACACACACACACACACACAAATACACACACATACACACTTGTGTGAATATACATATTTAATATGAATTACATGGAAAGCATATGGTTGTTCATGGTTTTATAATATTTTAATTGTATATTGATTTATTAATGTAACTATAAAATAACATATTAAAGTAAGGATTTTTAAAAAGCTGTTAGCTGCACTTACTGAGCCAATGAAAATTGACAGGTACACATAGAAAACATAATTGCCAAATTATTTATAAAACTTTTTTTAGCATAAATATTTTTAAGGCTGTACATGCATTTACCGACAGATTTGACAGCAGATAAAATAAAATTATCTAATTAGAAAATACAAGAACAGTTTCTTCAGCCTCAAATTATTCATCAATATCACTAGGATACCTACAGGACAACGGTTATGAATGTTGATTTATACTTACTGGACATTGTGGTAGAGTAAGAGCCTGTGGCTACTGGTATTCAGGAACAAGCAATGGCTTAGAAATCTGTATGATCAAGGTTGAGGTTTTTATATTTATCACTTTCTCGAATAAAGAACTGAAAATCCAGAAGGCCAAAAATAGTGATAATGAAAAATGCAACAAAAGATATTTGTTTCTTAATATTTTAATACTCTGGGATTAGGATGCCATTCATGGTCTGCTGCAGAAATAGAACTAGAAATTCAGAGAAGAAAACGAAATTTTGGCTAGCAAGTTCCTTTTTGAGGCTTTTTTTTTTAAAAAAA
>PVKP010000286.1:0-171917 GCA_004027715.1 Plecturocebus donacophilus | reverse complement strand
TGCTTGCTTTTCTGTTCTTGCGTCAGTTTGCTGAGAATTATGGTTTCCAGATTCATCCACGTCCCTAAAAAGACATGAACTCATCCTTTTTTATGGCTGTGTAGTATTCCATGGTGTATATGTGTCATATTTTCCTTGTCCAGTCTATCATTGATGGGCATTTAAGTTGGTTCCAGGTCTTTGCCATTGTAAACAGTGCCACAATGAACATATGTGTGCCTGTGTCTTTATAACAGAACAATTTATAGTCCTTTGGGTATATACCCAGTAATGGGATTGCTGGGTCAAATGGAATTGCTATTTCTAGATCCATGAGGAATCGCCCCACTGTCTTCCACAACGGTTGAACTAATTTTCACTCCCACCAATAGTCTAAAAGTGTTCCTGTTTCTCCACATCCTCTCCAGCATCTGTTGTCTCCAGATTTTTTTAACGATCACCATTCTAACTGGCATGAGATGGTATCTCAATGTGGTTTTGATTTACATTTCTCTAATGACTAGTGATGATGAGCATTTTTTCATATGTTTGTTGGCTTCATATATATCTTCTTTTGAAAAGTGTCTGTTCATATCCTTTGTCCATTTTTGAATGGGTTTGTCTATTTTTTTCTTGTAGATCTGTTTTAGTTCTTTGTAGATTCTGGATATTAGCCCTTTGTCAGATGAGTAGATTGCAAAAATTTTTTCCCATTCTGTTGGTTGCCAATTCACTCTAATGATTGTTTCTTTTGCTGTGCAGAAACTCTTAAGTTTAATTAGATCACATTTGTCTATTTTGGCTTTTGTTGCCAATGCTTTTGATGTTTTAGTCATGAAGTCCTTGCTCATGCCTATGTCCTGAATGGTTTCGCCTAGATTTTCTTCTCGGGTTTTTATGGTGTTAGGTCTTATGTTTAAGTCTTTAATCCATCTGGAGTTAATTTTAGTGTAAGGTGTCAGGAAGGGGTCCAGTTTCTGTTTTCTGCACATGGCTAACCAGTTTTCCCAGCACCATTTATTAAACAGGGAATCCTTTCCCCATTGCTTGTTTTTGTCAGATTTGTCAAAGATCAGATTGTTGTAGACATATGGTGTTGCTTTTGGGGCCTCTTCTCTGTTCCATTGGTCTATGTCTCTGTTTTGGTACCAGTACCATGCTGTTTTGGTTACTGTATCCTTGTCATATAGTTTGAAGTCAGACAGCATGTTGACTCCAGCTTTGTTTTTTTGCTTAGGATTGACTTGGCTATGCAGTCTCTCTTTTGGTTCCATATGAAGTTTAAAGTGATTTTTTCCAGTTCTGTGAAGAAGGTCATTGGTAGTTTGATGGGGATAGCATTGAATCTGTAAATTACTTTGGGCAATATGGCCATTTTCACGATATTGATTCTTCCCAATCATGAGCTGGAATGTTTTTCCATCTGTTTGTTTCCCCTCTTATTTCATTGAGCAGTGGTTTGTAGTTCTCCTTGAAGAGGTCCTTTACATCCTTTGTTAGTTGTATTCCTAGGCATTTTATTCTTTTTGTAGCAATTATGAATGGGAGTTGTCTCTTGATTTCGCTCTCTGTTTGTGTGTTTTTGGTGCATAGGAATGCTTGTGATTTTTGCACATTGATTTTGTATCCTGAGACTTTGCTGAAGTTGCTTATCAGCTTAAGGAGATTTTGGGCTTTTTAAAAAAATTGTAAGTTAGTCACAGTGCAGAAACCTGAAAGTGGCAACAAAGAGGTGAAAGCCATTACTTATAATTAGAAGTCTTAAACACTTGGAAAAAGAACTAATTATGACTAGAGAAAATTTTAAGTGAGAAGAGGGCAGACTAAAAGGCCTAGTGAACTCTTGGTTTTAGCAAAAAGTATCTGTATTTTTTCTTCAGTGTTTTAGATAAAAACAAATTTACTTTGAGTTGACCAAGGAAAAGATCACTGAAATGCATTTTGGCTATCCTTACCTCTATGTCTTGAAATCTATAGGTGTATGTTGTTTCCCAGTGTGTACTTTTCAAGATATTCTTACTGATCTTGGAGTAATATTCACAAAGTTTTTCATAGTGAAATGGACAGTGGAATTTTTCATTCCTCATTTGAGAGTATTGAATGCCAGCGCATGTTTGATTGAAAGGTCAAAAATAGCCTGTATGGGCAGAAAACTTCCACTTCTGTCCTGTTGGGTTCCTTGTTGGGTCTGAGAATTACATTGACATAAGAAAATTTAAGGCTCAGGAACTCTCATAAAGAAATGAAGATTGGAAGAAGCAGAGTAGTTACTTATATTCTAAATTGGACAAGGAATACTAAACAGTGAAAACATGACTAAATTACGTGGAGGTTTAAAAGATAAGTTATTCTAGCAAAGTCTGCACTGAATTCTCTTAGTTTCAACTTCTTGTCCTTGAGGATAAGGATGCTACATATGTCAAGTATAGAGAGGGTTTTTTTTAACACAGTAATTTCATCTTCTGCTTGTAGGAAATAGCACAAGGATCAAAGCGTTCTTCTTACACCTGCTATTTTTCAAGTGTCTTTTCTTAAATAGTCGATAATCCAGAATAGCATAATATGTAACCCTCTCAATCTAAATACTTTGTTGAAGTGAGTATCCTTCATGCTACATGTCAAATTTTAGGGTTAGAAATTCAGAGTTATTAATGTAAAGCTAAAGTTATCAGGTAACTTTCCCACATTATTATATATAAGTAGGGTGATCATAACATTTGTCTAAATGTGAGAGTCTTTAAAGGAGAAAATAGGAGGGACCATTGCTTAGTTAGTCAGGACATTAAGACAACGTTAGTAAATGAAAACTGCACACAACAAAGTAAATATAAGGGTACCATTTAGAGAGGCAACTGTCTTCTCTTTGTCTATCTATTCTGCTGTCCTAATGCCTGTGGAATGTTGAGAACTATTCTGAGTGACATCTTAATCTGAAATCTATTTGTAACTTAGTAGCTTCTCTCCCTCTCCTTATCATTTGTGTTTTTTTCCCTCAGGTAGGCATATCATAGCATCCTAACAACCATTCACGGATGGCACCCATCAGCACTTTCAGCTTTCTCTCTTTGTTTGATTAGAAAGCAGATGCATTTTCTATCAGAGTAAGCTTGTTTGTTTATACTTGGTGAAAAGAAACATACTGAAAACAGAAAGACTTGGTTTCATATTTTCTTGAGAAAAACTTGGTGGCATTTTTTTTTTATTTAGAACAGGCTAGAAATGGAATACTCCTAGGATTTGTATAAGAAGATATTTGTATTTTCAAGTATCTGAAATTCTGACACTATCCTCCCAGAAGCAAATCTCAGGAATTTCCTTTTTGTTTGTTTAAATAGTTAATAATATATAAATTTTGATCTCAGCTTCTCTGGGGACAGAATTAGGAAATGACTGGTTCAAAAATTACATTGATCTTACATCCAAGTGTATTTTCAATGATAAAATTGATTTTTCTATTCCCTGTAAATATACTAGTCAGCAAAAAGAGAGGTATTGCTATGTTAGTAGTTAATTCTTACAGTCTGGATGAATTGTACAGTTTGTCAATAAAAACATCATATTTATTTGTGCATTTTGTTTAATGAATACCCCACTTCTTTGGCTGCAGTTTTAAAGAGAAAATAAATGAACCTTATCAGAGTCTCTATGGTGAGAGAATTACACTCACATAGAGTAGCTGTAGTCCAGAGTTCACTGCATTAGATTTGAAAGTAGATATTACAATATTCTAACCTCCTTTCAAATTTAGAGAATTAAATCTATAGAAGGATCGGAAATCAATTAACATTTAATTGATCACTGGCAACAACTATACCTAGAATAACTATCTGAAACATATTTAAAGTAAATAATTCTGAATACATTCATTTCATTCTAAATTAGCAATTGATATAAGTATTAAAAAAAACCTCTCATAGAAATCTTATGATGATGAAGTTTGGTGAGATCTAATGGCTGGATAGAAATGAGAAAGGGCTTGGTGAAAAGATGCCTTGGGAAATGCATGGGGATTATACATGATTACCTCTGCAAAAAAGAAAGCGAATTACCTGCATTTACTCAGGTTAGAAGTGGGAAGAAACATCTCAGAGACATGTAGCCCTAACCTTGAATAAAATAACGACTGTTCTTTTACCTGTATGACATGTGAAATGGAAATCTGGAGTGTCTGGGTATCTGGAACAGGGGTGAGGAAACAGAATCTCCATCTGGCATATTTCCCAGAGTATGTCAAACCATCTTTGATTCAGAAAAAGTCACTTCAAGGGACAACAAATCCAGAAGTTCATTTCCTTTCTATTAGTTCATTGTGTCACTCAGGATGAGAGAGATGGTTGCTTATTTTGTATCCAGTCCATTTGATCACCACTGTTTTAGCTACGCCACCTAAAGGGCTTCCTCACACCCACCTCTGCACTCTCTACCACTCAAATCTGTTTTTCACATTGCAGGTCAGAATTATTTCTCTAAAATATATGTCAGATCATGTCACTTTCCTACTTCAAAGCATTTAGTGGTCTCTGATCACCTGTGAGTTTTGAACTACCTGAATCTTGGGCTGAACTACCTCATCTACAAACCTGTCAGCCAACTCCCTGTGGTTTCCTGAGTCCTCAGAGGCTTTTCTTTCTCTGATTTGGTCACACTGCAGTCATCTTAAGCATGTTCCAGAAATCCACATATGTGCCATTTTACTTACTCATTTCCTCACTAAATCATTTATATGTTCCCTCAATATGCAAAGAAAAGTGCTAGAATAGAGAAAGAACCGTGTACAAGACACTTACAGACTCTGTCCTCAGGGAACTAAGTGATTGACCAGGCCCTCTCCCTCTGACTGGATTAAATGCTTCTTTTCTGGGTTCCTACAGCATCCTCTGAATATCTCTGTCTAAACTAAGCTTTTCTAACCTGTGGGCCATGGCTTTGAATGCAGCTCAGCGCAAATTTGCAAACCTTCTTAAAATATTGAGATTGTTTTTTTAATTTTTTTTTTTTTTTAGCTCATCAGCTATCGTTAGTGTTACTGTATTTTATGTGTGGCACAAGACAATCTTCCAATGTGACCCAGGGAAGCCAAACGATTGGACAACCCTAGTCTAAAATGCTCATTGAAATATAGCAAAATATGCTGTTTATTCTCTTGTAATCCCAATATACCATGAACTCCCTTAGGTGGGTGTCTAAATTATTTGCATCTTCATCCCCAGCACATGTCATGGTTCTACAAATTCTATTGAATTTAGAAAAGAAGTGTCTATACAGTGTTTTGAAGCTATATATAATGATATAGTGATAATTGCCATCTACATAAGCATGAGTTATAAAACAACAGCTAATAGGATTTCACATAAAAGACAGAATTAATATAAAATATGAAAAAAAACCTTACTGAAGAATAGAAGTGTAAAATAAACTTGTGTAGAAAAAAAAACTGTGGTAAGAAAATCTGTCATATACACAAAAAATGAAATAAAATCAGAAAGAAATAACGTGAAATGTAGACAACATTAAGGAAATGGAGAGGAAATAATTGGAATGTAAACCACAGGGAGAACCTAGTTATTAAGTGAACACCACAAAGTATGAAGATGAAGTATTATGGGATGGATGAATGCTGATGAGAAACGGTGCTGTGTCATTAGTCAGTGAGAGAAAAATGATGATAATTTACTACAGAACATTAAGAATTGAGAATTGCTTAAATGAAAATATGGAGATGAGTTTGGCTGAGGAATACAAAAGATGAAGATATTGAAAAGGGAGAGCACCTTTCATTTATATATTTAAGTAAATTCTGGGCAAAAGCTAGTCAAGAGGATCTGTGATAAAAAGAAACAGAATGGCTAGTACAACATATTGTTTGGTTTCTGAAATTATAGAGAGTTATTTAGAGTAAGATTGGAGGGGAATGGTATTCATACCAGCATAAATAAGGATTGGATTTTATGCAAGAAGAAATGTTGGAGCAGCTTGTGGATGAAAGCTACTCAGGTAATACAGAAGAAGGGAAGGGGAGCACTAAGATATCAGATAGGAGGAAAAAGTGTGAAACCAGTTAGAAATGGAGAAGAAGGTGGGCACACAAGAGGCAGTTAATCCAAGGCCAAGGAGAGATGTTCAGAAATGGCTGCTGAGTCAAGTGACTTGACGAACTGGCAGATCCAGGCTTCTGGGAAGTCTCAATTTAGAACATCTCATCTGGTTGCAGGGAAAATGAAAAACTGTATGATTTGCCCACTTTTCATTGATGGTTGGCTGGAGTGCAATGGCATAATCATAGCTCATTACAGCCTTGATCTTCTGGGCTTAAGAGATTCTTCAGCCTCAGCCTCCCAAGTAGCTGGGACTACAGGCACATGCCACCATTCCTGACGAATTTTTGTATTTTTTATAGAGGCAGGGTCTTGCTATGTTGCCTAGGCTGGTCTCAAACTTCTGAGCTCAAGCAATCCTTCTGCATCAGCCTTCCAAAGTGCTGAGATTACAAGCATAAGCCACTGTGCCCAGCCCAGAAACATTTAAAAAGTAATTATGGAGAAACAAGAATAGGTAATTGAATCACACTCAAAAAGTATTATCATAAGTGTTCAAATATATAATTACCAACAATAAAAATGTCTCTAAAGATGTAAAGATACTCCAAAAACTTCCTCACTCATTTATGTGAGGATATTGGTTAATTCCAGTTGAAAAAAAAGCTGTCAAACTAATAGAAAATGGCTTTGTCCATCTTCCTGCTGTCACTGATTCAGAAATCTATAAAGAAAAGGCTAAAAAAAATCAATGAAGCTCAGAATATCACCTGAATTAGAGAGTAAGAGATGCAGATAAGAGTGTGAAAACAACTAGCAACAATTAGTAGAGGAAGCGGAGCAAGATGACCAAAATGGAAGCCTTCACTGATCAGTCTCCCTACAGAAACAATAAATTAAACAACAGCACCTTCATAAGAACCAAAAATCCAACAAAACAGCACTTTCATAAGTACCAAAAATCTGTTTAGCTACTAGGTTGGCCACAGTGGGCTAAGGCAACTAGCGGAAAATTGGGATCTTTGATTCCAGACCTTGGCTCTTGGACAGCATTTCTAAATATGCCCTGAGTGAAAAGGGAGCCCACTGCCTTGAAGGGAGAATCCCAGGACTGGCAGCATTTATGACAATCTGACTGAAGAGCCCTTGGGCCTTGAGTGAACATTGGTGGTATCTAGGTAGTACTCACCCTGGGCCTGGGGCAGTGTTGGCCATGGAGAGAGACGCCTCTGCTTTTGAAAAGGGGAGGAAAGAGTGGGAAGAATTTTGTCTTGTGGCTTGGTTGCCAGCTGAGCTACAGGTATAATATAGCACCAGTTAGATTCCTAGGGTTTCCAATTCCAGGCCTTGGCTATCAGACAGCATCTCTAGACTCACCTGGGGCCAGGGAGACCTGGCCACTCTGAAGGGAAGCATAGAAACTTGGCTCGTTTTGCCAAACACTGAGTGAAGAGCCCTGGTGTCTTAAGTAAACATAGGAGGTAGCCAGGCAGTGATTACTATGGGCCTTTTGTGAGACCCAGTACCATGCTGCCTTCAGGTCTTTGTACCACAGTGTTGCTCATGTCACACCTCCCCTAGCTTCAGGCATACCTCCCCTAGCTCCAGGCAGCTCAGCACAGAGAGAGACTCCATTCGTTTAGGAAAAAATAAGGGAAGAGAATAAGAGTCAGCCTGGTAATCCAGAGGATTCTTCTAGATCTTATCCCTGACTATCAAGGCAGTACCTCTGTGAGTCTGCAAGGGCCATCGCATTACTAGGCTTGGAGTGATCCTTAATGCTGATATGGCTGCAAAGACCAGAAACTTAGATTATAACAACCAAGTCCTTTGAACACCTGGAAAGCCTTTCCAAAGAGGATGGGTACAAACAAGCCCAGACTGCAGAGACTACAATAAATACATAACTTTTCAATGTCCAGACATAAAAAACATCCACGAACATCAAGACCATCTAGGAAAACATGACCTCCCCAAATGAACTAAGGCACCAAGAACCTATCCTCGGGAGACAGAGATATGTCATCTGTCTGATAGATAACTCAAAATAGCTGATCTGAAGCAATTCAAGAAAATTCATAACACACAGAAAGAATTCAAAATTCTATCACATAAATTTAACAAAGAGATTGAAATAATTTAGAAGAATCAAGCAGAAAGCAGAAATTCAGGAGTTAAAGATGCAGTTGACACACTGAGGAATGAATCAGTCAGTCACTTAGCAGCAGAATTGATCAAGCAGAAGAAAGAATTAGTGAGCTTGAAGACAGACTATTTGAAAATATACAGTCAGTGGAAACAAAAGAATAAAGAAAAATAAAGGAGCATGCCTGTAATATCTAAAAATAAGCTCAAAAGGGCAAATCCAAGCATTATTGGCCTTTAAAAAGAGATAAATAGGGGTAGAAAATTTATTCAAATACATAATAACAGAGAACTTCCCAAATCTAAAATATCAATATTCAAGTACAAGAAGGTTACAAAACATTAAGCAGATTTAACCCAAAGAAGACTACCTCAACATTTAATAATCAAACTCCCAAAGATCCAAGATAAAGAAAAGATCCTAAAAACAGCAAAAGAAAAGAAACAAATAACATAAAATGAAGCTACAATATATCTGGCAGCAGACTTTTCAGTGGAAACCTTATTAGGAGAAAAAGGTATAGCATATTTAAAGTGTTGAAGGAAAAAAAAATAAACTTGTATCCTAGAATAACATGTCCAGTGAAAATATCCTTTAAATGTGAAGGCGAAAATAAAGACTTCCGAGACAAATAAAAGATAATGTATTTCATCAACACCAGGCTTGTCCTACAAGAAATGCTGAAGGGCATTTTTAAATCTGAAAGAAAAGGACTTTAATGACTAATACAAATCATTTGAAGGTGCAAAACTCACTGATAAGTGTAAACATACAGGAAAACACAGAACAGTATAACCCTGTAATGGTAGTGTATAAACCATTTACATCTTGAGTACAAAGATTAAAGATGAACCTATCAAAAATACAAACTACAACAACTTTTCAAGACATAGACAGTACAATAAAATATAAATAGCAACAACAAAATGTTAAAAAGTGGGGAAACAAAGTTAGAATGTAAAATTTTTATTAGTTTTCTTTTTCATTTTTTGTTTATGCAGTCATTTTTGTCATCAATTTAAAATAATGGGCAGTAAGATATTTGCAAGCCTCACTGTAACCTCAAATAAGAAAATATATATAATGATACACAAACAATAAATAGCAAGAAATTAAAACACATCACCAGAGAAAAACACCTTCACTGAAAGAAAGACAGGAAAAAAGTGAAATGAGCCTGGCACAGAAATACAAACTTTTCATATCATCACTTATTTGTGGGAAGTAAAATTAATACAATTGAACTCATGGAGATAGAGAGTAGAATGTTGGATACCAGAGACTGGGAAGGGTTTCTGAGAGGGAGAAGGGAAAGGGAATGAGTACAAAAACATAGATAGAATGAACAAATCCAGCATTTGATAGCATAACAGCGTGACTACAGTGAATAATGATTTATTACACATTTTAAAATAACTAAAAGAGCATAATTAGATTGTAACACAAAGAAAAGATAAATGTTCGAAGTGATTGTTACCCCATTTACCCTGATGTGGTTATTACAGTGTATGCCTTTATCAAACTATCTCATGTACCCCATAAATATATACAGCTACTATGTACCCACAGAACTTAAAAGTAAAAAAATCTTTAAAAATTAAAAACAAGAAAAAACATTTGATTTTAATAAAAATGATGCTATGTAAAAGAAGCAATGACATCACGTGACAACAATGATGTATACAATACAGCTTCAAGACAAAGTGACAACTCTAGTAAAGAATGAATATGCCTCTGAAAGAGAACTGAACAATTCTCTCAATCAACTAATTAAAAACGAGTAATACTAATTTCTGCTTTAACAAAACCTATCTCTTAAATTTGCCTATTAATCTTGAAGTACCCCTGAGAACAAATACATTTGATATATCTAGAATTTAAAAAGAAAAACCATAGCATCTTTTTAAATATACAATCTGGTATAATTCTCCTTTTAAAAACAACTTCTGTTCTGACAATCAGCTTTTAGGTCTTAGTTCGGGGGAAGTCACATTATCATATTGAAAGCAAAGGTCAGACATCTGTGAAACATTATATTAAAAGCCAAGAAGCTGAGGCAGAAAAATTATTTCTGCTTCATCTCAATATAAATTGCAGATCAAACAGTGATCTGGATTGACAATGGCCATGCAATCTATAATGAACTGCATTCCATTTAACATCTAAAATGTCATACTGGGCCTTGTGTATGGCTTTAATTTTCAACTGCCCCAGCCTTGTTCTTGGTATTTGTAGCTTCCAGATATGTTTCTTCACCTTCAGCTGATAGGATTTTATACACAGGATGAACACATAACATTTTTGTTACATTCCTTTTCGCCAATAATTGCTTATTTGCGTGTTCATCTAGTTTTCAAAATATATTTACTTTGGGAATCAACAATAAGAAATGTAATTTTAGCTAAATTGTTTTAGCAAATGACAATCTATGAAAATATTGTTAACATTCTGTGCAATAGGAAATATTTGAAAATGGGAACTTGAAACTCATTTTCTGAACAACATCAAGAATTAATAGCTATAACTATAATAATTAGCATACATTTCAGGTCTACTCTATTGCATATTTTACAATGAGGGCTGATAAGCCTCATAATGTGGTTGTTAATGATGTTCTCAACTTTGTTAGTTTCTGCAAAAAAGCAGGATACTATGAAGATAAACTAAAACCACCCCTACAGAAGTTCACTTTGAAACACCAAATTTACAAAAGGAGAATGTTTTACTGTCCTTCACATCAGATTTTCCCAAACTAATTTCCAATACATGTTTGTTTAAAAGTAATGTTGAGGTTAAAAAAACAAATACACAGAAACATTTTTCTTGCAGTGCCTATTAGTGTAAAGGAAAGCAAACCAAAGGAAATAAAATCACTATGCACAAGTTTAAAAATGGAAGCAAAAGTGCAGGAGACTAAATCAGGCAATACATGAAAAGTAAAAGAATGGGCTTTGGAGGCACACTTGTGTTTGAAAATCAAGCTTAGTCACTTACTAGTTTTGTTTACTTGGAAAAATTTACTTTCTGAGCCCCAGTTTTCTCATCTGTAAAATAGGTGTAATAATGCTTACCCCAGGAAACTAAGACACATATTATCTAATGCCTAAAGCAGATGATATAATGTAGAATCAAAAACATGTATTTTTTTTACTATTAAAGGCAATTTTAGATGAGTTGGATTTGCTGTCATGCAATCAGCTAAATAAACATTTTTTCCATTCACTCTATCACATAATCTTATAGCTTTCTGGGCAATTTTTTTGGTCTGGGTAACAGTCAAATATTTAATAACACGTTCAACATGGGCACTAACTAGTCAACCAACAGGACTGTAATGCCGGGGACTCCCTCCTACACCAGACACTGAGACATTAGTTGCAAAATAGTCGTTAGGATAGAGGGTATCCAGAATATCTCAGAAAAGTTCCTGGCGTGGATAGCAGAGAACTTTTCAGCCACTACAGAAGACTGCATTTTTTTTTATAGTAACCAATACCGCTATCAGTAACACAAAAGAAATGAATATAAATCTTGCTCTCAGAGGTAAAGTCATTCCCCTTTTAGTTTTTGTCATTTTCAAAAGCCTCATTTGGTATATGAATACAATTTTAACATCTCTGTTGATTTAATGTTCAAGATTGAATGTGGCTAATAAACCTGATATGGAAAAACTGAAGACGAAGGAGCCGCTCAGTTGCATATTTCTGCTACACTCTGCCTCCTTCCTGCATCCTCCTTCTCCACTTCCTGTCTTGCTTCTGGCACTGTTTGGGTTGAAGCAAAGGAGGGAAGGAAAGGTGAGGAGTGTAAAGGGCTTATGAGAGTATAACTTTGTATTCTGGTACTAGTGCTATGTGTTCTTCAGGTCCCCTCTCAGCACTGTTCCATGTGACAGGCCAAAATGTAAACTCATAGGGACCACGTTTGATTTCCCTCTCAATTTCTATTTCAATATGTTTCACAATAGCTCTATTTTTGGGGGACATGATGCCTTGCCAGTCATCCTCTTGGCTGGGGTCACTTTGAATATGTTTTAACCCTCACAGCTTTCTTCTGTTCCATCAGGAACTTTGCACTTTTACTCTACCAACTTGGAAGTGTAGAGATTATCACTGTCCCTTCTTCTCAACCAGTCAGCAGAGGTAAGAGGCAACTCCATCCAGCCTCATACCTTTTAACTTTTCAAGGCAAGAGTCGGGCACCAACCTGTAACTTCTACAAGCTCCAGAGGACTCATATCAGGATTACCAAATAGCTGTTTTGAAGCTGCTTTCTGTGGGGTATGGAGGGACCTGAAAACTTCCCTTTCACTCTAATCTTGTCCAACTATTTTACTTACCTAATGATGTAATATTTGTATACCATTTTGAATTCCTTTGCATGTACTATTTGCATAATCAGACACCTCTCTTGAGGCTACATGAAAATTTGCTTTTAGGTTTTGGGCCCCAATTAAAATTGAAACATGTAGAAAAAATATTCCTCTGACTATGCTGTATTTTTGAATAAGAAAAAGGAATACTTAGCTTCTGAAGCCTACTTCTGTCAATTTGTCCATCTGATCCCCCGTCCATCTCTGTGCCTTTGATGGAGACGTTGTGATCATTTGGAGGAGAAGAGGCACTCTGGCTTTTTGGGTTTTCAGCATTTTTTCACTGATTCTTTCTCATCTTCATGAGTTTGTCTAGTTTCAGTCTTTGAGGCTGCTGACCCTTGGATGGGGTTTTTGTGGGGGCCTTTTATGTTGGTGATGGTGGTGCTGTTGTCACTTTCTACTTTCAGTAGTCAGTCAGGTCCCTTTTCTGTAGGGCTGCTACAGTTTGCTGGGAGTTCACTTCAGGCCCTTTTCATCTGATTTGCTCCTGTGACTGGAGATGTTACTCAAGGAGGCTGGAGAACAGCAAAGATGGGTGCCTTTTTCTTCTTCTGGGACCTCTGACCTCAAGGGGCACCAACCTGATGCCACTAGGATCACTCCTGAAGAAGGTGTTGGCAGATCCTGTTGGAGGGTCTCGCCCAGTTGGGTGGCACGGGGAACAGGACCTTTGTCCCTTGGTGGAGGGGATGTGTTTTACTGGGGGTAAACCCACTCTTCCGGGCTGCCTGGATTCCTCAGAACTACCAGGAGGAGAGGTTAAATCTGCTGGTCCACAAGTACTGCAGCCACCACTTCTGCTAGAGGCTCAGGCTCAGGGAGATTCAAATTCTGTCCCTGAGCCTCTGGCTGCAGTTATTGGAGATCCTGCAGGGAAGCCCCACCCAATGAAGAAGGATGGGTTAGGTTTAGACCTACAGAGGCACTCTGGCTGCAGACTGCCACAGCTGGTGTGTTGAGCTGTGGGCACAGGTCTTGGGACGAAGCCCTCCAGTCTTCCCAGCTCCAGCAGAAGAAAAATGCAGCATGGGCCTATAGAAATGGGTGCTGCCCTTCCCCCCAGGGAGCTTAGCTTGTTAGGCAGTTGCCAATCCCAGTGCTAGCTGCTGCCCCTCCCACAAGGAACTCAAATGGCTTAGACAGCAGACAGCTGCAACTGGTATTGGTCTCCCCTTCCACAGGGAGTTCTGTAGGCTTAAGCAGATTCCAGCTAAGAGGCTGTAAGAATCTGCACATTCCAAGGTTGGGACGCTAGGTCCTGGTGGCATCATTTTTAAGTGGGATCTTCTGATCCATGGGTTGCACAGTTCTGTGGAAAAAAGTTTCCTAAACTAGGTAGCACACTCACTCACTGCCTCCCTTAACTGGAGGGAGGGGGTTCCCCCTCCCCTTGTGGCTCTCAGGTGGGCTTTTGCAACACACTGTTCTTCTCTCTTTCCATGAGTCACTCCAGCTTTCTAGTCAATTTTGATGAGAGAACCTGGACAGCTTGGTTGCTGGTGAAGGATTCATACCCTTCTTTTCCTCATGGGAACCTCCTAATGCCATTACTTATAGTCTCCTATTTTGGCCCTGCCCCTTCCTTACACTGATACAAAAATTAACTCAAGATGTATTAAAGACCTAAATGTAAAACCCAAAACCATAAAAACCCTAGAAGAAAACCTAGGCAATACCATTCAGGACATAGGCATGGGCAAAGACTTCATAACAAAAAAGCCAAAAGAAATTGCAACAGAAGCCAAAATTGACAAATGGGATCAAATTAAAGAACTTCTGCACTGCAAAGGAAACTATCATCAGAATGAACAGGCAACCTACCAAATGAGAGAAAATTTTTGCAATCTATCTATCTGACAAAAGTCTAATATCCAGAATTTATAAGGAACTTAAAAATATTTACAAGAAAAAATCAAATAACCCCACCAAAAAGTGGGTGAAGGATATCAACAGCCACTTCTCAAAAGAAGACATTTACATGGTCAACAAAAATATGTAAAAAGCTCAACATCACTGATCATCAGAGAAATGACAATCAAAACCACAATGAGATACCATCTCACGCCAGTCAGAGGGCGATTATTAAAGCCAGGAAACAATAGACGCTGGCAAGGCTGTGGAGAAATAGGAATGTTTTTATACTGTTGGTGGGAATGTAAATTAGTTCAACCATTGTGGAAGACAGTGTGGTGATTCTTTAAGGATCTAGAGTCAGAATTACCATTTGACCCAGCAATCCTATCACTGGGTATATACCCAAATGATTATAAATCATTCTACTATAAAGACACATGTACACCTATGTTTATTGCAGCACCATTTGCAATAGCAAAGACATGGAACCAATCCAAATGCCCACCAATGATAGACTGATAAAGAGAATGTGGTGCATATACACCATGGAATACTATGCAGCCATAAAAAGGAATGAGATCAGTCCTTTCCAGGTACATGGATGAAGCTAGAAGCCATCATCCTCAACAAACTAACACAGGAATAGAAAACCAAACATTGCATGTTCTCACTGATAAGTAGGAGCTGAACACTGAGAACACACGAACACAGACAGGGGAACAACACACACCAGGGCCTATTAGTGGGTGGAGATTGAAGGGAGGGAACTTAGAGGATGGGTCAATATGTGTAGCAAACCACATGACACACACATGTATACCTAGGTAACAAACCTGCAGGTTCTACACATGTACCCATTTTTTTAAGAAGAAATAAAAATAAAAGGAATACTATTTTTTCTTTTTCCTTTAGCTATGGGAAAATCATCCTTCTCTTCTTCTCAAAATTCTACTCATTTATTATATCTGACCTCTATAAATCATCTTTAAACATCAGGAAACAAATTAGATTCCAACAGTCTTAACTGGATTTGCCTTTTGTGGTGATTTGAGGGAGAGTATTAGGCTGTGGTTTTCAAACTTAGGAAGCCTATTCCCTAGGAAGTAGCTAATCTGTTTTTGATGCAACATGAAGAATATAATCATTCAGGACAGGCTCTGCTGCCTGTCCTTTGAAATTTTCATTGTACCTCCTGTATTCTTTTCCTTCCTTTTAACTGATATGAACCACACTCTTGATGTCACCCCTTAATTCTATGTAGTCTATTTATCTGGACGGCTTACCTAAACTTTCATCCTGTTCTTTGGCTTTCCCTCTTGTGTGATGATGATGCCCCAAATGGTCAAAAAACGACAATGTATTCAATGTTGGTTATCGCTCTTAAATTTTTTTTCAGTTAGTTTTTTCTTCATTTTTCCTTTTCTTTATTGTATTGTGAATTCATATTTAAGCAAGAATTCTAAAACTGCTAAACAATATAAGTAATATAAATTACTTTTATATTTATAGAATTTCTTTACAGGCTAAAACAGCCCACAAAGTCGCTGCATAGTGATGGACTACAAAATTGTATGTTTAGTATACAAAAGTTAAAGTTTATTAATAACTGAAAATATATCTTCTAGGAATTCCTAACGTTCAAAATTAGGAAAACAGAATATTACATTTAGCTGACTGCAATACAAAATGGCTGACTAGTGATGGATTACAAAATGGTATGTTTAGTATACAAAAAGTTAAAGTTTATTAATAATTGAAAATATATCTTCTAAGATTTCCTAACGTAAAAAAATTAGGAAAAATGAATATTACATTTAGCTTTAAAATAGAGGGAAAAAAAAGAATTCAGAAAACAAGTAAACTCCAAAATAAAAATCCTAAAACATTCTAGATAATTTTATGTTTTTAAGTTTTGTTTACAATATTTATCTTTTCACAAAGGAATAGTCAGTCGCTAAAGAAGACAAAATACACACACTCATACAAACAAGGTAACATACACAAACTGTAGTCATCATCCATGAACCACTGCTCCCTCAGGTGTACAACCTTTCAACTAATTTTAAAGTCTAGGTGGCTAAAATCCATATCTATGTAAAAATAAACTTATAAACCCATTGGCTCTATATGTACAAACAGATGGAAGGGAAAAAAGAAGAAGAAAAGAAAACCCCAAAATTGGAAGTTTTTATAGTCTTTCTAATTACCAAAATAAATAAAACAAGTATAGATAAATAGGTCTTTCTTTTATCAGAGGCATTAGTGAGACTACATGTATAAATACAAATTCTAAACTTAGCAGAAAACTAAGAATAAACTTCCCTGGCAGAGTAAAATAATGAAATTGAGTTTTGGAGAACATAAAGAAATTAATGAAGTCAGAAAAAATAAAAATGTTGGTAGATATTAAGGGATGTGTGGGTGTCTAACTTGAATACAGGCACCAAGCTATATCATATGGCATCTCCACCACATGACAGGTACAGCTCCTGCTGTATTTAAATTCTTCATTAAAAGCTTCAGGTACAGAAATGCCTCTGGGTCCTTCAGAGTTAAATCAAAGTGAGGGAGGAGAGGTAAAGGTTAAAAAGGACTTGTATGACTGGCAAATGGTTTGGTTGGTTTTGATTATGGGAAGGGAAAATCCAAGACAACAGACTGAGTCCCATGTAGGGATAAAGTCTCAGCAGAGGAAAGAGGATAACCATAGCAATTATAAGATGAAGTCAGTTTTCTGGATAATGAACAGAAATAACCATAAAAATGGAGCCCACAAAAAATTCATACGAAAAAAATTAATATTATTAGACTTCTCTCCAATCACAAAATTGAGAGATTTAGAATTTTATTAATATTAGTCTTACATTTTTAATCTAGCTGTATATAGGTAACTCTCATCAAAATAAATTCATAACAAGAATACTATGTTGTATCTTATTATAATTTAATTCACTATAATAAAATAATTTTAATATTCTTTTCTTTTTCCTTTCTATTTATTTATTTTTTTATTTTTTTGAGACAGGGAATAATTCTGTCACCCAGGCTAGAGTACAGTAACATGATCATATCTCAATGCACCCTCAACCTCCTAGGCCCAAGGATCCTCCCACTTCAGCCTCTCCAGTACCACCATGCTCGAATAATTTTTGTATTTTTTGTAAAGACAGGATCTCACTAAATTGCCCAGGCTAGTCTCAAACTCCTGGCCTCAAGCAGTCCTCTCACTGTGGCCTCACAAAGTGCTGGAATTAATTACAGAATGGGCCATCACATCTGGTCTAACTTCCTCAATTTATCAATGCAACATGAATAAGCTACCAGTGAGTATGCTCTAAAATATTCAAGAATAAAAACTTAAAAATTAAAAAAATATATACATGAATATGTTTTGGAGACATTTTCTTTAATAAATTCTTAGTTCATTTCAGTTTTCTTCTAAATATATTTTCAGAAATGTTTGTGTTGAAAACACAAGGAAACACAGGGTAACAGATTACCCCCAACACCCTCCAGAAGGAACGCAGCCCTGCCAACCTATTTTAGATTTCTGACCTCAGAACTGTAGGAAAATAAAATCTGCATTAAGTCACTGTGTCTATGGTAATTTGTTATAATGGCAATAGGAAATGAATATAATATCCACTGAAAAATATCTAGAAATAATGAACAATTCATTTCCAATGAGTTTACTAGCCTCTTATATTTGGGAATCTGAACATAATTTTCTATCAGAAGAAATCAAGCAGGTGTCCTTGGAGAAACGGCTGATTGAGATATGGGTTAAAAAGTGTGCAAGATATTCCTAGAATATCTTATAGAACAAGATAGCAAAAGTGATATGAGATGACTAGTGTCATGTTAAGAAAAGTCCTAAAGATAACTTTGAAGAGTTTCTCCTTGGAAACAGTTGAGACAATTTGACCATCAATAGAATAATAACTGCAATTGATTGAAACTTATCAAACATATTTAAATTTATGAGTACATAATGATATCAAAATGCCAACACCAACCAACCAAACAAACCAAACCAAAACAAAAATAATCAATGGTCACAATTAGAAAATAAAAGGTAACTAACTCATGATATTAAATACTAGATAATAAACTAAAAGAATCAAAAGTTTACCACTCCTTAATATAAAAACTGTACCTCAATTCAAATAAATTGATAAGAAAAAAATTTTATATGATTATGCCAATTACTTCTTTATGAGAAATGATAGGGTATCGCAATAATCC
The DNA here is from genome assembly GCA_004027715.1 of Plecturocebus donacophilus. Taxonomy (NCBI): domain Eukaryota; kingdom Metazoa; phylum Chordata; class Mammalia; order Primates; family Pitheciidae; genus Plecturocebus; species Plecturocebus donacophilus. The sequence continues at coordinate 153,283 of PVKP010000286.1, read as the reverse complement.
AACTTCCAGCAACATACCGGCTCCTAGATATATCAATGGCTGTCAACAACACGTAAATAGAGACAACCAGATGTTATGTATTTTCTGATGGAAATGTGTACCATCTAATTAATATTCTTGCCAAAAAATTGACATGTATCTTTAAAAATATTTCTTTTGGAAACTTAGGAGACAATCAAATGTTAAGCACTTACGTAAGATTGCATGTAATACACAAATTCTGAGATCTCTATTGACAAGTTACTTGAAATTAAGTAACTTTTTTCAGATATTAGATTATTTCTATGTCTATTTAAAACATTCTTGTCTTTTAGAGATACATGCTACATACACGTCATTATGAATTAAATGCTAACAATGGCAGAGATTTGCTTTAAAATGAATCATTACAGAAGTACAGATGAATTAAGATTGCCCCTGAGCTGACAATTCTTAAGGCAGATGAAACAAATTTTTTATGAGTTTGAAGTTTACCCTGATGAAAAAGTTTTAAAAATTACAATTATTTCCATAATTTCTATGAAAAAAACTGAGAAAATCAAGTAAGATAAAGTATATCTTCTAAATAGTTATACATGCCATTTTGAAGTTGGGTACTATTGCAAGCAGCATATGAATAATTTTGGAGACACACTGAGGAGATAGATATATCCTAAGAGTACACACTTCTATTTATCATAAGAGTAACACACATATACAGCAATCATCAAACAACAAAGGCTTTAAAATTATACAACTGATTGCTTATTTTAAAAATTGGCATGATCTTGATGTGACTTGTATAAAATAAGTGATTTCACTATTTTGCTGGTGATTCAAACTAGTAGTTTGACTAAATTGGATGTTTTTGTATAACCTGTCCCAAAACTAAAGAGAAAACTTCATTAATACACACAAAGAAAAAAATGCCAACTCACAGGCAATCCTTGGAATAATTTAATTGTGTGAGAAGAACTAAAGTAGATTTATTTCTTCATGGAATGATGAATGAGGTTTACCTGTTATTGAAACCTTTGAAGGCTGTTACTTTAATTGTAGACACTTCTAAAGATAACCTTTCCTGAGTACTTTCACACATTTAACTCTGTGAAACACATGAATCCGATCTCCTAACTCTCCTAGCTCTGTTGTGCTTAAAGATCCGTAATAAAGTGCATTCTCCAGCCCCTTTTCTGAAACAGAGCCTTATGGTTTTAATATTGTTTACCTTTACATTTATTTCCAGGACCTTTAAGTCCCTGAAATTTAGTTTCTGCTTAGTAAATATTTATTGAATATTTGATAAATGTTTTCTAATTATTTTGGTTTCAGTTTATGTATTTGGTATTCTTATGAGAAGTGATTAGAGGAAATAAAGAAAAGTATTATAAAGTGTTCACAGCTTGTAATTCAATATCACGACATGTGGGGTGACTCTGTATGAGTCCTTGTTGCTGCTTGCTATGACATGAAATGTTTGTGTTCCCCCAAAATTTATAATGTTAAAAGTAATCATGAATGTAATGATATTAGGAGGTGGGAGATTTGGAAGATAATTAGGTCATGAGGATGGACCATCTTTTATCAGTGCCCTTATGAAAGAGGTCCCCTAGAGCTGCCTTGCCCCTTCTGTCATGTAAGGACACAGCTGGAAGGCACTATTTATGAACTAGGAAGTAGGTCATTACCAGACGCTGAATCTGTAGGTGCCTTGATCTTCGGCTTCCCACCCAACACAACTGTGAGAAATACATTTCTCATATTTATAAATTGCCTTGTGTATAGTATTTTGTTAGAGCAGCTAAAATAGACTAAGACATATGACATTGCTGTAAGACAATTATGACTAACATTATGGGTTAAAACAACACAAATTTATGTTATGGTTCTGGAGCCCCAAATGGGTTTCAAAGAGATAAAATCAAGGTGTTAAAGTTGTGTTCTTTCTGAGACTTTAAAGAAAAATATATGTTCTTTCTTATTCCAGCTTCTAGAGGCTGCCTGCACTTCTTGGCTCATGATTCCATATTCCATGTGCAATGCCAGTAATATAGCATCTTCAAATATTTGACCTCTGCTTTCATCTTTACATTTTCCCTCCTACTATGACATTCCTGTACTTCTTTTATAAGAACCCTTACAATTACATTAGACTCACATGGATAATCCAGAATAATCTCTCATTTCAAGATCCTTAGTGTAATCACACATGAAAAATCCCCTTTGCCATGTAAGGAAGTATTCACAAGCTCTGGGTTAAGACTTGAACATCTTTAGGAAGTCATTATTCTGTCTATGGTACATTTACTTTACTACAAATAATGAACTAATTATACTGTAATTTCAACTTCTACTGGGAAGAGAATTGGAAAGTGATTATGTCAGGGTTGTTTTAAAAAATGCTTCACTAAGAGTATTAAAGTACTCCAAGAAGCTAACAAATGCTTAAGATTACTCTCTATGAAAGATTGACCAAGCACCATTGGATTACAAAGAAAACCAAAACCTATATGTAAAGGTAATTTAATTAATTATATGCATAAATAAATTATACATATTATATATATATATATATATATATATATATATGCTTTCATATAAAGCCATATGCCTTTACCCTCTCACTCCATTACAAGCATACATATATTAAAGGGTGAGGAAAGTTGGTTAACAGATATAATTTTCTTTAAATGTATTTTCTGCTTACTGTGTTAAAAAATCAAGCTTTTAAAAAATAACATGTCATATCTATACAATAATTATAGTTCACCTGCCAATTTTATTGAACTTTAAATCCAGAAAGATAATCTCAGCCATATTAATAAATTAATTGTTTTAGACACATAAAACAAAGTGTCTTTTCATGTTTATTCCTTTAGGCAAAGTAAATGTTAGCAGCAGAAAATAAGGTGAATGGCAAATCAATATAACGTAGCTTAGAGAAGAACTGCAAAGCTACAATTCAGGCAGATAATATTTTAGTCAAATGCCTTAATTCCTTCCTGCAGTTAAAACCTAACATTTCTAAAATCATACTGCTGGCCTCTAACTGATAAGAGTTCAAAGAATATTAGAGAAAAGGAACATATTTATTTTGATTTAGAATTCTAACACATGTAAATAATAACCTATTGGGTACTGTGCTCACTACCTTGGTGACAGGATCATTCATACACCAAGCTTCAGTGACGTGCAATTTACCCATGTAACAAATTTGTACATGTACCACCAAAACTAAAATAAAAGCAGGAAAAAAAATACCTGGCACTGAGTTTTCTTTTTTCTTTTCTTTCTTTTCTTTTCTTTTTTTTTTTTGAGACAGAGTCTTACTCTGTCACCCAAGCTGGAGTACAGTGGCAAGATCTCAGCTCACTGCAACCTCCATCTCCCAGTTCAGGTGATTCTCCTGCCTCAGCCTCCAGAGTAGCTGGGATTACAAGTGCCCACCACCACATCTGGATAATTTTTTTTTTGTATGTTTTGTGGAGATGAGGTTTTGCCATGTTGGCCAGTGTCGTCTCAAACTCCTGACCTCAGGTGATCCACCCACCTCGGCCTCCCAATGTGCTGGGATTACAGGCATGAGCTGCAGCGCACAGCCTGACACTGAGTTTTCTATTACTAAATAAGTAAACAAAAAATCATTTAAATCAAACTGTTATAACCATTCTACTTTACTTTTAAGGAATATGATTAAACTTTCTGTATGCTATGTCTTCCACTTGTGATTTAACAGAATGATTTGAAGTCATGACACATAAATTGGACTCTTCCTGTCATTTATTAAACACAGGTAGTGTTAAGCAGGTTGCAACTTCTCTAAGACACAGTTCTTTCTAAAAAAGCAAATGAACTCATGGCTACCCCCTATCTCTAAGAAAGCAAATGAACTCATGGCCACCCCCTACACTTGAAATTATAGAAAAACTGGAAAAGAATAGTGTGAGGAGAAAGATTATGTTAAATCAATTAAAGAAAACCACTGGAAAGACTAAAAATTAATAGAAAAGTGATACCTATATATTAAAACTGCACTGCTACAGTCTGGATTTAATAACCTGGTAGATGAAATCATATTTGAAAAATCTCCAGTATCTATATGGAGTTTAGAGGTTTAAACATACTTTTTTCATGCATTTCTAAAGTTGATACCCACGTAAGCTTGCTAAATACATACTAAAAAAAAAGTACAATTTATTTTTTCTACAGGTGAGGAAACAAAACTATATTATACATTTTTCATTTAGTTCATTTTAAGCACAAATTTATTTGGCAACTTTTATGTTCCCAGCAATGAGCTGGATGTTATGTATTCAGCAGTAAGCAAAAGAGCCAAGATATTTGCCTTCTCTGAATTATTTTACATTCTAGAGGGAGACATGGGCAAAACAAATGTATGCAGACAAATAAATATATAGTTATAATTTGCAAAAAGTGTTATGAATGAAAGATCTCAGCTATATTACTCAAGGTTCTCCATAGTAACACAGCAAATAAGAAATTTTTTATATATGTGTATATATATATATATATATATACACACAAACAATATTATATACACACGTAAACACACATTATATGTACAGAGACAATATTATATATATATGTATGTATACACACATACGTGAACACACACACATTCATGGGGGAGAGCGAGAGATTATCAGGAATTGGCTCATACAGTTATGCAGGCTGAGAAGTCCCACAATCTGCCCTCTATAAGCTGTAGACCCAGGAGAGAAAGCCAGTAGCACAGATCCTGTCCAAGTACAAGTGAGGATGATGTCTCAACTCATAAACAATCAGGCAGAGAATAAATTTTCCCTTATCTCATCTTTTGTTCTATTCAGGCCTGCAACAGATTGGATAAATAAAGCACACTCACATTGGAGAAGACAATCTGCTCCATTCAGTCTACTGATTCAAATGTTAATCTCATCCAGAATCACCCTCACAGCCATACCCAGAATGTTTAATCAAATATCTGGGCATCGTGTAGCCCATTCAGGTAGACATACAAAATTAACTAACACATAGATGCTATAAAAATAGCTAGAAAGGCCCTTTTCTGAAGGTCTTGAGACTGGAAAGATAAAAAGGAACCAGTCAAGTGAGAAATGAGGAGTTTACCTGGCAGGGGGAACATGATGTTTGAACCTCCAATTTGCTAGTACAGCTCAGCACTATTAGTGGCATTGTATGGCTGTGTTTGTGCAGGGAGAGTATGTTGGGGAGTCTTCCAGATCTCTTATCAAAGATCTCACTTCCTCAGAGCATGACCTTCTAGGTATCTTTACTGTGAAGCTTTATGTAAGACTATAAAGTAGAAGAGACCGAGGGGGCAAAAAGAGAAACTGTCCATGTTTAATACTTTTGAGTAAATGCAGAAGATCTCAGGTACAGGAAACTTACTGTCCAGTCTTAATGCTCTGTACATGGATTTTCTTGGCCAAATTACCTAAGGTGAAGAGACAGGAGCCACATCATTAAGATGTTCCATATACAATGGCTCAATTTTATCTTGCAATATGACACTCAATAAGTTATTTTATATCATGGCAAGAAGGTGGTACCTCTGTGGGGTTTCCTGGGATTCAGAATTTCCTCTCTCTCTCTCTCTCTCATTATATTTAGTTATCTATTTTATTTTTGTTTGTTTCTTAAAATTGTACTTTGTATCAAGAAAACATATTAGACTTTTCATAAAATGACTGAAAATATGTATGAGTGCTTTGAAGTTTCAAAGCCTGTCTCATTTACTGCATAACAGTTTTCCCCCCTTGAGGAAAGATTATTTTGTGTGAAAATGAGAGAAACAGAAAAATGAAGCACTGAAAAAAATGTTCCATTCTTATGCCATTCAAGTACCCATATTTCCACAAGTGTTTGATTTCAAAGGAAATTCTGTCTAAGGAAGCAAAGATAAATTTACTAAATTGATTATATACTTCTAGTAGACCTCATTTCCAATTGTAGCTAAATGTAAGATGGTGAAATTATAAGCACAGCAACATTTTATATACTACTGAGTACAACTTTAGGATTTGAAACTCCACTGTGACAAATCTAAGAAGATTAATTTTATGGTAATAGAAGATGGAACACGTACCCCATAATCACTGCATATGAAGTTAGTTTTGCTAAAAGACTCTCAAGTCTTGTGACTGAAAAGTGGATGTGAAAATTCCAGAATAAGAGCCTAGCCCACAATGTAATCAGAAGTGTTACTGTCCTTAAGAAGTAGTCCTAATACAAATCTAGAAGTTAAAAGAATCCATGCTTTCATGCTTACCCCTTTCCTTAGAAATTTCTGCATTTCATTATAGGCTTGACACTAGGAGTTTGAGACCAGCTTAGGTAACACGGCAAAACCTTCTATCTACAAAAAATACAAAACTTAGCGGGATGTGGTGGCATACGCCTGTAGTATCAGATACTTAAGAGGCTGAGGCAGGAGGATCCCTTGAGCTCAGAAGATGGAGGTTGCACTGAGCCAAGGCTGCACCATTGCAAAAAAAGGAAAACGAAAAGAATCAGCTTTAGCATCAGCCATGTTTTGGCTCTGAAAACATTCCATGCAATTAGTTTAACAAAGAACCTATGATAGTTAATTTTAGATGTCAATTTGGAGGGTGCATTTGGATGGGATAAACATTTATTTATTTATTCATTTTTATATTTTTCAGTTTCAACTATTTAGAAACATGGGGTACACATGCAGATTTGCTATACAGGTATATTGCATCCAGATGGTGAATATAGTAAACTAGGTAGTTTTTCAAACTATATCTCCCTCCTTTCTTCATCCCACTGGTAGTCAGCAGTGTCTATTATTCCCATGTTTATGCTCATGTGTGCTCATTGTTTAACTCTCACTTATAAATAAAAATATGTACTATTTAATTTTCTTTTCCTGTATTAATCCTCTTAGGATTATGGCCTCCAGCTCTATTCATTTAATGAAAAGGACATGATTTCATTATTTTTATGGCTGCACAGTGTTCCACGGTATATATGTACCATATTTTCTTTATCCAATACACCATTGATGAGCACCTAGGTTAATTCCATGCCTTTGCTACTACAAATAGTGCAGTGATAAAATATGAATGTATGTATCTTATTGGTATAATGATTTAGTTTTCTAGTTTTCTTTGAGTTTACAGTCATTAGTGGGATTGCTAGGTCGAATGATAGTTATGGTTTAAGTTCTATTAGAAATCTCTATCCTGCCTTCCACAGAGGCTGAACTAATTAATATTTCCAATTTCCAACCACAGTTTATAAGCATGCCATTTTCTCCCCAGCCTCAGTATCTATTGTCTTTTTATGCAATGGCAACAAAAGCCAAAATAGAAAAATGAGATCTAATTAAAATTCAGAGCTTCTGTACAGCAAAAGAAACAATCATTAGAGTGAACTGGCAACCAACGGAATGGGAAAAAAATTTTGCAATCTACTCATCAAACAAAAGGCTAATATCCAGAATCTACAAAGAACTAAAACAGATTTACAAGAAAAAAACAAACAAACCCATTCAAAAGTGGGTAAAAGATATGAACAGACACTTTTCAAAAGAAGATATATGAAGCCACAAACATATGAAAAAATGCTCATCATCACTAGTCATTAGAAAAATGCAAATCAAAACCACATTGAGATACCATCTCATGCCAGTTAGAATGGTGATCATTAAAAAATCTGGAGACAACAGATGCTGGAGAGCATGTGGAGAAACAGGAACACTTTTACACTGTTAGTGGGAGTGTAAATTAGTTCGACCACTATGGAAGACAGTGTGGCGATTCCTCAAGGATCTAGAAATAGAAATTCCATTTGACCCAGCAATCCCATTACTGGATATATACCCAACAGTTTACAAATCGTTCTATTATAAGGACACACGCACATGTATATTAATTACGGCACTGTTTACAATAGCAAAGACCTGAAACCAACCCAAATGCCCATCGACGATAGACTGGACAAGGAAAATGTGGCACATATACACCATGGAATACTGTGCAGCCATAAAAAAGGATGGGTTCATGTTTTTTGCAGGGACATGGATGAATCTGGAAACCATCATTCTCAGCAAACTGACACAAGAACAGAAAATCAAACACAGCATGTTCTCACTCATAGGCGGGTGTTGAACAATGAGGACACATGGACACAGAAAGGGAAGTATCACAAACTGGGGACCTTTGGGAGAAGCAAGTGAAGGGAGAGTGGGAGAAAGGATAGGGAGGGATAGCATGGAGAGAAATGTCAGGTATAGGTGATGTGGGGAGGGAGGCAGCTAACCATCTTGCCATTAATGTACTTATGCAATAATCTTGCATGATCTGCACATGTACCCCAGAATCTAAAGTACAATAATACATATATATATATGTGTGTGTGTATTTGTGTGTGTGTGTGTGTATGTGTGTGTGTATGTGTGTGCATATAAAACTGTAAGTTCTGAAGTACATGTGCCATGTGCAGAATGTCCAGGTTTATTGCATAAGTACATTCATGCCATGGTGGTCTGCTCCACCTAACACCCCCTCATCTACATTAGGTATTTCTCCTAATTCTATCCATTCCCTAGGCCCCTACCCCCCGACAGGCCCCAGTGTGTGATGTTCCCCTCCCTGTGACCATGTGTTCTCATTATTAAATACCCGCTTATGAGTGAGAACATGCGGTATTTTGTTTTCTGTTCTTGTGTCAGTTTGCTGAGAATGATGGTTTCCAGATTCATCCATGTCCCTACAAAAAACATGAACTCATCCTTTTTTATGGCTGCACAGTATTCGATGGTGTATATGCGCCACATTTTCCTTGTCCAGTCTATCATCTATGGGCATTTGGGTTGGTTTCAGGTCTTTGCTATTGTGAATAGTGCCACAATAAACATATATATGCATGTGACTTTATAACAGAATGATTTATAATCCTTTGGGTATGTACTGTGTAATGGGATTCCTGGGTCAAATGGTATTTCTGGTTCTAGAACCTTGAGAAATGGCCACACTGTCTTCCACAATGGTTGAACTAATTTACACTCCCACCAACAGTGTAAAGTGTTCCTATTTCTCTACATCCTCTCCAGCATCTATTGTCTCCTGATTTTTTTAATCATTCACCATTCTAACTGGTGTGAGGTGGTATCTCAATGTGGTTTTGATTTGCATTTCTCTAATGACCAGTGATGATCAGCTTTCTTTCATATGTTTGCTGGCTACTTAGATGTCTTCTTTTGAGAAGTGTCTGTTGATATCCTTCACTCACTTTTTGATGGGGTTGTTTTTTTCTTGTAAATTTGTTTAAGTTCTTTGTAGATTCTGGATATTAGCCTTTTGTCAGATGGGTATGTTGCAAAATTTTTTTTTCATTCTGTTGGTTGCTGATTTACTCTGACAGTTCTTTCTTTTGCTGTGCAGAAGCTCTTAAGTTTAATTAGATGCCACTTGTCTATTTTGCTTTTGTTGTCATTGCTTTTGGTAAGAGAGAAGGAGAAAAAGTAAACAACCTGGAAAACATATTTGAGAAAATAATTCAAGGAGAATTCCCTAATCTGGCCAGAGAGCTAGACATCTATATACAAGAAATCCAGAGAACCTTTGCAAGATACTATACAAAACGAACATCATCAAGGCATATGGTCACTGGACTATCCAAGGTCAATGCCATAGAAAAATTGTTAAAGGAAGCCAGGGAAACAGAGTAGATCACATACAAAGGGAGTCCCATGAGGATAAAAGTGGCTAACTCAGCAGAAACCTTACAAGCCAGGAAAAATTGGGTGCTTATTTTCAGTTTTCTTAAAGAAAAGAAATTTCAACCAAAAATTTCATATCCTGCCAAACTAAGCTTCAAACAAGGTGAAATGAAAATCTTTTCTAGAAAAGCAAGTACTAAAGATTTTTCACCACTACAAGTCCAATATTACAAGACATCCTTAAGGGAGTTCTAAACATGGAAACAAAACAATAACCACTATCACAAAAACAAATCTAGGTATATAGTCTGAAGACTCTATTAAAGCCACTACACAATAGAAACCACAAAGTAGCAAACTAACATCTTTATTATAGGATCAAAATTTCACATAGCTATCTTACCTTATATGTGAACAATCTAAATGCCCTACTTAAAAGCCACAGGGTGGCAAGTTCAATAAAAAAACCAAAACCTATCTAATTGCTGTTTTCAAGAGATTCATCTCACAGGTAATGACACCCATGGGCTGAAAATAAAGGGTTGGAGAAAGATTTACCATGCAAATGAAAAGCAACAAGAGCAGGAGTCACTATTCTCATAGCAGATAAACATTTTAACCAATTACAGTAAAAAAAAAAAAAAAAAGGACAATAGCATTATATAATGACAATGGTTTCAAATGAATAAGAAGACTTCACTATCATAAATATTTATGCACCCAATGTTGGAGTACGCGGATTCATAAAACAAGTACTTTTAGACTTATGAGAATAATTAGGTAGCCACACAATAATAATCAGGGACTTCAACACCCTGCTGACAGAATTAGATACACTACTGAGGCAGAAACTACCAAAACTTTCTAGACTTAAACTTGAAACTTGACAAATTGGACCTAACAGACGTGTACAGAATGTTCCACCTCTCAACCACATTATACACATTCTTATCATCTGGACACAGAACCTACTCCAAGATCAACCACATGCTTGGCAATAAATCAAGTCTCAATAAATTAAAACATAAAAATCATACCAACTATACTCTGGAACCACAGTGGAATAAAAATAATAATCAATACCAAGATCACTCAAAACCACACAACAATGTGGAAATTAAACAACTTGCTTCTGAGTTACTTTTAGGTCAACAACAACAACAACATCAAGGCAGAAAATTTAAAAATATTTAAAATAAATGAAAACAGTGACACAACATACCAAAATCCATGGGATGCAGAGAAGCAGTAAGAGGAATGTTTATAGCACTAATGCCAACCTCAAAAAGTTAGAAGGATATCACATTAACAATCTAACATCAAGTCTAGAGGAACTAGAAAAACAAGAACAAACTCACCCCTAAGCTAGGAGAAAAAAAGCAATAATTAATATCAGAGCAGAACTGATTTTATCCATACCAAGGGTCAATGAAAATCCATACAAAGGTCGATGAAACCAAAAGTTGTATTTTTTAAAGAATAAACAAGATTGATAGACCTCTAGCTAGGTTAACAAAGAAAACAGTGAATATCCAAATAAGCACAATCAGAAATGACAAAGATGACATTACAACTGATCCTACGGAAGTACAAAAGCTTCTCAGAGACTATTATGAACACCTCTATTCACATAAACTAGAAAAACTAGAGAAAATAAATAGATCTTGGAAATATGCACTCTCCCAAGATTAAATCAGGAAGAAACTGAACAAATGAACAGACCAATAACAAACTCTGAAATTGAATTAGTAATAAAACCTCTGCCAGTTCAAAAAAAGCACCAGACCAGAAAGATTTACAGCCAAATTCTGATAGACATACAAAGAAGAGCTGGTACAAATTCTACTAAAACTATTACCAAAAATCAAGAGGGAGGGACTCCTCCCTAACTCACTCTACAAAGCTATCATCGCCCTTATACAAAAACCAGGCAAAGACCCAAACAACAACAACAGAAACTATAGGCCAATATCCCTGATGAACAAAGAAGTAAAAATCCTTAAGGAAATATTAGCCAACCATATGAAACTGCACATTAAAAAGTTAATTTGCTGTAATCAAGTAGGCTTCATTCTTGGGATGCAAGGTTGGTTCAATATACAAAAATCAATAAATGTGATTCAGCACATGAACAGAATTAAAAATGAAAAACACATGATTATATCAATAGATGAGAAAAAAGTTTTAAATAAAATCCAACATATATTCATTATATAAACCTTCAAGAAACAAGGTATTGAAAAAACATATCTTAACATAATAAGAGCCATTTATGGGTTCACAGCCAGTATCATACTGAATGGGCAAAACCTGAAAGCATTCCTCTGTAGAAATGGAAAAAGAGAATGATGCTCACTCTTACTACTCCTATTCAACATAGTACTCGAAGTCCCAGCCACAGAAATCAGGCAAGAGTAAAAGAAGTCAAGCTATTGGTTTTTGAGGGTGATATGATTCTATATCTAGGAAACACTAAAAACTACACCAAAAGAGCCCTGGAAGTGATAAATGACTTCAGTAAAGTTTCAACCTACAAAAGCAATGTAAGAAAATCAGAGATATTTATATATACCAATATACCAGTTGAAAGCCAAATCAAGAACATAATTCCATTTTAAATAGTCACAAAAAATACCTATAGATACATCTAAACAATCTGAAAAAACTCTACAAGAAGTATAAAACACTGCTGTAAGAAATCACAGATGAAACAAACAAATGGAAAAACAGTCCATGCTCAGGAATAAGAATATCATTAAACTGGCAATACTGTCCAAAGCATTCTGCATATTCAACACTATTCCTCAACCTATCAATGTCTTTGTATCAGTTTGTTCTGACACTACTAATAAAGACATATCCAAGACTGGGTAATTTATAAAGGAAAGGAAACAGTTCAGCATGGCTGAGGAGACCTCAGGAAACTTACAGTCATGGCAGAAGTGGAAGCAAACATGTCCTTCTTCACATGGTGGCAGCAAGAAGTGCCAAGCAAAAGTGAGAAAACTCCTTAAAAAACCATCAGATTTTGTGAGAACTCACCATTGAGAGAACAGCATGAAGATAACTGTGCCCATGATTAAATTACCTCCCAGTAGGTCCCTCCCATGTCATGTGAGGATTATGGGGTATACAAATCAAGATGAGATTTGGGTAGGAACACAGCCAAACTATATCACTCATTTTTCACAGAATTAGAAAAAAAATTCCAAAATTCATATTGAACCAATAAGGAGTCCAAATAGCCAAAGCAGTTCTAACAAAAAAAGAACAAAGTTGGAGACATCACATTAAGCAATTTCATGCTATACTATAAGACTATGGTAACCAAAACAGCATGGTACTGGTATAAAAACAGAGATCAATGAAACAGAACAGAGTCCAGAAATAAAGCTGCACACCTACAGCCACCTGATCTTTGAGAAACTCAACAAAAATAAGCAATGAGGAAAGAACTCCCTATTCAATAAATGATGCTTTGATAGCTGGCTAGCCATATACAGAAGAATTAAACTGGACCACTATATTCCACTATATATAAAAATTAACTCAAAATAGATAGAAGATCTAAATATTAAGACTTCAAACTGTAAGAACCCTGGTGAAAAAAAACTAGAAAACATCATTCTATACATCAGCATTGGGAAACAATTTATGGCTAAGTCTTCAAAGGAATTGCAACAAAAATAAAAATGGACAAGTAAACTAAAAGCTTTTCACAGCAAAATAAATTATCAACACAGTAAACAGACAACATACAGAATGGGAGAAAATATTCAAACTATCCATCTGACAAAGGTATAAATACAAGAATGTATAAGGAACTTAAACAAATGAACAAGCAAAAACAACCTGATTAAAAAGTGGGAAAAGGGTCAGGCCAGTGGGCTCAAGTGTCTTATGCCAGCACTTTGGGAGGCCAAGGTGGGTGGATCAGGATGTCAGTAGTTTGGGACTATCATGGCCAATATGGTGATCTCTACTAAAAGTACAAAAGTTATCTGGGCATAGTGGCGCAGGCCTGTAGTCACAGCTGCTTGGGAGGCCTAAGGCAGGAGAATCACTTGAACCCTGGAGGTGGCGGTTGCAGTGAGCCATGATCACACCCGTGAACTTCAGCCTGGGTGACAGAGCGAGACTTTGTCTAGACTAGACTTTGTCTCAAAAACAAACAAAAAACAAAAGTGGACAAAGGGCATTAACAGACACTTCTCAAAAGAAGACATGCAAGCAGCCAACAAGCATATGAAAAACTTCTCCATATCACTAAGCATCAGAGAAATGCAAATCAAAACCACAATGAGATTATCAGCTCACAACAGTCAGAATAGCTATTATTAAACAGTCACAAACAATAGATGTTGGTGAGGCTGCAGAGAAAACGAAACACTATATACCGCTGTTAGGAATGTAAATTAGTTCAGCCACTATGGAAAGCAGTTTCAAGATTTGTCAAATAACTTAAAGCAGAATTACTGTTTTACCCAACAATCCAATTAGTGGATAGACATCCAAAAGAAAACAAATTGTTATGCCAAGAAGGCACATGTGCTTGTTTGTTTATTGTAGCACTATTCTCAATAGCCAACACATGGGATCAACCTAGGTACCCAGTAAAGGTAGACTGGATAAAAAAATTAAAAAAAAAATGAAATAATGTTCTTTGCAGCAACATGGATGCAGTTGGAGGCAATTATCCTAAGTGATTTAGTGCAGGAACAGAAAACCAAATACTGCATGTTCTCACTTATAAGTGAGAGCTAAACACTAGGTATTCATGCACCTAAAGAGAGCAACAATAGATACTGACAACTACTAGATGAGGAAGGAAGGGATTGGAACAAGCATTGAAAAATTAACTCTTGGGTACTATGCTTAGTTCCTGGGTGATGGGATCATTCATACCCTCAGCTTCAAGTAAAATATCGAGGTAACAAACTTTCATATGTATCCTCTGAATCTAAAATAAAAGCTGGAAAAGAAGATCTCAAATAAACAGCTAACTTTACACCTTAAATAATTAGGGAAAAAAAGGACAAATTAAGACCAAAGTTAGCCAAAGGAAGGAAATAATAAACAATAGAGTAGAAATAAATAAAATGGAGGATAGAAACCAGAAAAACTTGATAAATCTGTTATTTTAAAAAGATAAACAATACTGAAAAACCCTTAGCTAGACTAGCTAAAATAAAAACAGAGAAGGGTCAAATAAATAAAACCAGAAATTGAAGAGGAGACATTAAACTAATACAGAAATGATAATTATTACAATAGGCTACTATGAAAAATTATATGCCAACAAATTAGATAAGCTAGAAGAAATGGAAAAATCTCCAGAATCATGCAATCTACCAAGATTAAATCATGAAGAAATAGAAAATCTGAACACCTATAAGTAGAAAATAGTTTGAATTAGTATTCAAAACCCTTTCAACAAATAAAAGCTGAGGACTACATGACTTCTCTGGAATATTTTGTCAACATTTAAAGAAAAATTAATACTAATATTTTAAAAATTCTTCCAAAAAAATGAAAAAGCAGAAACATTTTCAAACACATTTTATGAGGCTACCATTGTCTTAGATCCCAAGCCAAAGACAGTACAAGAAAACTACAGAACAACACCCTTGATGAACACAGATGCAGAAACCACCAGAAAATACTAGCAAATCAAGTTTAACAGCAAATAAAAGGATTATACATCACAGTCAAGTGGGAATTTATTCCTGTGATGCAAAGAGAGTTCAAAATTAAAAAAAAAAAATTGTGGTATACTATAATTAACAGAATAAAAGATAAAAACCATATAATCATCAATAGATGCAAGAAAAGCATTTGACAAATTTAACATCCTTTCTTAATTAAACACCCTCTTTTAATTAAAAAAAAAACTTTCAACAAGCTTGGTATAGAAAAAAATGTACCTCAACATAATAAAAGCCATATATGAAAACCCTACAGTAACATCATCTTCAATGGTACAAAACATACAGCTCTTCCTCTAAGAACAGGAATAAGACAAGGATGCCCTCTATCACCATTTCTATTTAACATAGTACTGGGAAGCCCTAGAAAAAGAAACGTGGCAAGAAAAATAAATTTAAAAAATCCAAATCAGAAAGTAAGAATAAAATTATCTCTGTTCACACATGACATAATCACATATGAAGAAATTCCTAATGATTACATAAAAAATTGTTAGAACTAATAAATTCAGCAAAGCTAAGTAAAAGCATACATACAAAAATGAGTGGTGTTTCTTTACACCAACTAAACAATTTGAAAAGAAAATTCAGAAAACAATTCCATTTATAATAGCATCAAGATTTATAAAATACTTTGGAATAAACTTAACCAAGGAGGTAAAAGACTTGTACACTGAAAACTACAAAATTGGCTAAAAGAAGTTATAGAAGACTCAGTAAATGAAAACACATCTCATGTTCATAGATGGGAAAACCTAATCTAGTTAATATTTTCATCTAACCCAAAGTGTTCTACAGATCGAACGTTATCCCAATAAAAATCTCAACAGCATTTTTTCTTCAGAAATAAAGGAAACAATTCTATAATTCATATGTAACCAGGAAAGTCTCTGAATAGTAAAAAAAAATATATATATATATATATATATTGAGAAAGAACTAAGCTGGAGGCCTCACACTTTGCAGCTTCAAAACCTATTACAAAACTAACGAAAAGTAACCAGGTCAATGTGAAACTGGCACAAGGACAGAAATTTAGAACACTGGAACAGAACAGAGTTCCTAGAAGTAACCCCACGTATATACAACCAAATGATTACTGACAAAGGTGCCAAAACCACACGATGAAGAAATGATAGCCTCTTTAACAAATGGTGTTGGAAAAACTGGATATCCAAATGCAAAACAAAAGTGGACCTCTATCTTAAAAAATACACAGAAGTCAAATAAATGGATTAAAGACTTACATGGAAGACCTGGAACATTAAAATTCCTAGAAGAAAATGTAAGGGAAAATCTTTATAAAATTGGTTATGTCAATAATTTATTATATATAACACCAAAAACACAAGTAACTAAAGCGAAAATAGATAAGTGGGACTAAATTAAACTTAAAAGATTTCTGCACTGATAAGAAAAGTCAACAGAGTGAAAAGCCAATGTATGGAACGCATATATCTGATATAGGGGTAAATACCAAAATATCTGAGGTGCTCCAGTAACCCAACACAAAAACAAATGATCCAATTAAAAATGGGTAAAGAATTTCAATAGACACTTCTCCAATCAGTATATAAAAAGATGCTCATTACCACTGATCATCATGGAAATGTAAATAAAACCATAATAATTTATCTCCTCATAACTTAACAGATAAGGTCATTATAAAAATTAAATAGAAAAGGAGAAAAAAGGCATAAAATAACAAGTGTTGATGAGGATGTAGAGAAATTAGAAGTTTGTTCATGAGAATTCATACTGGTCCAGCTGCTATAGAAAACACTATGGAATTTCTTCAAATAAATTAAAAAGTAGAGCTGCCATGATTCAGCCTTTATACTTTAAAGTATTTATCCAAAAGAATTGAAATCAGAACGTTCAATGGATATCTGCACTTTAATGTTCATTGCAGCATTATTTATAATAGCCAAGAGTTGAAAAGAATCTCAATGTCCATGATAGATAAACGTATTTAAAAAATGATACACAGTGGTATATTATCTACTTTTAAAAAACTAAGAATCTTTTCATATGCCATAACATGAACATTGACACATTATACTAAGTGAAATAAAGTGGTTACAAAAGATAAATATTTCATGACTCCATTTATGTAAGGTAACTAAAGTCTCAAACTCTTAGAAAGTGAAATTGTGATTGCCTAGGGTTAGGGGGAGAGGGGAAATGAGGATTTGCTGTTCAATGGCTATACAGCTTTAGTCATAAAAGATGAAAAATTTCTAGAGACCTGCTATACAACAATATTCATATAGTTAACAATTATGTACTGCCCATGTAAACATTTAAAAAGGTAGATTTCATGTTACATATTTTATCACAATTAATAACACATTTAAAATGTTCTAAATCCATGAAAAACTAAATATGACTATCTAATATTGTTTACAACTACGTAATAAGAGCCACTGTAAGACAATACATAGAGAGTGGTACGGGAAAATAGAGAAGCAGCATTTAGCTAATGTCCAATGGCCGTCAGGATCATCAGGAAAGGACTT
Source organism: Plecturocebus donacophilus (assembly GCA_004027715.1). NCBI lineage: Eukaryota > Metazoa > Chordata > Mammalia > Primates > Pitheciidae > Plecturocebus > Plecturocebus donacophilus. The sequence goes on along the minus strand of PVKP010000286.1, from coordinate 135,371 downwards.
TCGGAAGAACTGATATCAAATTGAGGGTTGAAAAATGGGTGGTACTTTTCACATAAGCATGCAGGTTTAGATGACATGATATTTCAGTCAAAAGAAAGAGCAACCGAAAGCAAGTTTTACTTTAGGGTATGGGGATATACGTAGAGAAAAATGGGAAAGTGAGGAGGAGAAAATAAAAAGGAAAATATTTTTAAAAGTCATAAACAGTCATTATCATGTACGGACTAACAACGTGTTTAGAGAGTTTGGTCTCTCAAGCATTCACCTAATAGACTGTAAGTTTTATATCTTTTTTATTCACACTCTGTACCATGTTTTCCCCATCATACAGTGTGTTGTACAAACTAAATGTTTAATAAATATGCATACTTAATAAAGCAATGGAAATATACAATCAGATTTACATTTTACAAAGCTCTACTTATCTTTGGGAAAGAGATTATAAAAAACTCTCAAAATATAACCCTGAACAGTTCTTCCCATTTGCATCTGAAGAGCAACCATGGTGTCATACATACTCATGAAGCATACTATATGCCTGTTAAGGATAGTATACATAGCTATGCCTCTAGCAAAATGTGTGTGTATAAATGTTTAGAATATTAGCATGGCCAATATTTTAATGACACATTTATAAATTTTCTTTATCGACAGTTTTATTTTGAATTTCAAAATGTGTTTGTTTAACACTGTTTATGTAAGTTTAACACTCAGTATATCCCTAGTGATTTCTTACATAAAAAGGCTAGGTGCTAATGGTACATCAACAAGGCAGAGTATATCAGTTAAATGAAATATTCTTTAGACTGAGAACAGAAGTTCCAATAAAGGCACAGACTGCATTAACAGTTGGATACGCATTAACCATGACACATTTGTCCTTGATGTTCAAAGATAATAGCCACTGGGTAGGTTTCTCTCAAGGTGTGAACCTATTTGGAAAACCAAGAGTATGTGACCAGCTGCTCACAGGTAAAAGCTCTGTTGAGCCTTTCATTTTTTGGCAGCTCAACCTCTTTGACTCATGCCCTACACATACCATTGCTTGAAAAAATGTATAGAATCTCCTATTGTTTTACACTAATTCTGTTGACTTGCTGCTGTTTCCTGCTACTGCACAGCTGTGTCACAGGGATTGCATGCTGCCTCAGAAGCTACAACTGTAAGCTTAATAGCAAATCACTTTTAAATAGCGCATCAATCATGACTTTCAGAGAGACTATTTAAGACCCAGAACATACGTGACTGAAAGGGATAACAAATTTTCATCAGATCCTTTTATTTTATAAATTAGAAAATACATGTTTATAAAACTTAAATTCATTACCAAAACTATAAATTGGTTAGCTACACAAGTGAAGCTGGTGTCTTTTCCAATATATAATATTGTTATTAGAATAGTCCATTGACAACAGCAATCTTTCTTTCCTTTCCTTTTCTTTTTTCTTCATTCACATCTCTTTTCTTCTTCTTTCCTTTTATTTAGGCAATCACTTAACTTGTTAATTCATTTATTTATAATTTTACTTTCCAAGTACCTATTACATTCCAGGATCACTGCTAGTTTTTAATGATATAAAAATGTGCTATAATGACCACTATAAAAACAAAGTTTCAGAAAGAAGGTGGCGTTGATTCAGTGTTTTTCTGTTCCTCCTCTCTAAATATAGTTATATACTTTGCAAATTATTTAATAGACAACAACAAAAGGATTCTGAAAGGCAAATATAATTTTAAAATATAACACTTGGAAGAATTTTAACAAGTAGAGGATTTTGTGATGTATCTTTGATTTAAAATATTAACAAAGGGGAATAAATATCTTTGTATATCTCAACAAAATTTCCTACCTATTTAAAATCACCAAAAGAATTGAGAAAAATGCCAGAAAAAAGTCACTACTTTTAAATGATGCAGCACATTGTAACAATGAAATAATGAAACCAATGCTGTAATCACCATGATTTTTAAAATTTTAATTACCTGAAAAACTAAAATAATTATTGATTTTGGACATAGGGTACTAATATGATATAGAGAGACATGAATGGAGGAAAAGGGAACAAATGATTTGTCTTGTTTTTTAATGTATTCTCTTCAATGAAAATAAAAAGTTACCTGAGGATTTATGACATTTCCTCACAAACATTTTTAAACAAAAAATTTCAAATCGATTAGTAACCTCTACAGCAACATTGCAATACTATAAAATAGATGGATTTGAGTAAAATGGGGAATAATCCCCAGATTGTCCTTGTTGTTTTAGTTACTTTTCCAAGCCAGTCACTTTGTGCACCTATGAAATACTGGTATTCTTGGGCAAATCTTGATAGCTTTTGAGTGGCAAAACCAAATCAATTTTGTGTTTAATCTGAGCTATGAATAATAGATAACTCTTCTTAATTGGAAAGAGAAGAATTTATATAGATAAGGTGAAATGATTTTCCTTGAAAATTAGACTGAGGCAATAGAAAAAACCCAAACATGATTATAAGTGCAACAAACACATACAAATAAACTTGCGACTTTAAAATAATCCCTTTAGCTTTCAGGTACTTCTCATGGTGTTTTGGTTTATTACTGACATAAAACAAAAAGGAAGAAGCTGTTGGGCTAGATGGTAAATAGAAAAAATCCAAAAGGTTTCATGCACATTTGCTCCTAGTGAGAAACCCTTTCTCATGAGGGCATTGCAATTTAGTTTTGATGGTCTGTGTCTAAATTGCATGGATGCTAAGCATTGTTAGAGAAATGACAGACTAAAATAGGGAATTGAACAGTGTGTAAGTCAGAATCTATCCATCTGGAACTAGCAAGCCAAGGCAAGAATTACCTTATGATCTGCAATTTAAATGCTAAACATGAAGATCTCTCCTAAAACAAAACACAGTATCTTAATCTGAAAATTCCAGTAAAGTACAGCAGTAGTTAACATCATCAGTGACTCTTAGAATCATAGTTCACGGAAGAATAGTAATGGCTTTCTAAGCTAAATGTTAAGCTTCTGGAATGGTATTTCTTAGTTATTATTTTACTGAAACTTGAAATTAGAGTTTTAAGTTTATTGACGAAGTTGACATTGAAAAATAAATAGGAAACTGTGGAAGGTAAAGATTGTAAATTATAGTAAACATTAATGCAATTGAAACAGTATATTGGAAAACAAGTCTAATCCTTTTTGTACACCTTTTAGCATTTATTAAGTTCTTACATGATAACATATTCCCAAATGATTCCTGCAGTTATTAATGTTCTAGTCAAAACAGGACTTCCAAAAGATAATGATGAAAACAGAAACAAAAATGTTAATAACATCCACTATGTGCCAAATATAAATTGAGACATTTTCAAAAATTAACTTTTATGGTTTCTTATAAGAAATATTCGGGGCTGGGTGAGGTGGCTCATGCCTGTAATCCCAGCACTTTGGGAAGCCGAGGTAGGCAGATTACCTGAGGTCAGGAGTTCAAGACCAGCCTGGCCAACACAGTGAAACCTCGTTTCAACTAAAAATACAAAAAACTGCCGGGTGTGGTGGCAGGCACCTATAATCCCAGCTACTCAGGAGGCTGAAGCAGGAGAAATGCTTGAAACCAGGAGGCAGAGGTTGCAGTGAGCCAAGATCATGACAATTGCACTCCAGCCTGGGCAACAAGAACAAAACTTTGTCTCAAATAAACAAACAAACAAACAAATAAATAAATAAATAAAATATTCTCATCATTACTATCATTATGTAATAAATAAAATTGAATTACTAAATAATTTGTCCAAGGTTACAAACGTACCAGGTACTTGAACTGACATTGAACTTCAATTTCTTATTCCAAAAACCATGCTGTTTGCATTTTGTCATGAATTGTGCTATAAGAAATCTGACAAAAAGCATCTTTAGGGGACAATTCATTTCTTCTGACAAAAAAAAAAAATTGCCTCTCTTAGCTAAGGGCCTTTAGTCATTCTCTGTCTCAGCCAAAGTTCCTACAAAACACATTTAGAAAATATGGTTGAAGATAGAAAATATTGAATACACTGGTAATTGGAGTGCTGAGATGAAGGGTATTTCAAAAACTATTTGTACTAAAACCTCAGGTCTCACTCCAATTGGCACATGTAATAGAGCAGACTTTGGTGCAACACAGATTTGTCTCAGATTTACATTTGCCACTTTCTAGTTCTGTGGCTTTAGTAAGTTAGCTTTTGTGAGCTTATGTTTTCTTTCTGTTGATCTGGAATAATAAAAGTCAATTCTAAGAGTTTCTTTTTGGCAACTAAATGAGAAAATATGCATTTTTAAAAACCTAATATAATGTCTTTGGATTGATAAATTTATATTTTGGCTATGCAATCCATAAAATGTCAGGTTAAAGGAGAAATTGGTCCTTTTCTGAACATCAAAATATGCATCTGTTTTGTAATTGCTGTTGCCTTTTTCAAAGCACTAAGGTAATTAGCTCTTGAAATCTGCAAAACAGTTTTATTTACATTTTTATGAAGAAAAAAAATCACCTAATTGTTTCACAGCAACATATCTAGCTTTGTCAATATAATCTTACTGAGAATAATTTAAACTTTGTTCCTACTTCCTTTTAAACAAGGTGAGGTTACTGTGTCAAATTATGTTATTTGAATATACATTTTTTTTCTAGAAGTCTAACTGTTCCATGTGTATATGTGTATCTCAGATATTTATGTGGATAAAGAAGAGCTTGACAACTTAGCACTCAGTCTCACCAATCCCAAACAATTCCTGGGTACACTTGGTGGTGATGATGGTCCAGTGTTTCATGTAGTAAGGATGTTAATTAAATCTTCTCTGAAAATTGTTGGCAACCAAGCATATAGAAGTGAAAATGCAAATTAAAACTTTTAAAAAGAGAGAAAAAGAACTGTAATTTATATCTTCCAATCTAATTAAATATAATCTCTATAACAAAGTCCCAGCAGGCCTTTTAGCAGAAATTGACAAGTCCTTCCTAAAATGTATATGGAAACGCAAATTATTCATAATAGCCAAGGCATTTTGTCAATGGAAAAGTTGGAAAACTCTTATTTCCCAATTTCCTAATGTACTATAAAGGCGCAATAATCAAAACAATGTAGTGCTGCTGAAAGAACAGGAATATTAATCAGTGAAACAGTTGAGACAACAGATAACAAAATACATTTACAGCCAATTCATCTTTTAAAATTTATTTTTATTGATACATAATAATTACATATGTTTATGGGGCTGTAATATTCTGATACATGTGTAATAATGAAATCAGGATATTTAGGATATTTGTCACCTAAAACATTTGACATTTCTTTGTGTTGGGAATAAATGTTGTCTAGAAGATATCTAAAATTGCAATAAATTATATGGCCTGTTGATTTTTGACAAAAGAGGTCAAGGCAATTAAGTAAGGAAAAAATAGTCTTTCCTCAAGTGTGCTGCAAAAATTGAACATCCACATACAGTATGATGAATTTAGACTTTTACCTCTTACCATACACAAATATTACCTGAACCTGGTTCAAAGATATTAAATGTCAGAGCTAAAAACTAAAAAAAAAATGTTTGAGAAGAAAACAGAAAAAGCATTCCAAAACTTCAGTTTGGCAAAATGTTCTTAATAGCCTAAAATACATTTAAGAAAATGAAAAAACAAATCACAGACTAGGAAAAACACTTTGCAAATTATGCATCTGATTAAAAAATACTTATATGTAGAGTAGAAATAACTCTTACAACTTAACATGAAGAAAACAACCTCATTTTTGCAAAATGGGCAAAGTATCTGAATGAATATTTCATTCAAGAGGATATACAAATGATAATAAACATATGAAAATATAGACAGTATAGTCATGGAGGGAAATGCACAATAAAACTTCAATGAGATACCACCTGAGACACACCAGAATAGTTATAATCAAAATTATTGAACACACCATGTAAACATGTGGACAAGTGGAAACTCTCATATAATGTAGGTAGTAATGTAAAATGGCAGCACCACTCTAGAAAATACCTTGGCATTTTCTTCAAAAGTCAAAACATTTCTTTATCTTGTGACTCAGCTATCCCATTTCTAGGTATCTACTCAAGGGAAATGTTAACATGTGTTCACACTTTTTATTTTTTTTCTTGTTCAGACAGGCACTTGCTCTGTCACCCAGGCTGGAAGGCAGTGCGTAATCATGGCTCACAGCAGCCTTGAATTCCTGGGCTCAAGCAAACCTGCATCAGCCTCCCAAGTAGCTTGGACCACAGGTGCATGCCAGTACACTCAGCTAAGTTTGTATTTTTTTGTAAAACAGGGTCTTGCTATGTTGCTCAGGCTGTTCTTGAACTCCTGACCTCAAGTGATCTCTGGTCTCAGCCTCCCAAAGAGCTGGGATTACAGGCATCAGTCACTGCTCCCAGCCCACACAAAAACTTCTAAGGGAAAGTTCATAGCAACATTATTTATAAAACTCAATAACTAGAACAATACAATTTGTATCAACTGGTGAACAGGTAAAAATATATTCATCAAGAGACAGATACAAATTATTGATGTATACTACAACATAGATGATCCACAGAAACACTGTGCTAAGATAAAGAAGCAAGATGCAAATACCTACATATTGTATACAACCTGAATATATGGCAGAGGCTAGTCTATAGAGACAAAAATTGTATCACTTTTTGTCTGGACCTGGGAGTAAGAACTGCAATTCACTGTAAAGAGACAAAATGTATCTCTCCAGGGTGATGGAAATGTCTTAAGGCTTATTGCATAATTCTATAAATGTAATAAATCACTGAATTTTATACTTCTAATCAATACATTTTAGGCATGTAATTTCTACTTTGATAAAACTGTTTTAAAATGTAGGTAAAATAACAGGGATTCCTTATTCCCAAAGCAACACTGAAAACACACAATAAAATCAGTGGAAATATTCACTGGTTTATAAAAGCAAAAGTATTTTGCTCATCAAGAGTCTGAGTCCCTAATAAACATTTTAATTAATTGTTTTATTGTCTAGAGGTTTTGATCGAATATACAACTTGCTTTAATGCATTCAAACACCTAGACCAAAGAAATACTTATCAAGTTTGTTTTTTAATTAAAAATTTCATCATCTTTTAATGCTAGTTTTGGAAAAATGTTTTTTAAAAGTTACTATTACCAAAAGTATTTTTTAAAAAAAATTCAGCAGGCTAAATTATGTAAGTTTTGACTGCTTGGAGAATATTTAAGTAATATGGAAAAAAATCCATGAGTTAATGGATGTGATATAAATGTAGAAATATTCCTACATTTAGGAAGGTAGAAGAAACATTTTTGACAGTTATATCACATAGCACATGGAATATTTTATTATGTACATTTAAGGTGTACAACTGATGTTTTGCTATACATACACAAAGTGAAATGATTTCTACAGTTACATTTTTAGGCATCCTTTGAAATCATTATAGCACATGTGCTTTAAGCCATTATTGCTTAAGCCTCTAAATTAATAAATATCACAATGAAATTACGTTTTAGCTACCTGTGAATAAATCTGACATTGAAAGCAAAAAATCAGAGATTCTATTGAGGAAAAAGGCTAGTGTTAGAAGTCAAGGAGAAAATTAAGTGAATTTAAAGATACTACTTTTTAAAAATATTACTTCACATACATGTGAAGATATATGTAGAGATGGGTGCACAGAGAGGAAGGAAACATATGTATATATTAACATATACACATATTTATATATAATGTTTTATTCATCGGGTTTCCATGACTCATTTAGATGATCTTGCCTCAAGGAAGTGAGTATCTGGAAATATAACTTTGAATCCTAAAACAATGCTGAGAGAGACGAACACAGCAAACAGAAGTTTCTATGCAATAGAAATAGATTTCAAAGTATGATATGTCGGATTTGATGTTTTATTAAGCACTGGAAGTGTTTTGCCTATAGACAATTGCAAAGATGTATCTTACTTATATTTGCTTAATGTTCTATGAATCTCAGATCAATGTGCCTCCATGATCACTTCATATATTCCAATAATATAGTTGATATTTTATTTAAGTGCTAATATAAGTACTATTTTCGGAGCCATTTCACATGTGCTAAACAAGAAAAGCTGCTGTATTGGACAGCACAGAAAGAAGTAAGACTTTTTATTTGGTTTACAGTCATTTTCATAAGAATATTAGGCTAGATCTCTTAAAATCAGAGCCAAGCGGAGGGTGAAACAGGTTGGCAAATTTATGCAGTATGATGTTTAAAGTCCTGCTTTCCAATTTCATCTTGTAGCATGTCATTTTGACTTGCAATTCGTCGTTTTTTTTTTTTTTTTTTTTTTGAGACAGAGTCTCACTCCGTCACCAGGCACCAGGCTGGAGTGCAGTGGCGAGACCTTGGCTCACTGCAACCTCCGCCTCCCGGTTTCACGCAATTCTCTTGCCTCAGCCTCCTGAGTAGCTGGGACTACAGGCATGCGCCACCACACCCAGCTAATTTTTTTGTATTTTTAGTAGAGACGGGGTTTCACCATGTTGGCCAGGATGGTCTCGTTCTCTTGACCTCGTGATCCACCCGCCTCGGCCTCCCAAAGTGCTGGGATTACAGGCGTGAGCAACCGCGCCAGGCCGCAATTTGTTGTTTTATCCTTGAACAGTTTGGTCGTTAGTTCAACCAAACACTATCTAAATTTATATGTTAACAGTGATGTAATTGATATATTTGGAAAGTACCTTATTCAAAAGGCAGTATCTGTATAGGAATTTTTGATAAATAGATCAAAGGGATCTAAACTGTCACACATAAAGTCAACCCCTGCTACTTTAATCAAAATATGAATTTTAGCAACTGTCATTTATTATCTCCACTGTATCATAAATGTAGAATATATAGACAGTGTTAAAACACAGGCACATCAAGCAGAAAGAACTCTTAATAGTCAAGCAAGATGATTCTTTATGGAATGCATAGGAAAAGCATTTTTCATTAAATTAGAAGTATGCATACAATACAAATTGCAATGAAAAGCATTAAAACATTTGTTTGTGAATAATTGCTGATTTGAAAATTAGTGTATTCTGCAAAAATTCTCCTAAGAATTTTCTGTATTACACATCTCCATTTATTTCCTTTAATGCTTCTATACATTCTGGCTCATATTTAATATATATTGTGTCTTCTATGTTCTAATCCCTTTATTAAACATCTTTCACAAAGAACACTAAAAATACACCATGTTGCTAATCAATCATTTCCATCCATCTTACTTGATGTCTCAGTATGATGTGGCATGGTGATTAATCTTTTCAGATACCCTCATATCTACCTTCTACTGCACACTATGTTTGATTGCTTTTTTCTCTTATCACTGTAGGTACTGTTCTGTTATTAGAAGCTCATCCTTTTTCTACAAATCCACAATATGTCAGTTACTCAACTATATTGATTCTGGCATTCTTTTCTTTTTTACTCCATAGTCAGCGTAGGGAATGCCATTGATCTCCACAGTTTCAATTGCCTACATATTTATGATGATCAAATATTTATTTCCAGTTCTCACGTTTTTCCAAGCCTTAAACCTACTTGTCCATTCAAGACACATTCAAATGTCTTTTAAAAATATACACCTGAATAGCTAAAACACTTCTAAAAAGTAGGTCAACAAAAACAAGTTAAAGATCTTCCTCCGTCATTTGTTTATTGTCTTCCAGGAGTTACGATTTAAATAAATTGTTCATCCATTTGCACCATCAGAAAGTGAAGTAACATATTTTACACATAGTTTAGTAATTCCAACATATCCATATCCAATGAATGATAAAATCTATGAATTATTTCACCTAAATATACTGAGCTATTTATTTGTATCTCCTGTGCCAAATTACCTATTACACAATCCAAAAATGTTTTCACTTTTTATTGAGACCACTGAATAACATTTTCCAAACTTTTATTTTTCCACCCGTGAGGCTTAACTATGCCATACTAAAATGTGACTTGCCATCTAATTATGAGGAAACTTTCAATAGATCTGTATTATCTTTATATAAAACTAAAATCTTCATAATGGCCTACTGCAGCCTTGCATAAATTGTCCCTAATACAATATGCGTGGAACAAACTATTATTACTATCAGCTATTAACAAAATATAACTTTTATCCTCAATAAGCTTATAAGAAAAGAAGAGGTATCACTCGAATAATTCTACAAGCAGATATAAAATGCAACTGTGACTAGATAAAAAGTCTGTAGAGCTTTGTAAGCCTACAGTAAGGAGGCTTGATATAGGCATATAGGTGAAGAAAGGTTTGATTGTGTCTGAAAAATCTGAGCAGAAATCTAAAAAATTAGGAGTTAATTAGGTCAAAGCAAAAGACTGCAACATTGGCATACATCATCACATTCAATGCATGTAGGAGGTTATTTAGATCCTTTACAAACAAAAAGACTATATACTCATACTCTACTATTCATTTATAATTGTTCAGGCTCATTGTATGATCCATAAAATGGACTTGACTGTTGGGTGTACAATGGGAAAGCTTGACTATTCTGCTGTTAGGTTCAGTGTTCTATAAATTATTGTAAGTGGCTTACTGAAATCTCAACAATGACTATGGATTTATCTATTTCCCCTTGCAGTTCAGTCAGTTTTTGATTCATGCATTTTGATAGTCCCATATTAGGTGTTTAAAAACATTTATGATTAAGTTCACGTGATTAATTGACCTTTTATCATTATATCACTTTCTTATTTCTCGTGATACCCTTTTGCCTAAAAAAATATATATTTTCCCAAATATATATACAAGCCCTAAAATAGCCACTCCAGCATTCATCTAATTAATATTACCATCGTGTATTTTTCCATCCTTTTACATTATCTGTTTATTTCTTTATATTTCATGTACTTCTTAACATAATTGTTTTGCTGTTGTATCCAATCTAATAATCTCTGCCTTTTAGTGGTATATTTAAGAAACTGACATTTAATGGTGATAATGCATATGCTTAGGCTTACACTTACCATTTTGCTATTTGTTCTATTCCTTTCATTTTTTTCTTTGTTCCTCTTCTCTTTTTCTGCTCTTTTGGATTAGTCGATTGTTTATATTTTATTTTATCTCCTTTATTGATTTGTTAGCTACAATTATTTTAGAAGTTTATAAAAGTTTTCTATTTCTGTATAACAAATTATCACAATTTAGAATCTTAAAAATACATTTATTATTTCAGTTTTTCTACAAGTCAAGATTTTAAGACAGTTTCACTGGGTCAAGGTTTTGCATTCTGCTCAGGGTCTCACAAGTTTTCAATCAAGATGTTAACTGGGTAGCATTATTTTTGATTTGATTGTAGAAACTTAATCCACTCAGAGCTGCTTGATTGAGGGCCCCACCTACTCACTGGCTATCAGCTAAGGTCTATTTACAGGTCCTAAAGGCCACTCACAGTTTCTTGCCATGTGGTACTTACCACAAGCAATTTGCAACATCGTTGTATGCTTCTTCCAGGCCAGAAGGAGAATCCCTCTTTTTTGTGTGTGCGCAGCTGACTAAGCTTCTGCTATATATGGAAATGGAGGTATGGGAGTGACATGCTATCCCCCTCTGCCTAATAAGCAACTTAATCAATAGAATAACATCCCCATCACCTTTATTGTATTCTATTGGTCACAATTCTTCTGCACTAGAAAGAAAAAAAATCACACAAGGAAATGCCTTATTGGTAGCCATTCTAAGACACGTTGGCACCATTGCTTCAGAGTTCAGTACACAGCTTTAACTCATCAGTTCAACTTCAAATGATACACAACTTTAGAGAAACTATACAAGCATATAATTTACTTTTATTTCTTCTCTCCCACACTTTGTGCTACATTTTACTTTTATGTATGCCATAAATCCCACATCACAATTTTTTTTTCTTTAAAGATAGGGTCTCACTCTATGACCCAGGCTGAAGTTCAGTGATATGATCAACTCATCACAGCCTTGAACTGGGCTCAAGTGATCTTCCCACCTCAGCTTCCTAAGTAGAGAGGACCACATTTCACTCCTTTGTATACAAATACGTATACATTCATATTTGAAGCTAATGTCATTTTTTTCTTCCTGAAAAACTTCTTTCATGTTTCTTGTAGTATGGATCTCATACTAAAAATGTTCTTCTAATTTTCTATGTTTAAGAATGCTTTTAGTTAGCCTTCATTTTTGAAAGGTGTTTGCTGGAAATCGAAATCAAGGCTGACTTTTTTGATTCTTAAGCACCTGAAAGATGTTACTCTACTGTCTTGCTTGTACTGTTCCAACAAGAAATTTTCCGTAATCCTTATCTTGTTTCTCTGTATGTAACATGTGCCCCAATACCCCTAATTACTTTTAAAATTTTTTCTTTATAAATGTTTTTGAGTTATGCAATTATGGTATAACTTGACGTCATTTTCTTAATATTTCTTGTGTTTGGGATTTGTGAAGCTTCTTGAATATATGAATTCATATTTTTCATCACATTTCAAATGTTTTGGTGTTTATTACTTATGTTTTCTTGTCCTCTCTCTTTGCCTGTCTCTCAGACTCCACTTTCAAGTATATTATTAGGCTGTTAGAAGTCTTACAGCTCACCATTGATTTGTTCATGTAACTTTATTTTCATTTTTTAATATTCTGTGATTCATTTTGCGTAATTTCTGTAGAGTTATGCTTCACTTTCATTCTGCAATGTTTAATATACTATTAATACCATCTAATTCCATCTGTCACATTGTAGTTTTCATCTCTACCAGTCTGATTTAGGTCTTTATTACAAGCTTCATGTCTCTAATTAACTTTTTTTTGACAGCTTTTATGACAGCAGTTTCAAGTGTACATTTAGTGGTTTTCTGTATAGAATTGTGCAACCTTCACCATAGCCTAATTGTAGAACACTTTATTTACCCCTTTAAAAGAAACACTATATCCATTTGCCGTCCCTCCCCATACTCTCTCAACCTCTTATCCCCACTAATCCCTAGCCCTGGACAAGCACTATAGAAATTTATTTTGTATCTATAGATTTGTCAAATCTAGACATTTCACATAAATAAAATAATGTATTATGTGGTCTTTTGTAACTAGCTCCTTTCACTATGTTTTCAAGGTTCATTCATATTTTAGCATGTAGTAACCATTATTTAGTATGTAATAACCATTATTTAGCATGTAATAAAGTTCTCTTTATTGCTGATTAATACTTCATTGAATGAAAGTATGCGTTTTCACTTACCAGTTAATGGGCTTTTGGGCTGTTTCTTTCAGGTTTTGTGAATAATGCTGCTGTGGAAGTTTGTGTAATTTTGTGTGCCCATGTTTTTATTTGTCTTGGATATATAAGTAGGAGCGAAATTGTGACTTATATGGTAACCCTATGTTCAAAGCATTTTACATTCCCATCATTTTACATTCCCATCATCAACATGATAATTCCACTTTCTTCACATCCTTACTACCACTTATCTTTTTCATTATAGTTCTATCTTTTTGAAGATAAGAGATATAGTTATAATAATAACTGTTTTAATGTCCTTGTCTGTTGATTCTACTATTATTTCAGTTTTGATCAGCAATTTGTTTTTCTGCTCTTTATGTGTTTACTTTTTTTTTTCTTTTTGCAAACTTGGCAATTTTTCAATGCATGCCATATGTAAATTGTACCTTACTGGCTGGTGAACATTTTTCTACTTCTGTAAATACTACTGAAGTTTGGTCTTGTCATCTGTCATGATTTGTTAAGTTTGATCCATTTGGGCCTTACTTTTAAGAGTTAGATGGCACTAGAGCACTGATCAGCTAGGACTAATTACCGCCTACTAAATAATTACTAAATAACTACTAAAGAAAAACTTTGTTAAGGGTACTCTGCCCAATGTCCTATGGATTATAAAGTGTTCCAGCCCCATTAGTGGAAATAGTGACTATTTCTGACCCTCTGTGATGTCTATATATATATATATATATTTTTTGAGACTGAGTCTCGCACTGTCTCCCTAACTGGAGTGCAGTGACGCAATCTCAGCTCTCTGCAACCTCTGCCTCCCGGGTTCAAGCGATTCTCCTGCTTCAGCCTCCCAAGTAGCTGGGATTATTACAGGCGCCCACCAGGACGTCCAGCTGATTTTTTGTATTTTTAGTAGAGATGGAGTTTCACCATGTTGACCAGGCTGGTCTTGAACTCCTGACCTCGTGATTCACTCACCTCGGCCTCCCAAAGTGCTGGGATTACAGGCGTGAGCCCCCGCGCCTGGCCATTTCCAGATACTTTAAAAAATCTTTTGTCTAGTTTCTTGAGATACATATTGCTCAAGTCTCAGCTGAATGAATACTCAAGAAAACTGCAGAACTTCGAGTTCTCACTAAGCAGTTTTCTTTCTCCTATACTCTGCAAAGAACGTTACCTACCTTGGTCTCCCCAGAATAGCGGTTCTATTTTGCCAACGCAGACAATCCCCTGGCTCTGCTTGAGTTGACTCTCCGGCATCGCATCTATAAAATATTAATATCCCTGAAAGCAGCATGTTTTTGAGCTCAGATTATCTCCCGGATCACTATTCTTCATTACTGATTCCCAGCGTCTTAGAAACAGCCCCACTGTTTGAGTTGTTGTTTTTTTCTTCTGCAGCGGTAGTAGATATTTTAAATAAAGTGTCAATGCTGTGTGCTTCCCCGAAAACGCAAACTCAAGAAGATGCCTTCCCTCTTCCGCGTAGAGTGACAAGAACTTTGGGAGGCGCGCGGCGGTGGTAAAAGCCCACTTCTCGTCACGGGCACTGCTTACTGTCTAGCACGCAGGCGCAGAACCCAAAATTACGCCTGCGTCAAGCACCGCCCCGCGCCAGTTTGCGAATCCGCGCCTGCCAATTAGAGCGCACAATGGTCATTGATGCACGCCCACTGACCCCCCCAACCAATCGCCTGCCCCGGCGCGAAGTCGACTGCTAATTCAAAGTAAACCTAGGGATTGTGGGAAGGTAGCTAAACGCGGCACCAGGAAAAATGGAGGCGGCGGAACCTGAGGTAGAAACTGCAGTCCTAGAGTAAGTGTCTGCGGCCAACTGGCAGCTCAGGGCGGGCCTGGGAGGACCTTGTGGGCTCCCCTGTATAACAATTGGTGTTCTCAACCCTGTACAGCTATTGGGGTTCGACCCTGCCGTGAAGTGTTCATCGCAGCCCGGTCTTAGGTTCCCGAGGTGAATGTTGCCTGCTCCAGGAGTACGGCAGTTGAGGGACCGTTCGCCGCTCCCCACATACACATACACAGAGTGTGCTCTAGAAGGAGACAGTTTCATTTCTGTCTTCTTGTCCCACACGACACTTCCCCAGTTGCTTCTCGTATCTCCATCCCTGCCCTCTCGTAAACTGCTCCAGTCCCTAACAGTGAAAAATCCTAGAATAGACCAAGGCATCCAGCCCTCTGCCCTGAGTCCTTTCTCAGCTATTTCAAGACCCTGCCCCAAGGCTAGTGCTCAGTGCCAGGAGGGATTCCAAGGCCCAGCATTCTAACCCCTTACTTGCATATCTCCCTGGCTTCCTTCACATCTTAACTCAAATGGTTTCTATTCAGTGAGACACTCCCTATATAAAATCTTAGCGCTTTCCTCAAACTCTTTATCCTCTAGCCCTGCTTGTTTTATTTTTGTCACGTATTACCACTGTGTGCCCTCCATGCATACCATTACTGGTTGCAGGCTGTAGGCCCTTAAGGCCTTTGTGTAAACCCTGGTCAAGGCAAGACTCTCAAGACCCATATACACATCTACATGTGTTTGTGTACACACACGTACTATAGAATTAGCATCACAGGAAAATGTGACTTCCTGTGTTTCCTTACCCCTCCAGGGTCCTGACTGAGGTGGCAGGCATCCTGGAACCTGTAGGCCTCCAGGAGGAGGCAGAACTGTCAACCAAGATCCTGGTTGAGTTTGTGGTGGTATGTACAAGATGGGAGCCAGCCTTTCAGAAGCCAGGGTCTGGTCCTGGCTCTTCTTATTGAGATACAGGACAGCATTGGTAGAGAGCAGACTTTAAGGAAACCTATAAAGAGGTAAGGATGTTCCTTGTCTCTACCCTCCCTCTGAGCAGGACTCCCAGAAGAAAGACAAACTGCTCTGCAGCCAGCTTCAGGTGGTGGACTTCCTGCAGAACTTTCTGGCTCAGGAGGACACTGCCCAGGGTCTGGAGCCCTTGGCTTCTGAAGACACGAGCCGTGAGTAGGCAGGGGATAGGAGTAGCAGCTGGCCTGAGTGGGGAAGATAGGAGGATTTCAGTTAGGTCTCCCATTTGGCTAATGGGAAGAAGGAGACCCAGTGTTGCAAGGGGGCAGTCTAGCAGGCCACCCTCACTCATGTTCTGATTCCTGGTGGCTCATTCAGGACAAAAGGCAATTGCAGCCAAAGAACAATGGAAAGAGCTGAAGGCCACCTATAGAGAGCACGTGGAGGCCATCAAAATTGCACTCACCAAGGCCCTGACTCAGATGGAGGAAGCCGAGAAGAAACGGACACAACTCCAAGAAGCATTTGAGCAGCTCCAGGCCAAGGTACACCCAAGGGCCTTGAGTAGGGGGAGAGAAGGGCAGTCAGGTAGGAAGAGGGAAAGAGTGAGCAAGCTGAGTTGTGCCAGCTTACAATCTTTCAAAATTCCAAACAAAAATAGACTTCTCCTGTTCTCTTTCCCTTGCTTATCTGCAGAAACAAATGGCCATGGAGAAACGCAGAGCAGCCCAGAAGCAGCGGCAGCTACAACAGGTAGGTTGATCCACCTAGGAGAGTGTCCCCTCCCACCATCATGCTATTGCATGGACAGTGTCCCCTACCTAGAAAACGTTCATTTTTCTTTCTCCTTTGAGGCACTGTAATATAAATACCAATATGGGCTTGAATCTCAGTATCACCACTTACCACTGGGTGACCTTGGGCAGGTCACCTAACTTGTATTTCTTTATCTGAAATGGAGGCAATAATAGCATCTACTCTGTAGAGTTATTAAAGTGCTTAAAATAGTACCTGGCACATAGCAAGTTAAACAAGTGTTAGCATCACCTTTGTGCCCCTTCCCCCAAAGAATGCCTCACCCTAGAACAGCTGATTCTGATCTTTCTTTTTCTCTGGCCCCCTACTCCACCCTGAAGTGAATAGAGTCCCTCTTTTCATTTGTGAGTCTGAGCCCTGAGCTGGGTGTAGGCTGGAGGGTTAGAGTGATGGTTCTAAAACCTCAATATCTGATACATAATGTCTGCACACTCACTCCTGGCAGGAGAAGCATCTGCAGCATCTGGCAGAGGTTTCTGCACAGGTGAGGGAGCGTAAGATAGGAACTCAGAAGGAGCTTGAGGGGGCGTTTCAGAAACTTGGAAACCTGAAGCAGCAAGCAGGACAGGAGCGGGACGAGCTACAGAGGTAAGGCTGGGAGCATTGGCTGCAGATTCAGAATGGTTCAGCTGAGATTCCTTCCCTTCACACTTTACCTCCTCTTTGCAGGCACCAGACCTTCCTCCAGCTTCTGTATACCCTGCAGGGTAAGCTGCTGTTTTCTGAAGCTACCGCTGAGGCAGAGAATATTCCAGATGATAAACCCCAGCAGCTGACTCGACTGGAGGAGCAGAGTATAGGAGACACCATGGGGAGAAACCCTGGTGTGTCCTCCAAGGTAAAAGAGATGGAACAAGTGGGCGTGGGCAGGCAGGTGGAGAGAGAAACTGGGAGATTGGCCTTATCCACTGTCTATCCTGTATTTCTCCAAGGCTGATGGTCTACAACCTGCTCGAGATTCAAATTTGCCATGGCTCCCTGGAGGACAACAGCATGGAGAAAGATCCTAGAACAGGTCAGACCCCAACTTGGGCCTTGGTGTATTTGGACTGTGAGTGTGGAAGGAGGGGAAAGCCTGGTTTACCTCTCTCTGCATCTGAGCTCTGCTACCCATGGAGCAGATGGGTGATGAGAACAGGAAAGAGCTTATGTTACAATTTTAACACCTCTTTCCCATGCTCAGCCCACCCAGAGCTAACTCCTATCTTTTTCTTCCCCAGTCCTCAGTCCTCTGACCCTCCCCCAACACACACACACAACCGTCATTGTAAGAAAGACTGTGAACTCCTGAGTTCAGCCTGATTTCTGACTACAACCCAGGTGGGACAAGCTCTGGCATCTGTGGATTAAAAGCCCTGGATCTCTCTCAGTTGCATATTTGTTTCTTCATCTTCATATGCTGGCAGGCAGAACTGTTAATACAGATACTAAGAAGCCAATAACATGACAGGAGCTGGGACTGGTTTGAACAAAGGGTGTGCAGATGGGGAGCGGGTACTGACCTTGTGCCTCAGGAGTTGCTTCCTTCTATGATGCAGACATGCTGAATTTAATTCAAGGAGGAGGAGATTATTTTAGGCAGGTGGTTATATGCAGGGAAGATAATTTATTCACTAATCCAGATTGTATTCATGGATCCAAATATTTGTTGAGTCTTTTCTTTGTGCTAAGGTTCTTGCTGTGAAATAGAGCTATAACAGTGAGCTCATCTGACTCTTTTAAGATGTATAGCCTAGTGTTAACATCGTTGGTATCTTTTTGTGCCTTATCTAAAACATTTCTTGATCACTGTTTTCAGATGTTCATTTATTAGTCTTTTCAAAGAATCAGAGATTGGCTTTTGTCACCCACTGTTGTATGTTTTGTCTCACTGACCTCTAGTAATACCTTAATCATTTCCTACTTTCTCTTTTCAGATGGATTAGATATACCTTTTCTGTAAACTCTTATTTTTATCAGATAATCAACTTATGTATTTAGATCTTTATTTGGTTTTTCAAGTAAATATGTAAGGCTATACATTTCTTCTGACTTTATTTTCACATTCAAAGCATTTTATATTTTCTGTTATAATTATTTCATTGATTCATAAATTTCATTGAGAAATAATTTGGTCTTCTATATGATTATGAGAAGATAATCGAAGTTTATTTTAATTTGATCAGAGAATGTCATTTACATAAAAAACTTTTAAATTTGGTGAGTGAATTATAGCCTTGATGTGGTAGTCATGTGTCACATGAGTTTAGAAAGGATGCATTTAAGATTACTATGTGTAGTATTTCCTACTAAATTATGTCTGTATTTTTTTTTTCAATTTATATCTTCTATATTTTGTGATCTGAGTATCACCTGAGAGAGGTGTGGGACAGTCTTCAACTAGGATAGTGGATTTGTTCATTTCTCTTTATAGTTCCATTTGCTTACTTATTTCGCTTTTTTCTACTAAATATTTTGCTTTATACTATTAAAATATTTTATATATAAATACTTTGCTTTATACTATTAAAATATTTATATATTTTTCCTTTTTTAAGATATATATAATTTTATATTTATATCTTTCTTCTGAACTGAACTTTTACCTTTGTATGGTAGCCTACTTTATCTCTAGGCTACTGTGTTTAGCCTTGAAGTCTAATAGTTTTAGTATTAAAACTGTATTAATATATTAATATAACTTTGCCGATTGTTTTGGTTACTCTTTGCTTGACATCTTTTTGCATTAATTTCCATCCTTTTTTACTTTCATTCTTTCTTTATATTTACCACTTGCATATAGCATTTAAAATGTTATTTTTTAGAAATTCAGTTTGATGTTTGTCTTTATGATTTTGTAGTTATGTCAATTTTTTATTTTCTCTTTCTTGGTTTTTTATTTATCCCTTTCGTGTCTTTTAGTTTTATTTTTTATTGTTTTATTCTCATGCTTTTGTTGTTGTTTTATTTTGTTGTTGTTGTTGTTGTTTAGAAGGTCTTGTATGCTAGTTTAGCTTTTACAGTTAACAGTGTCTCAAGTTAAAGAATTAATTAAAGAATCTTGATCTTTTTTTAATAAATGAAGCTTAAATAGCTGTAACCATTGATAGATTATCCCACTCTAAACTGTTGAGGTATTTATTGTCCAGTTTATTACTTCTAGCCTGTTTGTGTTCTCAAAAATTAATTTTTTAAATTATTTTATATGGTTAATACTTTATATTTACTAAATTTACTTACTATTTTTGCCCACATTATTTTTACCTTTCAGAGCTTTTATGTGAAATACTTTTTCCACCTGAAATAAATATGTCAGAATTTTCCTTAGAGTTTGTAGACTGTATAATGCTTTAATTTTTCTTACTATGAAAATATGTTTATTTCAGCCTCATTCTTGAGAAATGTTTTTATTATGTAGAGAATGCTTGGTAGGCAATTTGACTTAATACATTGAAGATTAACTCACTGATTTTTGGTCATCTGGTTTTGGTGCTTGTTGATGAGAAGTCAGCTGTCAGTTTAAAAGCCCTTCCTATGAACTTTTTTACCCACTGGGTGCCTATAAAACCTTCTATACTTAGTGCTGTATCATTTTACTATGTTGTGAATAGTTTGGGATTCTGGTTTACTTACTTAGTCATTCATTCTGCTTGCAATTAGTTGGGCTTTCTGTATCTTAAATTGCCACTTTTTCAGCAATTCTGGAGAATTTTCAGCTTTATCTGTTTAAAAAGCACTCTTACCTCTTTTGTATTAGATTCTTCTAAGATACCAATTAGACATCAATTAAATTTTCTTACATTTTTCTTCACGTCATGTAAACTTTCTTTTGTATTTACCATTGCTCTTTCTCTTTAGATTGCATTCTAGATGCTTTTCCTAAGTCTAGTTTAACTTTATATAGCCAAGCTATTGTTTTTTCATCCATTTCTTGAATCTTTGATTTTTGAATCTGTGATTTTTATTTCAATAAATTATATTAGATATCAGTTTACTACTTTTTTTGGATATTTTCTTCTGGCTTACATTTTGAGCTTTTTAAATTTTTAAGTTTTTTGACTACATACTAGGTATATATATGAGCTTATTTTTTTTTTTTACCTTAAACATAATATATGGACACTTTATCATTTTTTTGGAAAAGTTCATAATATGTAATTTTATTGACATATCTCTCATACTCCCTGTTTAACGTAATTCGTGTAGTTTCACCTTGAGCTGCCTGATGTTTTTTATATCTGTGTGCTATCCCATTTTTCATTTCTGTTGTTTATTTTCTCTCTTTCTTATTAGTATTTCCCAGAGGCTTTTTTTCTACTATGTATGTCTTTGAAAAGCACCATTGTCGACATTGTTTTCTTTAATGTTGCTTTTCATACATTCTTTTGAATTGTTTTGTCTTTATTATTCCCTTCTGCTTTATTTTTTAATATTTGTATGATTTTTAAAAATTAATATTTGATAATGGGTATGTATTGTTTCACATATTCCAACAAGTACATTTACATATTTACGTTTTTATTCGACCACCCCTCTGAGACTATCTCATATATTTTAATACATAGGTCAGTCATTATTTCTAAATAGATTATAATTTTAGTATTGATTTTATTTTAAATCAAGGAGGTTTCCTTTGCGGCTTTTGCCTTTCAAACGTACTTGGAATAGTGTTTAGTTTCTCTATGGATTTAAGATAATTTTCTTTGTTATTTTTAATGCACCAAATTTTACTGTTTACAGTAAATTTTACTGTTATT
Source organism: Plecturocebus donacophilus (assembly GCA_004027715.1). Taxonomy (NCBI): domain Eukaryota; kingdom Metazoa; phylum Chordata; class Mammalia; order Primates; family Pitheciidae; genus Plecturocebus; species Plecturocebus donacophilus. The sequence goes on along the minus strand of PVKP010000286.1, from coordinate 113,789 downwards.
TCTTTTATTCCATTTGCTTCAAATGGTACAACACCTGTGAATATTATTACTTAAAATATATTAGTAACAATATACTGTTATTTCTTTTATTCTGTTTGCTTCAAATGGTATGACACCCGTGAATATTGTTACTTAAAATGTATTAGTAACATAGTATTTGTATATGTGTAGTTATTATGTACGTTCTTGTAGGGAAGAGATTTTTTTATTTTTGTTCATCACTAAACCCATAAGTTCAAGGAAAACCTTGAGAGTGGGGAGATCTGCAGACAATGGTGAAAATGTAAATGGTTGACAAAAATGAAAAAGGAACACAATGCATATGTAAGGTATTCCAGATTTTTAAGTGTGACATGGAAGTTTGTATGAGATTTCACAAAGGTAATATCCAAAAAAGCATTTTACTTATATATTGACTTCTATTACATCTACCTTTTCTGAAATATCATTTTTTTCTGACGGAGTTCTAAACATTGACAATGATTTAACACGTTGCATTCAGTATTTCTGACCATTTCTGTCCAACCAGTTGCTAGGATCCGTTTCTAAAAAATATCGTGAGAGAGATAAAACTTGTTCAGAGTACCATCCTACAATTCTTTATTAAGGTCTTCTATATTTATGTGACTTATTCCTATCAGGTAAATATTCTTATTATCCCAGATAGTGTCACCAAAGCTAGTACTGCTCATTCTGTCTGTACAGTTTTGAAATTTATTAAACTAAAGTTTCCTTTCTGATATTCTCTCCTGCCATAACAAGATGGGCATTTTCTGCTGCTCGTTGTTTTTTGTAGTGCTAAACTTGTACTTTTTGCAGCAGTGGTGATCAGTGAGGGTTTTGAAAATCTCTAAAAATGAGTAGTTTACTTCCCTGTGCTACCAGTATATAATAATACAGTATTAGGCGTATATATTTTATTGATGTATTATTTTTATGAACTTGTTTTTCCAAAGAGGAATAAAATATCTACAAACTATGTTAGTGATAACATCTGAGAAGTTTCTGCTAACTTTGAAAACACCGTAACTATTTTCAGACAGTGTTAATTTTCTCCCATTGCGGAGCCTTTCTGAGGTTAATACACCTCATTCCTGCCTTACAGTTAGAACATTGGCCTCTGAGGAACTTCCTATTTGAGTTTGTAATTCATTAATTAAGAAACATGCCCGACTGATACAATTTGCACTTGAAACCCCTGAATATCCTAGATTGTTTTGAGACCCTTTTGAAACTGTCATAAGTTCATTGTGTCCTTAAATTTATAACTGTTAATGAAATTGTGAAAAAGAAAAAAACCTTAATCTTCATAGAGCTCTGAAATATACAAAGACTAGATTTTTGGATCCCTTATTCATATGCATTACTAACTTTTAAATTGCCAAATGGACTTTAGGAAGCACACTACCCAAGGTGTGTGTAATTCATTTCATCATGCATTATAAAGTAATTATACCCAAATGTAGAAGTTGATTGTTTAAGTGGGTAGATTACTATATACCTAAAATCGTGTTTTGTGATTGATACCGGAAGAAGAAATTCAGGATCATGCTTTCAGAAGGTGAAGGACTATTAGGAGCCTAAGGTTATCACTAAAATGTTTGAAATAAACCATAAAAAATATAATTTAGTGCCTAAATAATTTGTTCTGTTCATACGTACTATAAAAAAATAACATGAAGTGAAATAATGATTTGTTTTCTGGAAAAATGATTGTTTAAATCATTCTTTAGGTTCTCCACGTTATCCAGTATATTAAATTGTATTGTAAAACTGGGTCTAATCCAGTTAAACAGTAAATGTCAATTTTATTAATCTAGTTAAAAAGCAGTGATATTAAATATTCATCTTTATCATATAACTAATCATCGAACAATAATTTATTTTTTATATGAGCATTTGATGAAAAATAGAAGCCTGTCCACAGTCTCCATATGTATGAGGGTTAGATAAAAGTCATTTGAAATAATTTATTTACAGAACTAGAGCATTATCTCTTGTATCATTCTGTTACTTTATAAAGATAATAGACTGTGGGGGAAGACACATGGGTTTCTAGCTTGAAAATTCTACTGTTAATAATTGCATAGCAAAACTTTGTTTCAGTATTTAACAAAGAAGTAAGAGGAAAGGGAAAGAAATGATAAATTCAGTAGAGAATATTCAGTCATAAAAATATAGAACATATGTGTGTATATGGTATGTGTTTATACATACATACATACATACATACATACATAACATAGTTAGGGAGAATGGAAATAGGATGGAAGAAGTAAATGGCTACTTGAAAGATATTAGGATTTTTTTCAGATTCAGACCCTGCCATTAACCACTTTCTCTCCTGATTCCTTTGTACAGAGACATAACATCTTTGCATCCACAAATGAACATATACCAGTACCTTCAACATTAAATATAGTTACTTAGTAAATGTTCATTGTATAGTATTAGGGAATATTTTCCAAAGAGCTGCCTTTTTAGCTTAGCTTCAAATAGATGAAATTATCCAGAGGCAGATTTCATCAAACATTTATTGAAGGTCAGCTGTGGCTGAACATAAGTTCCAAGAAGTTTTTAAAAAGTAAACTAAATAGTCCTACCTTCTCTGAGTTTAAATTTGGCGACAGGAAAGAAAAAATTTATGAAACAATAATTCTATTAAAACAATGTTTATTATTTCAAAGACTAAGAAATAGGATGTTTTGGCTGCACCAAGAATAATCTGTAATACTAGGCAGAGGAAACATAAGTGAAATAAAGGAAGTGAGAGACTGATAGAATCAGTAATGCAAGTGGCCAGAGTTTGGAGCAGTGGATGGAATGGGGGAAATAGGAATAGTGAGTTCACAAGGGCTTTTTATTTTTACTCTAATGGCTGTATTCAAAGTCTTCACCCTGAAGCCATGGAAACTGTTGAAGTTTTCTTTCCTACTTTGTCAGATAATCTCCAAGAGCAATTTAGTATATTGAAGTAAAGCTATCAAGGAAGACACACCATCAATGAGCACATTTATGAGTTCTGGGCAGAATGCACATTTAGAAAGCAGTACAAATCTTCCATCTCCCGAAGTGAACACATTTTCCTGAGTAACCATTGCTTATTATTGGGACTTGCTATAATGACAGCAGCTAAAGAGCTGAAATCCATTTAGGCAATTAGATACACTAAAGCAACATTGGAGTGGCACCAGAATGGAGCTTCTATTTCTAAATGCCTAAATGCCTCTACTTAAAAATAAGTCACTACTTAAAAATACAGTTATCATAATTATGTATAGTTGCAGATTCTAACCACCAAAGTAGTTAAATGACACTAGTATTCCTGGATGGTCACAGTTAGCAATCAAAATAAGAACACACCTACTGGAAAGTGATGAACCACCTATCCCACAGTTCAGTGCTTTTAGGTATATTAGTCACTAAAGACTCATGACTTCCTGAGCACATTGGAAAGCATTTTCAGCAATGTGAAATTACTCGTACCTGAGTAACAGCCTCTGTATCAAGGCTTCAGACACTAACAATTGAAAATAGTGAAAAAAACTCATCCATGATGAATTTGTATTAAATGTTTGTATTAGCAAAGAATGCAAAAAGTTTGTATTAAAGAATAGTAATCTATTTCACATCAATTAGCAAAATCATAATTTTTCAGCAATACTCTATGGCTACCATAATGACTTTAACAATTATGTTCAACAATATTCAGAGATTCCTGGAATTTAAAGAGAAGTACTCTACATCAGGTGCCTATGTCATCTTTGGCACTAGCAGCAGGGTGTTCTAATTCTTTTGAGGAAGTGACCGTAAAAATTGTATTTAATTTATAAACTGTTTTGTTGGTATTATAAGAAGAGGTTTTCTCTTTTACCCACTTCACTTCTGTGTCTACACCCATCTCAGGAATTTTCAGGAACTAATTAATTAGCTAAATCTAACTCTTGCTGTGGTGGTGGTGGTGGTGTGGTGGTGGTGACATGAAAGAGTAGGAATAGTTAAAAAAAGAATAAATATTTAGGTAATTCTAACAATTACCATTACATACTGTATATATTTTGTATAGGAGACAAACTGAAACCATGAGGTTCAATGCCCCTTGAGGCATACATTTTGTTTTATATTTAAATAATGAAATGATTTGGGTCTTTTCATTGCATTTTTTGTATCTCTAGAAAACTTATTCTCCAATGAGAAAGGTGTTATTTAAGGAAAATGTCTTTATTAAAGTACTTTTCAGTAAAATAATACTTCCTGTTAAAATGTTATTTAATTTTTATCTTGTAAATGTAGGTTATAAAGATGTTTGATGACCTGGTTTGGTTTATCTAGCTAGGTATTTTGAAGTGTCAAATATATTAAAAATATATATGCATTTACATATATGCTAAACTGTTTAGTCAGGCATCCTTCATAATTTAATTTATTTTGCTTTATTTTTTAAGGAGTCATTTATTTCAATTATGAAGACACCTGGAAGCTACAGGAAGCTCATCTAACTTTGTTGCAGTTCTGATTGCTATCAGCAGTTTGCTATTTTTTACCTGAGTTTCCTGTTTATTTGTAAAGAATCTAAATGACAGCCTGGTTCACTTTTCAATTTTATATTAGGAGCGTTCACATTTCATGTTGTCTTTGAATTCAACAGATGTTTGTCTTTTGGTTGTTTATCTTAGTTGAATAATATTAAAGTTTTGTGAGGAGAACAGTGTACTTGTTTTATTCTACCTCAGTTGAAGTCTATATAAGATTTGTTATGTGATTATATGAAATTATATGAAGGTCACTGTAATCAAAATGTGTTATCTTGGAAGATAGTACCACTAAGCTTTCAGTTCTTAGAATTTGATATGCAATAGAGCCACTTGGAAGTGGTCCTTTAAATGCAGGTTTCAGTCGTCTTTGGGAGATTGCAACTCTCAATTCCTGGTTTAGATTTTCGAAAGTTAACAAATACCTCAGGTGATTCTGATGTAGTGGATTTAGGGATGATTTTGTGAGAAACCCTATACTATTTCTCATGAAGACTTTAACATATAACTCACTAGATGATACTTAAAACTGCAACAACAGACGTGTACATTCTTAAAAGGATCGGACATCCAGAAAGTAGTTTAAAGTACTTTATACTAGGAAGAAGTGTGTGTGATAAAGTGATGGGAGCATTGTGTTCTGGCCTAAGTGAAGTCGAAAAAGATGTGCACCCTCACACAGAAAGATGATGCTGAAAACATAGTAATGAAAGAGTGAAAACAAACCTCTGCCTTAGGGTGTTTTGGCAAAGTAATATTTTTGTTAAACTCATACATGCTCACACGAACACACACATGCCTGAAAAGCAGAAGGGGTTAGATAAAGTGCGTATAAAATCTTGTTTTGTTCCCACAGTAAATAAACTCAGAAAATAGAAATCCTTATCTATAAAGATAAATTGCCCAATTTTCTGGCTGTTCACCAAACACAGAGCTCCTTTGGGATTAGATGAAGCCATATGACTGGATTAGAGCTTAGAGAGTATGGGAAAAAATGATATACACCACTTTCAACTCCAGCCCGTGAAATCCTCCCACACCCAATCTTCCATTCTTTTTCTGTCTACCGACTAAATGGAGAGGACACTGAGGAGCATCAGGAAGGTAAAGTCACAAAATGGAGAGAGCCTGGGTCCTTGTCACTTGGAAGAAAATGGCACAAGTAAGAATAACTGTGTTAGACTAATCTGAGTGAGACAAGGGAAACAAAAAATCAATCTTATATGATTGTATGAAGTAACTGAAATATTGAGGTTGTGATATCAGAGAGCTTAAACCTTGTGAACAGTATTCTAATTTCCCCAAGCCAATATTTCAGTAAAATCTCTTTAACTATTGTTGATAATAATTAAACATTTGTTGAACTAGACAATGCTATTCTTTGAAGATCTTTGTCTTCATTATAAAAAAAAATTGTAGGCACACACAAGGAATTTCCACCTCAAGAGAGATTTTTGTCAAAGGCAGGGAGGCTAGTTGCATTAAATTCAACGTTTTCCACACCAAAAGTGCAAAAATGTGTTACCATATAGTGCTTTACTCATTCCTTCAATCTCAAATATTCTTTACTTAAATCCTAAGACATATCTAATTTGAAAAATTTGTTGCTGACCTATTTATAGTTTAAAATATATGGTAAGTCAAAATATTTTTACATTTTTAGGAAGACTGAACAGTTGGAATAATTTTGAAAGATATCCAGTGTTTATCAACTCTCCTAACATTAGTCTTACCATGACTAATTAATTCTTCTACTGATCCCTGACCAAATAAAGATAGGTTTATAATATGCTCAGCTTCAACCTATATGTAAATCAATAAAACTTCTAATTGTCACTTCTGAGTTTGGAATATTTTGTTCTTGCACTTTATTTGGGAAACCTGTTTGCTCAGTTGCTGCATTTTTCCTGCTGTGAGTCATTTAATTAAGCACATTTATATTAGTATGTGTGCTATCCCATTTTTCTTTTCGTATCACTTACCTGTTTGTCAGTTTCCTACAGCCTGAAGAACCTATGAGAAGTTGAGTGAATCACCATTATAAATGGTTCTAAAATTTGTTTTAAAAAAATATTTGCAATATTATGATTCAGTGTTGTTATTTTAGATTCTACTCTTGAATATTTCATGTTTGAAATTTAAAGTTTATTTTAAAGACTACAGTGATTTTCTTTTATCTGCTTTCAAATTTCTAGAAGCCACATCTCATTTTTTATATTTTAATATATACTTTGTAATTACTTCCTCTAGCCTCCTGCCCTTCACCCTTACCCAGCCAAACATATACACATGGGTATAAGAACTGTCTGTATAGGATGGTGAGGTTTGGGGATTATTTTTTTCTGTAATCACATTGTTCTTGAAGACTCTGTTTACCTATGGACAATATTTTTTAATATTATCTTTTAGAAAAGTCAAACAAAGAAATCTCAAACAAATGTTATTTTTATGTTAAAAATGTAAATAACAAAAGTGAAGATGTTGATTTTCAACAGTATGATGTTTCAGTGTAATCTCTGAGAGATAATTGAGTTGCCATAACAATAACTGTTAGAAGTACAAATTCAGGAATACCTTTTGATAAGAAATACTTTGATTGCTTCTCTTCTGTATTAATACTCTATCATATTAATTATTTTCATTAGTGTTTTTATAACAATTTAATGGTGTATATATGTATCAGCAATCACAAAATGTTTTATAGATAGGGAAACACAACTTTATAATGTTTATCTTAAAAATACAAAATATATTTTAGCACTTTGACAAATCATTAAAAAAATACAATGTATTTATCAGCTGTATTCAGCATATCTCAGGACAAAGAGTCAAGATTTCCACTACACCTGACCATACAATCCATTTAGCACTCACCAAATTTTATTGTATTATTTACATTTCTAATTTAGTGCTAAAACTTCATCTTCTTTTTCCATTTATTATTACTACCAAATACAGCAGCTATTGCATAATAGGTATCCCAGAGTTATTTCTTTGCAATGTATGATGGTGTGTATTCTTATACTTTTCAACCTGTATTCCAGTGGCTCGGACCAAATTCATCAGGATACATTCAATACTGGAAACGCATAAGGACGGATGGAGTCAGTACTGGAAACGCATAGGGACGGATGGAGCTTTCACAGTGATCTCCAAATGAGTAAGGGTGTCTCATTCCCAACAACAATGTGTCATTCTAAAACACGCATTTTTTTTTATTACACAAAGATATATATGTAAATATATTTATATATTTGAATGAAGTATTACCAAAACTTACATTTTAACTATTTTTAAGTGCACAGTGCAGTGGCATTAAGTGCATTCACATTGTTTTAGAGCCTACGTCACCATCCATCCCCAGAATTATTGTTATCTTTACAAGCTGAAACTTCATACACATTAAACATAACACATCATTCCTTTCTCCTCTAGGCACTGGCAACTACCGTCTAATTTCTAGAAATTTGACTGTTCTAGGTACCTCATAAAAGTAGAATCATACAATAGTTGCTTTTTTGTGCCTAAATTATTTCATTAAGCATTATATCCTCAAGGTTCATCCATGTTGTAGCATGTCACATAATTTCCACATTTTTAAGGTTGAAAATAATATATTGTAAGTATATACCATATTTGGTTTAGCCTTTCATTAATATTTTGGTGATGCTGCACCTATGGATATACAAATATCTGTGTGCGTCTCTGTTTTGAATTATTTTGAGTATATGCTCCAAAGTGACATTGTTGGGTCATATGGAAATTCCAAATTTAACGCTATTTTCTACAGTGGAGGTACCATTTTTAGATTCCCACCAGAAATGTACAAGAGTTTCAATAAGGCCACATTCTCATTAACACTTGTTATTTTTTGTTATTTTGATAACATTAAGCCTAATAGATGTTAAGTGATACCTCATTGTGGTTTTGATTTGCATTTCCCTCTTCATTAGTGATATTCATTTCCTTAGAAAAAAGTCTATCCAAGTCCTTTGCTAATATCTTAATTGGATTTGTTTTGGTTTTTCAGGTGTAGGATTTCTATATATATATTCTGAATATTAATATTTTATTAAATATATGATAGCAAATACTTTCTCCCCTTCTATGGGTTATCTGTTGACTTCATTAATCATGTCATTAATACACAAAATTTTTAAATTTTGAAGAAGTTCAATATATCTCTATTTTTTTTGTTGTTGGCTTACTTTTAGTGTAATACCCAATAAGTCTTTGCAAAATCAATGCAGTAAAGTTTCCCTCTATGTATTCTTCCAAAAGTACCCTGTTTTATTTCTTAAAGTTAGACATTTGGTCCATTTCTGAGTTAATTTTTGCATATGGTATAAGGTAAGAGTTAATTATTTTGCATGTAAATATTCACTTCTCTTAGTACCATGTGTTGACAAATCCTTTCCTCATTGAATGGCTTTAATGCTCTTGTCAAAAATAAGACAAGAGCAGTAAATTTGCCATAAATGCAAATATTTTTTTGTTTTTTTCCCCGTGGTCTGTATTTTTTTTTTCACTGATTAAGATGTCTATTTTTAGTATCACACTCTTCTGATTGTAGCTTTTTTTTTTTTTTTTTTTTCTGGAAATGGGGTCTTACTCTATCACCCAGGCTGGAATGCAGTTGCAAGATTTTGGCTTACTGCAACCTGAACATCCTGAGCTCAAGCAGTCCTCCTGCCTCCGCCTCCCAAGTAGTTGAACTACCAACACATGCAACTACATCCAACTCTTTTTGTTATTATTCTTTTGTAGAGACAAGATCTCACTATGTTGCCCAGGCTGATCTTGAAGTCTTAGCCTCAAGTGATCCTCCCACCTCAACTTCCCAAAGTGCTAGGGTTACAGGCATGAGCCTCATTTTGATTACTGTACTTTTGTAGTAATTTTTAAAATAAGGAAGTTATGAGTCCTTTGATTATTTTTCTTCTTTTTCAATACTTTTGTCTATTTTGGGGTACATGGAGATTTCATACAAATTTTAAGATGAATTTTTCTGCTGTTTTCTTTTAATGCAGTTGTGATGTTGGTAGGGATTGCATTGAATATGTAGATTACTTTGTGTAGTTTGACATCCTAAAAGTATTATCTTCCAGTCCATATACATAGGATGTCTTTCCACTGGTATCTTAATTTCTTTTAGCAGGTTTTTGTAGTTTTCAGTGTACCAGTCATTTGCCTTTTTGGTTAAGCTTATTCCTAAGTATTTTATTCTTGATACTTTTGCAAAGGGAATTGTTTTCTTAATTTCTTTTTTCAATTATGCATTGTTAGTGTGTGGAAATACCACTGTTTGGGGAATTTGGTTTTTGTATCCTGCAACTTTACTGAATCCATTTTATTAGTTCCAATGTTTTGTTGTTTTTTTTTCCCTTTGTGAAATTTCTAAGATTCTCTACTTATGAGATCATGTCACCTGTGATCAAAGATAATTGTATTTCTTCTTTTTCAATTTGAAAGGCTCTTAGTTATTTTTCTTGCCTAAATTGCTCTGGCTAGGTCTTTCAATATTTTGTTTAATAGAAACAGTGGGCATACTTGCCTTTTCTGTGATATTTTAGAGGAAAAGCTATTCGGCTTTAGCATTGAGGATGATGTTAACTAAATGCTTTTGATATGTGCCCTTTATTGTGTTGAGGCAGCCTTCTTCAATTTTTAGTTTGTTGAGTGTTTTTATCATGAAAGTTGTATTGAATTCTGACAATAAGTAAGAAGTAATTCTTTCTTCATCAATTGAGATAACCATGTGAGATAACACAATTGAGATAACACTTCATTCATTGATGAACACTTTCTTCATCAATTGAGATAACACTTCATTCTGTTAATGTGTGTTTCATTGATTGATTTTGTTTGTTGAACTGTCCTGCACTTTACAAGTAAATTTCATTTAATCATTGTTAATAATCCTCTTAATATGCTCTTGAATTTGATTTACTAGTATTTTGTTGTGGATTTTTGCATCAATATTTATAGGGGATATTGGTCGGTAATTTTCTATTTTCTTTTAATGTCTTTGTCTGCCTTTGATATCATGGTACTGCCAGCCTCCTAAAATAAGTTAGAGAGTGTTCCCACATCTTCAATTTTTTTGGAGAAGTTTGAGTACCCCTCAAATGTTGATGTTAATTCTTTTTTTTTATTGTGCTTTAGTTTCTGGGGTACATGTGCAGATCATGCAGGATTGTTGCATAGGTACACACATGACAGTGTGGTTTGCTGCCTCCATCCCCTGTCACCTACATCTGGCATTTCTCCCCATGGTAATTCTTTAAATGTTTGATAAAATTCATTAGTGAAGCCATTTGATCCTGGGAATTTTTTTGTTGGGAAATTTTACTCATTGATTTAATTAACCTATTAGTTATATATCTATTCAGGTTTTCTAGTTCTTTATTATTCAGTCTTATAGATTGTGTGTGTGTTACAATGCTTAAGTGAGGGAAATAAGGTCCTAGACTTTCTTAGTCAACCATCTTGTTGACATCACTCTCTCTTGAATTACTTTTACCTTTGTGTTATTAACACAACTGCTACCTCTTCCTGTTCTCTAATTAGCTTTCGTCAGGTAAATTTATTCACTTGTGTTCCCTTTCCTTAGCATCCTGTGCCACATTCTGTTACAGTGTCTGATTAACCAGAGCTACTCAATTATAGAAGTGTGTCACAAGACCCAGTACTCTGCTTAGCTCCATCACAGGAAGAAAGTTGTCATCCAAGAAAACATCCATTAGCAAGTAAGCATTCAGTAGCGAGTCAGATAGTCCTATTATATTCTACTTCTTTATGTATATTGTCTTTTTATTTTCTTTTTATCTTGCAAAGTCAGTAATTATAAAAATAATCTATACTTTTATTTCTTAGTATGTAAGTTAATATTTGTTAAAGACCTACTACATGGTGCTGTCCTATGTAATCTAGTGAGTACAAACAGAATTTTATGCATTTTTCCATGAATGGTGCATAACACAACCTGTTAAAAGCCATGTACACTTTTATGTGTACAGTGCAAAAAATAATATTTGAATGTTAACATTGAGAGTAGTCTTGGCTTATGTCTTACTTAAACACTTTCCCCAACTGACCACTTTCTCCAACTGCCACCACTAGGAGCAAAACACACACACACACACACACACACACACAATTTTCTTCAAGCCTTTTGTTTACCACTACATTTTTCTTTGGTTAAAATCTAAAGTTTATATGTTTTTCTTATAATCAACGACTCCTAAGGATGCAAAGGAAATTTTCAACTATAAATGCCTTACAAGCTATCCAATATAAATTCATGACAATGGAACACAACAGTTTGTGCAATAAGAACTGACTTTTCTTGTTTTCCAGCCAAGGGATCTCTTCCATGTTTTCAACATTGAGTATGTATGATTGTACCATTAATATTAATTATTAAAATATGCACAGCTCTCTTGCTATGAATAAAGTCAGCATTTTATGGTAAAGTTGACATATTTTAGTGCAGAGTGTGGCAAATTGGCTTTTGAGAAACATGGACTCATGTTCTAAGTCTAGTAATAACCAACACTAATATATTTGGGACTCTATCAGTTCAACTATGAGAGAGTTGAAATAAATTATTTCTAAGAGCCCTTATATATATAACTCTATATGATTCTATAATGAATTAGTTATTAAATTTTGAATCTAGGTATCATAATATAAAGAGAACAAGAAATAACTTAGAAGCATATCCGCTTGAAGGATTTTGAATTAAGTTACCAGAAATCCTCTACAGAAATAGCAAAGGATGCCCTAGGATAAAATTTTAAAACTCAAGACAACTGAATTAGACTCTTAAACAAATGTGTGTATACCCAAGTATTTCAGAAAATGGTACAGGTTGTCTGCAAACTTTACCCTGAAGGTAAAACAGATCATATAACTGGCCATTTTCCTGGAGGGAATAGCTGGCACGAAGGATCTTTGGAGTGTAACATTACATGATGTGGCTCAGATATCCTTTGATTTAGTCCTAGGAGAGCATGGTACAAGTTTTTAATAAAAAGAGATATAAGAACCTTAAAAAAAACTCACCTTTGCTAAAATGTAGTAAAACAGGAAAGGAAAAGAGCAGTGAAGAGCAGCTTCAACCTCAATAGGGAAGGAGGCTCTTCCCTATTTCAGCAATCATGACATGAGAATTAAAGCACAAAATATACCTGAAACAATTTCAAAAAGCAAACAAAGTTCTATTCTCAGTTTACCTAAGATAAAAAGATAATACTATTGACTATTGGCCTACAAACTTTCTTTCTGTTAATATCCTCTCTTATTGGTTTATAATTTACACATAACTGAAAATTGTTATACTTTATAAATGTATAATGTGCATTGCTACTTATACGTAGCATATGACATTTCCATATGCTATTCAAATATACAATGCTATTATCTTTCATTTCTTCAAAAATTTCTCTATTTCACATTTTCATACATAGGGTAGTTAATTTATGTTACTTTCTCTGCTCATGAGTGTTAATTAAAAAAACAGTGCTGAAGAATAATGAAAACATTGAAAAGTCTATTTATATTTGAATAAAATAATTCAAAAATAGGTGAAAGGTTATGAATTTTGCAAAAAGTATTTTACATAACGTTACAATTGTGAATAAAAACAAGGAGTTTTTCGCTAGGATTCTCAGTATTCAATTTAGGATATAACTTCACATTTTTGTTTCTGCACAAGATAAGAGGAATTCACTGAAAAATCAATGATTAATTTGTTTTGGCACATACAAGATACAGATACATAATTGTGTGACATCAGAAGACGAAAAGGTCTGGACAGAACAGTCCACGAGCAGAATTTTTTAATGTTATTGAAGTTAAGCTACTGTAAATTCAGATTAGAGTGTTATAACTTTAAGATGTTAAATGTAATTCCTGTGGTAAGTAAAATACTTATGGTCTATACACAAAAGGAAATGAGAAGGAAATTAAAGCATTTAGTACAAAAATGAACTAAAGGAAAAAAACAGCAGTAATGCAGGAAATGAGGGACAAAAATTATGCCATGTAGAAAACGAATAGAAAGATGACAAGAATAAGTTCCTATCATTAGTAATTGCTTTAAGTGAAAAGGAACTTAACATTCCAGTCAAAAATAGAGATTGAAAAGATTGATTAGAAACAAAACAAAAAACCGTCATCCAACTTCATGTTGTCTACAAAAGACCTCCTTTAGATTCAAAGACACAAGTAAATTGAAAGTAAAATGGTGGGAAAATATATTCCATGTAAGTAGTAACTAAAAGAGAGTAGGGTACCTATACTAATATGAGAAAAATTGGTCTTTCAATCAAAAAAGTATACAAAAGAAAAAGGATATTATATATTATTAAGTACAACAAGAATAATACAGCAAGATAATATAACAATTACATTTATGCACCTAATAGCAGATTATCAAAATATGTCAAACAAAAACAGACAAAACTGAAAACAATAGACATTTCTACAGTAATAGTTGGGACCTTCAATATTCTGCTTTCAGTAGTGGATAAAACAACCAGACAGAAGTTAAATAAGGGAATGCTGTACCAAAACAACATAATAAATTAACGAGATCTAGGAGACATACGAAGACCTGTACCTGACAACCACAAAATATGCATTCTTGATTGTACATGAAACATTTTACAGGATAGGCCATTAATCAGCCTGCTAATTAAATCTCAATAGATTTTCAAAAATATGTATCATACAAAGTATCTACTCTGAGTACAAAAAGGTGAAGTTACAAACCAATGACAGAGACAAAACTAGAAAATTCACAAATTTGTGGAAAGGAAACCACAGTTTTAACCAATGAGCCAAAGAATGAATCAAAAAATAAATCATAAAATACTTAGAGACAAAGGAAAGTTAAAACCCACCATTAAAAAAAAAATCATAAGGGATGAAGCAAAATCATTGCTAAGGAATAAATTTAGAGCTATAAATGCTTACATTAAAAAACAAGAAAGTTTATAAATCGACAGCCTAACTTTGCAATTTAGGAAACTAGAAAAAGAAGAACAAACTAAAATCAAATACTAGCAGAAGGAAGGATATAAAAATTGGAGAGTTATAAACAAAATGAAGAATGGGGAAAAAATGGAGAAAATTACAAAGTGGGTTGTTTGAAGTCACTATATGAAAAAGACACCTGCATGCATATGTTTATTGTAGCACAATTCACAATTGCAAATATATGGAGTCAGTGTAAGTGCTTAACTGATGAGTGGATGAAAGAAACGTGATATTTATATACACCATGGAACTACTTAGCAGCATAAATTCACAAAATAATATCTGTTGCAGAAACTTGGAAGGAACTAGAGGCCATTATTCTAAGTGAAGTAACTCAGGAATCGAAAAAACAGATATTGTATGTTCTCACTTGTTAGTGGGAGCTAAGCTATGGGTACTGCAAAGGCATACAGAGGTGTATAGTGGACACTGGAGACTCAGAATGGGGGAGAATAGGAGTGGGTAGGAGATGAAAAACTGTCTATTTTATACAATGTACATTACTCAGGTGATGGATACACTAAAATCTTAGACTTCATTCATGTAATTCATTCTTGTAATGGAAAACCACTTGTACCCCTAAAGCTACTGAGTTTTTTTTAAGTAGATTATTTGATTTTTTTTCTTTTTAAACAGAATCTGACCCAGGCTGGTGTGCAATAGTGTGATCATGACTAATTGTAGCCTTGACCTCCTAAGCTCAAGTCATCCTACCTCCTCAGCCCCCTAAGTAGCAGGAATACAGACATGTGCCACCATTACTGCCTAATTTTGTTTTATTTTTGTATAGAGATGGAGTCTCATTATGTTGCCCAGGCTGATCTCAAACTCTTAGTCTCAAGTGATCCTTCCGCCTCAGCCTCCCAAAGTGCTGAGATATCAAGCATAAGCCACTGCATCTGGCCTTTGTTATTTCAAAAGTAAACAAAACTGACAGAACTTTAGCTAAATTGACAGAGAAAAAGAACACTCAAATTAGAAAAATCAGAATTTAAAGTGAGAACGTTATTTTTAATCCTACAATAACAAAAAATTGTAGTGTGGTTCAATGAACAACTATATACCAATAAATTAGATACCCTAAATGAAGTGGAAAAATTTCTAAAAACACTAAACTAAATCATGAAAATATGATTTACATAGAAAATCTGAATATATCTGTAATTATGTCAGTCATCAAAAGCTTTCAGTGAAGATAATTATTGGATTTGATGGCTTCAGTGATTAATTCTAGCAAACACAAGTAAAGTAACACAAATCCTTCTCAAACTCTTCCAAAAAAATTAAAGATGTAGGAATACTTCCTTACTCAATGTCTGAGGCCAGCATTCCTCTGATATTAAAGCCAGGCACCAAGACATTTTAAGAAAACAGAACAGACCAATGTCCCTTATCAACATTAATGCAAAGTTTCTAAACAAAATATTAACAAACAATTTGGCAGCATTATTAAAAGAATTATACACCATAACCAATTGGAAATTATTTCTTGAATGCAAGGATGGTTTAACATTAAAATCAATGCAATAAACTCCTTTAGCAGAATGAGGGGGGAAATGTTATGAGCATGATCACATTTATTGATGAAGAAAAAGCATTGAACAGAATCCACACTCTTTCATGATAAAATTACTCAACAAATGAGGACTATAAAAAATTATTGCAACATAATGCAGGCCATATATGAAAACACATAATGAACCTTATATTGAACATTAAATGACTGAAAGTTGTTCCTCTTAAGATCAGTAATAAGGCAAGGAATCCTACTCTTAATAGGTCTACTCAACAAAGAATTAAAAGACCTAGCTAGAGCAATGAGGCAAGAAAACAATAAATGTCATCCAAATTTAAAAGTAAGATATAAAATTATCTCTGCAGCTTGGATGATGTGATACGTACAAAACCCTGGAGATTATAGAAAATTACTTAGAGCTTATAAACAAAATTGTAATATAGCAGAATACAAAATAAGCACACAAAAATTAGTTATATTTATACACACCAACACTGATAAATCTAAAAAATAAGAAAATAATTTACAATAGCATAAGGTTAAAATACTTTAGAATTGGCTTAAAAAATGAAGTAAAATAATCATAAAATAAAAACTAAAAAATATTGCTGAAACAAATCAAAGAAGACATCAATATGTGGGAAATTATTCCATGTTCATGGATCGGAAGATCTAATATTTTCAAGATGTCCATATTACCAAAAGGGATCATATTCAGATCATCCTTTTAAAAATCACAATGACTTCCTTTTTACAGAAATAGAAAAATCTATCCTAAAATTTGTATGTAATCTTAATGGACTCCAAATAGAAAAAGGAGTCTTGAAAAAGAACAAAGTCAAAGGACTCACACTTCCTTTGTTAAAAAAATTACTACAAAGCTACAGTAATCAAAAGAGTGTTTTGCTGGCATAGAGGCAGACATCTTAACCAATAGAAGAGAGTAGAGGCTACAGAAAAATGAAATTATATATGTTTAATAATTTTCAACAATTGTGTCAAGGCCATACTATGAGGGAAAGGACAATCTTTTTAAAAAATATATTACGAGGATAACTTGATATCTATATGCTACAGAATGAAGTCGGAACTTTTCCTTGCATCATATAAAAATTTAACATGAATCAAAGACCTAAATGTTAATGCTAAGACTATAAAACTCTTAGAAGACAACATAAGGAAAAAGCTCCATGACTTGAGATTTCACATTTTTTTTCAGAAGACACCAAAAGCAAAGACAGCAAAAGAAAAATATAAACAAGTTGAAATTTATTTTAAAAACTCAATCTTAACAACTATCCATACACAAAATTACCTTCACAACAGCTAAGGAAAGCAGGTAAGGGATCACAGAACCTGCTGGTAGCACAACAGTAAGAAAAGACAAATTGTGATTACATAGGAAAAACAGTTTTACATTATTTACATCACCTCTCTGTCAATCTCAGGTGGCACACTGTGGAGAGAGATACCATTCCTTTGAAAGGAAATAGAAAAGTGAGCACAGGACTTTGCCTTGAACAACGTCAGGTCCCTCACAGTAAAGGCTAGGAATGAGTAGACTTCCAGAACCCAGGCTCCAGGTTAGTATCCATAGACTAAGCCTCTAGGTTTGCCCTGGCACAAGGCTTCAAGGCTGCACTACTGCCAGCTGACTTCAGAGGTCCTGCGCTCCAGACAGCACTCAGTGGCAAATGAGATCAGTGAACCTTGCGCTTCTTGTGTGCCCCAGTGCCAAGTTGGTCAGAGCAGGTCCTGGGCTTTAGGTCTATGCTAGGTAGCCTGCTTAGAATCTCTGGATGGGCTGACTGTTGTAGGATTTTCCCAGACAGAACTAATCTGTGAAGACCAGAATAAATACCTACTCCTTCAAATGTGGAGGCATTGATTCATGGCCACAGGGATCAAGAACAATCAGGGAAACATAAAATCACCAAAGGGAGAAAATAAAATATCAGTGACTCTAAAGAAATGGGTATATATCTGACAAAAAAATTTTAAATAGGTACTTTAAGGAAGCTCAGAGAACTTCAAGAAGAGAAACAATTCAGTCAAATGAAGAAAACAATAAGTAACTAGAATAATACATTTTATGGAGAGATTAAAAAATAAAAATAGATAAAATACAAATCCTGCAGCTGAAAGATACAATGAATGAAATGAAAAATGCAATAGAAAAACATCAAGAGCAAAATAGGTTAAGCAGAAGAGTCTGTGAACCCAAAGACAAGTTATTTGAAAATACACAGAGGAGAAAGAAAAAAGAATGAAAAGTAATGAAGAAATTATAAGATTTATGAGACAACATCAAAAGAGAATTATTTTTAGTAATAGGAGTTTGAAAAAGAAGAGAAAGAGGAGTAGAAATCTTATTTTATTTGAAGAAACAGAAGCAGGAAACTTTCCAAACCTGGAGGAAGATGAAAGTATCCATGTAGACAAAAGTGAAAGGGCTCCAATCAGATTTAATCTGAATAAGACTATTTCAAGATATTATATCTAACTGTCAAAAATTACAGACAAATAGAGGACTCTGAAAGCAGCAGTAGAAAAGAAGGAAATAACAAAAGGAAGTTCCAATATAGCCAGTAGCAAAATTCTCAGCAAAAACCTTACGGTCCAGGAAAGCATAGTGTGATATACTAAGTTTTGAGGGGAAAAATACTTACAACCAAAAGCCCAAAAGTATTAATTAGAAAAAAACTGTCCTTCAGAAATGAATGAGAAATAATTACTTTACCAGACAAAGAAAAGCTGAGGACTTTATCACCACCAGATCTGTCTCAAGAAATACTAAGGGGAATTTTTAATATAGAAAATAATTACTATACCCAAAAGAGAAAACTCCTTGATAACTAAGGAGATAGAGAGGATAGTTCTGTAAGGATAAATGTCAGAGAGTTGTGCTACTTCCAGATTTCAGAGTCTGCTGAAGTGTTACAGAAAAGCTGGGATATTTAATATGGAAGGCAAGTACATCTACCATTTATATATCTTCTTGGAAATCGGATTATTTCTTAATATGCTTTAGAGCAAAATTTGCTTGTTTCATATTTTGTATATTTTCCAAAGTACTGGAGGTGAAATTAAGTAACCTCAGATGATTTCATAGCATCAGTTGTCTTTGGTAAATCCCTCTGAAGAATTTTTGCACAAATAATTTATTTCAAAGGTGATTCTAGGAACTTTTGGATTTGAGTTTGAAATAAGAATGGGAAAGGAAGAAAGCCATCACACAGCATTTAATCAGTATGTTTCAGTAGTAGGAAATCAGGTACACAGACCACTGATTTCTAGGTGATGACATACAACACATTTCAGAGTTGTTCAGAGTGGTAAGAAAGCTGGGATGAATATTCAACATTTTCCAGTTGTCATACATTGAGGTTGCTTCCAAAAGTTTAAACTTCTGGTACCTGCACTCTACCATGTATGTGAGTAAAATATGTTCTTTCAGCCAGGAAAAAAAAATATGTATATATATATATTATACACACAAATACATAGCATAATATTATATATCTATATGTGTATGTGTATATGTATCAGAGTTAGGAACAAGATAAATTTGTGCCAAAAAAAATTGAGAGGGATGCCAACAGTTTTTTCTACAGCCTATCACTTGCATTCTTCAAATCTATCTGTATCTTACATTATGTTTCTCATGTCTTTTCACTGATTTTGCAATATCACAGCAAGTCACAATTTTACATACATATTTACATCAAGGGAGTTTGTGGTATAAGATATAGTGAGCACTGCGTTTTTTTTTTGATTACTTAAAAATTGTTTTGAATTAATAATTGTAAATATACATGCAATTTCAAGAAATAATACAGAGATCCCATATAATCTTCACACAATTTTTCCCAACTGTGATTAACCTTATATATGTAATTAGTAATAATTTTTCCCCTTTAAACCACAAAGTTTAGATTTTCCTCAACCTCTGTCAACGTATCCGGTGATTTAGATTTCTTGCTCAGCAGAATAAAAAGATATTTAACCCTGAGGTGTATTAACACCAAGATACTCTGCTCTTTTCAGCTCCTTCATATATCTATACTGTTTCTTTACTTTCAACACTTTCTACTCTAGCTGTAGGAAGAGGAAATAAAGTTATATTAAAATGTTACCAAGTAGACCTTCTGACTTATAAAACATGCACTGAGTTAAAAGGCTTGCCTAAGCTTCTTAATTTTTTATTTTAGGACTACTTTGATTTATACTAACCTTTGGCTTAAAATCCTATAAATGCTAGGGATACTGTAAAAGCTAATGCAAGCTCTTTTACCATACCAGCTATGGTCTGAATGCTTAGTTCTTCCAAATTTATGTTGAAATTTAATCCTTAATGCAAAAGTATTAAGTGGTAGGGCCTTTCTGAGTTGATTAGGTCATGAGGGTGCTGCCCGCGTGAATGGGATTAGTGCCTTATAGAAGGACTCAAGGGAGCCTGTTTGGCACTGTTGACCTTCCACTATGTGAAGGCACAACAACAAAGTTCTGTCTTGAAGTAGAGAGCAAGCTCTCAGCAAATGCCAAATCTGCTAGCACCTTGATATTGGATTTCCAAGGCTCCAGAACTCTGAGAAATAAATTTCTATTATTTATAAATTGCCCAGTTAAACATATTTCATCATAGCAGCACAGACTAAAACAGAAAATAGTTCTGAGAAATGGGGTGCTGCTATAACGTATCTAGAAATGTGGAAGTGGCTTTGGAACTGAGTAATGGCAGAGGATGGAAAAGTTTGGAGATGCATGCTAGATTAAGTCTATATTGCCATAAATGAAGTGTTAAGGATGATTCTGGTGAAGAAGGCTCAGAAAAGGAGAGCTACAGAAACAGCCTCAATCTTCTTAGAGATTACCTAATGTTTGTAAAAAGAATGTTTGTAGAAATATGGATGGTAAAGGCCATTCAGATGGAGTCTCAGATCAAAATAAGGAATGTTATTAGAAACAGGAGGAAAATTCATCCTTGCTATTAAGCAATGAAGAACTTGGAAGAATTGTGTTTATGTCCTAATGGTTTCATGGAAACAAGAACATCTGGGCCATGAAATAAAATATTTGGCAGAAGAAAGCTCTATGCAAAGTCTTGAAGGTGTAGCTTGGCTTCTCTTAAATGCTTATAGTGAAATGTGAGAAGGGAGAATGAAGTAAAGGCAGAATATATAATTAAAACAGAAGTAGAATTTAAAAATTTGGAAAATTCTCAGACTGGTTATGTAATAGGGAATGGAAAAGCATGTTCAGTCGAGAACACCAGGATGTGGTGAAGCAGTCGTTTGGGATTAGTGGATTAATATGGATAGGCAGAATCCAAGTGCTATTCATCAAGAGAATGCAAAAATTACTCCCAAGGTATTTTGGAGATTGTCAGTGCTGCTCTTTCTATCACAGGTCCAGAGTGTTAAGATCTGGGGAACAGAACTATGTCAAAAGAGGAGCCTTGTGTACTAGAGGGATCACAGCACTACTGTCCAATGCTGCCTCACATTTCTGTTCCCTATATTCTGGTGCAGCACTCCTTTGCCACCCCAGATGTGACTCAAGTGGACCCAGGTACCTTGATCTTGAAATTCCCAGCCACCAGATATGTGAGGAATAAATGTCTATTATTTATAAATTATTATTATGTTTACTGTTATAAATGTCTATTATATATTATATTTATTATTTACTTTATAAATGATTATTTATAAATTACTCAGCCTAAGATGTTTTATCACAGCAGCACAAATGGCCACCCTAAGACAATGCTTTTTCTCAGTTTACTATAGATGTATCTTAGAAATTTATTGTTACAACATGTCATAGGTTAATACCTGGGGGCTTATCATCGTCCAGGCAATGATAATTCTATTAGCATGTTGTTGAAAGATGCCATATCCCCCGCCTAAAAATCTGCTTTTTAGGACCATGTGTAACACCAACTGTCTTAGTTTAGGTCCCAACAAAAGAGACCCTGATACATAAATTTGAGTTCAAGTAGTTTATTTTGGAGACCGTCTCAAATAACACTGTAAAAAAAAAAAATGGGTAGTCTGGACAGGGTATAAATACATGTGAGCATGCCTTCTCCATGGGGTAACTGATTCTAAAACCTTTCCGAAACTCAGTGGAAATAGTCTATAACAGAATTCTTCTATCTGAAGCATAAGGAAACTGGATCATCTTTGGTTGCTTTGAAAGGCATCATCATTTTAGCAACTTGAAACTGCTTTGCACATGTGCCAAGAAAACTTCCTTGGGCTGAAAGAGCCATCACTCATCATAGAATTGCAGGTCCTTGCATTAGGAAATAATTGATATGTATAGAAAAGGTATGAGTACATGTGGGCATATGGTTATTTTTAGTACTATCACACCACTCTTTAGACAAATTAATAAAAACTCACTAGGATGAAAAGTCATTTATTTTAAATAAAACTAAGAAGAGGGTTATACTTTATTTTACATCCTTTATGCATTCCAGTGTATTAACCAGCACTATACTTTTGAGGTAGATTGAGATTTCTGACATCACTAAAGTAAACAATAATGCTAAGTTCACCAAGCACAAGTAGCTGAGTATAGATTTTCACCAAAATTTGTTTGAAACCAATGGCTAGAGTACCTCAGATGGGACCCAGGCTATTGTTCATTATGTGATATTAAATTATGCAATTATCAGTCTCTTTTGTGAAATCTCTAAACTTCACAAATAACTAGGTAAAAATAATTGTTTTATGTTCAATTTCATAGATGGAAAATCTTCAGTCATTTAATCTTAGCTGGTGACTGGCAATACAAGGAAATGGATGCCAGTAAAAAAAAAAAGATTTAGTCTCTACAACTCAGTGTTTAGTCCACTTCTTTTCTAAAGTTAAAGATCTTTCTAGTGGGAAAAACCTACAAGAAATATCAAAGGCAAGTGAATATGAAAGGATATGTGTATTTGGCATCAACTTTCTGAGTGATAACCAAAATGATCTTATTTGAACAATTTTCCTGCATGTGTTTTCTAATTTGGAGAGCTAAATATCTAGGGATTTTCTCCTTATAAAATAATAACATTATCATCATCACAATCATCTCAGAAAGATGCTTACTTAAGTGATGAAAAGTAGTGAAGAGAGTGGTTGACCCATATGTAATTGAGTCTGCAGCTTAAGAACCAGCCTTTTATATTACTTGAATTACATATATATTTGTTTCACATGTTAAACTTAAGAAATACATTTATAATGTTTATAGTTTAGGCCAGTGATTCATATCACCAAGTTACTTTTGTTTTACTTTACTTAAATACATTAAAGATACCAGCAATAAATTCATTTGTTCTTAAAGCAAAGTCAGTACTTAATGAGCTTTATGTTTTGTTCTTACCACCTGAAATACAATGATGAAACCAAATCCAGTGACTCATGAGACTGAGCAACAGAAAATAGGGAATATAATGTCATATAATCCTATGAAGGAAACCTATAAAGATAAAGCTAAAAGAAGAAAATAAAAGAACTTTTATATTATATAGGTAATTAGCACTGATTAGGGGACATCTGAGCATAGACAAAAACAGATATGGCAGGCAGAAAGCCAACGGAATAGAGTCTTGGAAAGAGGAAGTATTAATGCAATACCTTGAGACAGAAGAGTGCTTCATGGGATAGTTAGAAGAGCATAATGGTTAGACCAGAAAGTGTAAGGAAGAGGGAAAGAAGAAATGAAGTCTGAAAGGGAATTCAGGTCCAGATTGTATGGGAGCTTTACAGTCTATCGTGAGAAATTTGGATTTTATTCTGAATGAGTTAGGAAGCTAGGAAGGATTTCAAACAAGGTACTGGCATGGTCTGACTCATTTTAAAAGAGCACATAGCTGCTATGTGGAGAATAAAATGTAGAGGGTAAGAGATGTAGTGGCATTGATTAGGGGAGTAACACTGGAGGTGGTGATAAATGGTCAGATAATGCATATATTTTGAGACAAGAGCTGGAATAATGTGTTTCTCATAGGTTTCTGTCGTATACTTAGCGATAATAATGTTTTGTGGTCAGCCAACGGTATGGTGTGTGCAGTTCACTGTGGCCAGTTTGTCTGAATTTGGAGAGATGAAACACCCACACAAAACAAGTTACATGAAGTGAGCTTATTACTTATAGGTAGGCATCAGTAGAAAATAGCTTAGGATTTATTGCAAGCTGGTCTTCCAAGGCTCAGAAAAGCTGCTCTTTGGAGGAAGGAGTGCTGTGTGTATGTGCTTTACTTGCACCACAGCTGAAGGACTTCTGAGGTTTGTGCCCCAGGGAAACATGACACATTAGGCTAAAGTGTTGATGGATGTCGTTTCTAATAGGGATTGGAACAGAGTGCAGGCTATTCCAGCCAGTTTCTCCTTATCTCAGGATTTTGCATTCTTTCCTCATTCTGCAGTTATGCTTGGGAAATACAAGTGAGAAAGAGAGGGGAACTGGGTTGATCCAAGTCCACCCTGAGAATTATCCCATACTATGGCCCACCCTATTTGACAGAATTTATCTAGACTGTGTTTTGACATTTTCCCAATACTTCACGTGGTACCAGGTGGCATATCGAAACCAATAAATATGATAGAATAATAGAGCTGACAGGAAGAAACAGAATATGATCTTTTCTTAAATCCCTTGTGACTGGAGGAGGGAGGAGGTGTATGCAGTTGCTCTAGCCTAGACAGTCTCAGACTGTGGCTGTCAAGCTTGTCTTTCATCCTTCTCTCGTGATACCCTTATCTTGGTTGCTGGCAGTGGAACTGGATGGGTCAAGTGTATCTTTCCTTAACCTTGATGGTCAAGGGTTACTAAGAGAGGCTAGTGAGAAATGCAAACAAACAGCTATTTAGAAAGGGCTCTGTTGGGAAGAGGACCTGCTGAACT
Source organism: Plecturocebus donacophilus (assembly GCA_004027715.1). NCBI lineage: Eukaryota > Metazoa > Chordata > Mammalia > Primates > Pitheciidae > Plecturocebus > Plecturocebus donacophilus. The sequence continues at coordinate 88,796 of PVKP010000286.1, read as the reverse complement.
TCCAGATGGAGGACATCTCTCCACATCTGCACTCATCACTGTGGAGGCAGCTGCTCTCACTGACATACCACACTCCTAAAGGGATGTTTGTCCTTGATAGTGAGTGTTCCAATTCTCAGGTTCAGAAGGTCCTGGAGTTTAAGTGCTGGAAACTATCTTAGAGACATTTTATCTGATGGATAAGAAAACCAAGGCATAAATGTCAAATATAATAACCTTCTATCACTACACAGTTGAGACAGAGCTGCCACCAGTTTATACTTTCAGTGACATAGGTGGCCTATTCTTTCAGGAGTCATTCTGAATTTGTACATATTTAATTAAGCAAGAGATGCAAATTGAAAGTCTTTGGGACTGAATAACACCTTTAACACTGGAACCTGTCATTATTCTTGCAGGATTGTAATTCCTAACATTGATAAGAACAGCTTCTTCTATTTTTGTCAGGTGTTTGAAAATGTAGTCCCACTCTTTGTTGCTGTTGTTTTGTTTTGTTTGGAGACAGTGTCTTGCTCTGGCTCAGGCTGGAGTTCAGTGGTGTGATTCCAGCTTACTACAACCTTTGCCTCCTGGGCTCAAGTGATGCTCCCACCTCAGCTTTGTGAGTAGCTGGGTCTATAGGTGTGTGCCACCACACCTGGCTAATTTTTGTACTTTTTGTAGAGATGGTTCCTCCATGCTGTCCGGCTGGTCTGGAATTCCTGAGCTCAAGTGATTGGCCCACCTAGGCCTCCCAAAGGCATGTTATTACAGGTGTAAGCCACAGCATCCAGCTTTATTTTTTATTTTCATTTTTTGTAAAAAAATGTCTTACAGAAAACTTTAGCAGAATTATAAGAATAGCTCAAAAGAAATCACAATATTCAAAAAACTTTCACAATCCTAAAGAACTGTAAAAAAGTCCTCAGAAAATTACTATTAAACATTTACATGTCATTCAGTTTTTTCTGGAGAATTGGAATGTGAAATGTGTACACATTAGGAATCATTGGGTAAGAAATTTTTGCTAGCCAATTTCTTGTCTCAACTGTGAGAAATAAAACACATAATTATATCAGTATAATTTTTCCAAACTCTGTAAGAACACTTTATTATACAGGCCAGAATATCTACCTACCAATAAAACTTTTTCACAGGCTACTTTTTTCAAGTATACTGTTTAGACAAACATTATCTTAAGCGTTTTTGTTTTGTTTTTGTTTTTTTGATTTAAATTTATGGTCACTGAATTTTCAGTGTCGTATACTTTCATGATGTAACATGTTATATGAAGCTCAACTGGGACTTTCAACCATAAGTTTTAAAATTTGTTTCTTTAACTCATATTTGCAAACTACCAATAATGCTATTTTGTCTTGCTTTTGTGCATTTGTAAATGTTTTATATTTGAAATTATGCTGATAGATCAATTAATTTCAAAAATTACATATTCAAATAACATCAATAACAACATTTATAAAAAAGATCAGGGAGTGGAGTGAACAGAAAGAGGAGCTGCAGGACATGGGAAAGTAAGGCCATGAAAGTATAGGATAAGAATATATAAATGTTTGTTTCCTGTGGAGAACTCCCAGGCTAACTATTGTGTTGCTTCTTATGTTCTTCTATCTTATTCATCCTGTAAATAATGATCTTATAAGGTAATATGCAAAATTCACCCTTCATTATTTTTGTCTTAATAACATTAGAAATTATAAATATCATTACTAACATTAATTAATGCATGCTAACAGCTACTTCTATAAAACATATACTATATTAAGTATATTGCATCCATTTTATTTGTTAATAATTCAAATTTTGATGCTTTATCTTAAAGATATATAAACTAAGGCTCAAAGATATTAAGTATCCTTTTCAAAATGTTTAAATGATGAAGCAGGTTTTCAAACCCAAGACTGACTCTAGTGTCTTTGTTTTTTCTTCCTAAGCTATGAGTTCCAATCAAGTCTAAATAGAAAAGAAGCTGTTCTTTAAAAAGCTGAATATTCAGCACTTAGTCATACAATTTAATAGAATTGCTAACAGTAAAACTATTACTTTCCTAGACATATTCCTGAAACTTATTGTTTTGTGAGGAAAAGTGCATTTTTCCTTGTTGTTACATTAAACTCCGTTCTCACCTTTTTCCTTAGGAGAAATAACATATACCCTCAGATTTCCTCCCTTGAATTTTCTTCTTGAAAGTGGAACCATTTAATTCCTGTTGTGCATTTCTAGCATAACTACAGTAAAGGTCTTTAGCTCAGAAACGCTGAGTCCACTGTGGGGAATCAGACATTTGGTAGACTTGCCCCCCAAGTTTAGAGAATCTATGAAATATGATTGATATTTAAGGGCAGAAGATGGTATTTTCCTCTGACTCTATATGATCCACAAGTCATGCAATGATGCTTAAGATTTTATCTTCAGAATTTAGTTTTTTCTTAAAACTTTTAAAGAGAAAACACTGACTTAAGCCAAGTTTGCCCTTTTATACTTCATGAATATGGATAATCTAGGAAGCTGGATTTCATTTAAGGAGAAAGAGTGAGTACAGAGATGCCAAGCAGTAATGAAGGGGTATAAAGCACATTGAGGTACTTTTGGAAACCCCAAAGATAAATTTACCCACCGAACATTTTTCTTTCTAGCTGCTCAGCAAGGAATGGTCCTGCTGAGGAGAATCTGGCTTGTTATCTTCAGCAAAAACCAGATGTGGAGGACTGTGAGGTCTCCCCACCAAATGATGATAGACCAGGTTGCGCTGCATGAATGGGGGCCTCCTCAGCTGAGCATAACATTTGGCATGCTTGATTCACATCAACTCTGTTTTAAATTCTACTCCGCTTATTTACACCGCATCCAGGGATCTGCTTGCTTGCCAATCACAAACACAATAGCAAGTACTTTTCCCAGCAGCAATTCATAAAAATAATTCAGATGAAAGACTGCTCTCAGAATTGATAATGAAGTTAGACACAGGAAATGCCAGATTTTCTTTTGTACAAACTCAAATTCTTTTTCAAATTGCCAGAAAGCTTTGCTCCAAGATTTGCTCCACATTTCTTGTGCCTAAACTATATAAAATAAAGACTAATTATTAGTGCACCATAGTCTTGTAGTTTAGACTCCATTTTTTTCAACATTTTGTGCGTGATTTACAACTTTAAAGTGAATTTCAGTAGACAAATATTGAACCAAGATACAATTGTAGAACTGTGATATTTTTCTTTGATATTTTACAGGCTTATTTCATTTCTTCTATCATCTGCTAATGCTAGGAGCTCATTAACCTAAACCTAATTGGTCATTATGTGTTCAGAATTTGTCTTTTCTTCCAGTATTCCTTTGATTACATTCTAATGCAGATGTTGAAACAAATCAATAAATGAAATATAATGGCAAAACTGCTGTGAATAAAAATATATCAGAGAGGAAGAACATAGGGTACCAGTGGGAGAAAGGGGATTGCCATTGGTTGTAGTGTTGGTTAGAAAAATATTTAAATAGAGTCAGAGAATGCTGCACTGACAAAGTGACATTAGTACAAATACCTGAAGAAAATGAGTAAGTGAGGCATTTGGATATATGGGAATAAATATTCCAGGTCAACACCAAAGCAAATACGAAGGACTATATGGAAGAGATTTTAGTGCATTTGAGAAACCATGTGAAAACTAGTGGGGATGATACAGAGTTGGAAATGTGAGAAATAGTAACATACACAGCTTGATTGTATAGGACCTTGTTGTATGCCATTATAAGGGCTTTACCTATTACTCTGAGAGAGATGCATGTCGCTGTAGAGTAACATTATCTGATTTACTTTTCAAGTAATGTTACTTTGAGTAACAATTCAAAGTAATGTTTACTTCAAGTAATGTTTACTTTCAAGTAATGTTTACTTCAAGTAATGTTTACTTTCAAGATAATGTTACTTTGAGTAACATTATCTGATTTACTTTTCAAGAGGATGATTTTGGCTTCTGTATGGAAAATAGACCTGAGGATAACAAGGTTGAAGAAGAAAAAGTTTTTAGGAGGTTATGATTTGGATCAAGGTGTTGTTGACAAAAATAGAGATAAATGGTGAGATTATGGAAAGAGTTTGAAGGTAGAGCCAACATAGTTTCCTTATTGATTAGATGTAGAGTGTCGGAAAAAGTGATATGTCAAGGAGATCTCCGAAGTCTTTTGTTCTGAGAAGTGGGAAGTGGGAAGATAGAGTTACCTAATACTAAGTTGTAGAAGAATGATTTGGAATGGAGATCTGAGCCAGATATCGGTTATTTAATTTTGGATGGATTATTTTTCCAATGCCAAATAACTTAAAGGGGTTAATTAAGCAGTTGCATTGACAAGTCTGGAGACCACAAGTGAAGCTCAGACTGGAAATAGAAATTTTGGGTACTTCTGTATATAGATCTCATTTGTTATCATTAGAGTAGATATAATCAGCAAGGAAGTGAGCACAGAAAAAGGAAAAAAATTACAAAAACTAGGAGTTACAACCGTTAAAGATAGGAGAAATAAGGAAAACTCAGTGAAAAATAAGTTGATAATGAAGGAGATACAGTAGAGGAGAGGCTGATGTGGTAAGTGCTAATGGAATGCCTCTTCTGATAGCTCTTATTTTTCCAGTGAAAACAAAATGCCACCAGCTTGTCATGTATTATGTGTGTTGTACTCTGCATGAAAATTTTAAAAAGTTGTTCTGGGGAATGGATGGTTTATCGGCTGAGAATAAGAACCGAACGGATGTGATGGAAATTTGAGAAGAGAGAAAGTCTGAAGGTGTTGTCTAGGAGAGTTAAGAATTATTGGACCATCAAAATGCAGTAAGATTGTCTGTTGGCACTAAGAGCCTGTCTGAGATTCATAGCAATGAAATAGGTCTAATATTAGACCTATTTGCTCTGTAATGCTGTGTAGGTACAGGTACATTGTCAGCAAAGAACTGAATTCAGTGAGAGAAGTTTTGACCAAGAAAAGATTATTTTAAAAGTATCTTCTTGGAGATGGTCATGACCACGTGATTTGCATGGCCAAAGAATTAAGAGCAATATGACTTCTGGGCAGAAGCCTTTATAAACCAATTCTCTATGCTCTGTTTTCTTGATGTAGCAAAACCTGAAGTCATGTTGAAAAAAAGACATGCTGCAAGATATAATGTCCTAGCATGGTGAACTGCAAACTCCGCCTCCCAGATTCAAATGATTCTCCTGCCTCAGCCTCTTGAGTAGCTGGGATTACAGGTGTGCGCCACCAGGCCTGGCTAATTTTTGTATTTTCAGTAGTGATAGAGTTTCACCATGTTGGTCAGGCTGGTCTCAAACTCCTGATCTCGTGATCCGCTCACCTCAGCCTCTCAAAAGTGCTAGGATTACAGATGTGAGCCACAGTGCCCAGCCGCAATTGCATACCTTTTATGTGAGACAGTTATTCATAGGCTTATTGTGTTTCTGCATGTCTTTCAAGCAAAATAAATAAATGTTTTTGTTCTTAACTGTTTTTCCGAAGATGCTTCCATAGAGACTGTCCGTGGAAGACACAGATGATCTCTTTCTGTATAGCAAAAGGCATGTTTGTGTACACTTTTGGATGATAGAGATATAATCTCCCTTCAGGGCAAAGTTACAGCATGTTTACTATTCATTATAAAACATCCATGGTCCTTGACCTTAGTGTTCCTCTCTGGTAATATAACCCACTGTATAGGCACCTATTATTTGTCTTTTCATGTAGCCCTATAGAAATTAGGGCCAAAAGAAACCAGCACAAGAAAATGCTAATACTCTGACTGTTGCTATTTCTGGGAGTAATGAAGTCTTTGTCTCTAACACAGAAGTCTCAGTCTTCTGCCAACATTCTTGATATTGCAGCAGATTAAATTCTTGTTTGAACATAGAGCAAAATCTCAGATTCTGTACAGTATTGAAAAAATTTGTAAATAATTTGTAAACCCAAGTTGAATGCAATTATTAATTGAAATGAATTTTGATAGGTTTGAAATCATTACTCATGCGTGAAAGCTATATAAAAAGAGTTTTTTCCACCACACTGTTTCACTATAAGATATTGTTTTAGAATCTCTTGAAAATGACTAAAGGAAATGGATAAAATATTTTGGTACATTATTTTGAATTGATAGTAAATTTGACATAAGTGCATTAAGAAATGTCCTAAGTATGTACTGAGGAAGGTTTTGCTGCTTATTTCTCAATTCTGTCCAGGACATATCAAAACGTAAGAAGGGCAGAAAGAAATAGCCTCTTGAATAGAAGATGGCATTTCTTTTCTTCTTCAATTCTTTTCCATAGGCCCTCAAACAAAAGATCTTTTTTGAGCAATAGAATAATGTCAACTATAGTAAAATTGTGGAACTTCCCATGTCTATATAGTTTTGCCTGAGAAATTGTAACGACTTTAATTAAGCAACCCAGGTTCAATGTAAATCACATTTATTCTTGAGTGGTTTATACCATATTGATCAAAGTAAAATCAGCATAAATACAAAAGACAGACAAACAAAGGTAACTTAACCAAAAACAGTTTTGTATTTACTTGAGGAAATGATTTTACCTTCCTGCAATTCTGCTTTCTCATCTTTAAAAAGCAAAATAATAGTATTTACCTCACAGGGTTGTTGTAAGAATTAAATGAATTAACGTATGTATGACAGTTGGAACACAACCTTACACTTAGAAAGAGATATTATTCTCCAAATAATCATTGACTTTAGTTATAAAGGAAAAGACATGGTGTCAAAGTTGAAAGAAAATAATAAAACCTTAAAAAATGAAGGAAAGAAGATGTAGTTTTCTATGGCTGCAGGATCAAAGTATTATGCATTAGATGTCTTAGAACAAGGGAAAAGTTTTGTTTCATAGTTCTAAAGGCTAGAAGTGTGAAATCAAGGGATTCATGGGCCATGCTCCCTCTAACACCGATAGAGAAGTTTACTTCTTTGCCTCTTTCTGGCAGGCCCAGCTTCTGGCAATCACAGATGTTCCTTGGTTTGTGGCAACATAATTGCAATCTCTACCTCCATCTTCAGTGGCATTCTCTCTGTGTATCTTAATCATCTTCCCTCTATATGTGTCTATCTGTGTCCACATTTTCCCTTTTTTATAAGTACCCCAGTCATATTGGATTAGGGCCTATCTTAATGAGCTCATTTTAACCTGATTACCTCTGTGATGATTCCATTTCCAAAGAAGGTCACATTCTAAGGTGCTGGGGGTTACAATTTTAGTGTATCTTTTTTGCATGACAGAATTCAACCCATAGTAGAAAAAATTAAGGTATATATGAAAATAGTATAGATATTTTATTTAAATATATATATTAGATAAATATAGCTATATAGATATGTCCTGAAAATTATTTAAAATTATGATGTATCAAAGTAATCCTGACAATACACAGAGAATACTTTGTGTCTTAGCTATAGTGATGCCACCTATGTGACAGTGTAAACACAATTTACAATTTACCTCAGTTGGCCAAATTTTCTTGAAATTCTGGGATTTGTGATCATGGGTATGAGGGCCAAATACGTAACATATTTGTATTGGATCATTTTTTCTTAAAAGTTCATATCATGTCCTATCCAATTAACATAATTTGGTTGGCATTAAATACTCCTCTGTGCAGCTGGAGCATCTGAATGGGTTTGTACCGAGCCAGATTTGTTGTAGGTAATATCCATTGGGTCAATAGGTTTTAAAGCTGCTGTATCTTAATATTATATTTCTAAGTAATGATTTGTCATAATTCTTATGATCTTGATTAATTAGTGATATAGAAGAATAATTACTTTTTTAATCAAATTAATTTGATATAAAAAGTATTAATAGCAATGAAAAGAACTAAAGATGTGCATTAGACTTTTGCTTTCATTACTTTAAATACCTCTATATTTAAATAATATCATTATTCCATTTTTTACTTGCAGTCACAGGCTGATAACCCAATTAGAATGTCAAAAATATTGTCACAAAAACTGTGCCTTCTAGGTGGAATAGAACTCTTCTCTTGTATTTAATTCAAAATTCTTCTTTGTCAGTACTACATGAATTGGGGAAAACAGCTGACATCAGGTAACCAATACTTTTGATCAAGCATTCTGGCAAACAGAAATATTAAAGGGATTAATTAAACTATTATGTTACCTCAAATTCTAGGCCTCTATAGGAAAAATGCTAAAACATTTCAGATGTTTTACAATAAACCAAATCAGAAAACTACAGATATTTAGGGTATTACTTCTCAACATTTTTTTGGAGTGAGATTTCTCTTAGATCTCCAGGGGATGAATTCAGTCAGCTACAAAAGAGTAGAAAAAAATACATGAAGATGAATATACTAGAAGTTGTGGGTAGAATATTCAAAGTCTTTTATATAATTTAAACTAAAAGAAAATTGATTTGCAATTTAGGATCTAAGGTATCATTTACAGTTAAATTATTTTTAATAAATTCATATTCTTCCAGGGTGGGGCAAAATCTCACTGAGCGGGGGGCATCTCAATTGTATCATAAAAATTATAGAACAATCTCAAATATGCAAAGGATATTGCTTTACTAAGATACATTAGAGTATAAATATTCTAGAAGTTCTGCAAATATGTAGGAATAAGTAGAATAAGGGCCTATGGAAAACTAAGGAAATGTGAGATTGGCTTTTTTTTTATTGTACTTTAGGTTCTGGGGTACATGTGCAGATCATGCAGGATTGTTGCTTAGGTACATACATGGCAATGTTATGATGGTAGCTACAGCATCTAAAGCTCAAGGACAAATGGAATGTATGGAGTATGAACTTGATTTAGAAATACTATAGTATTTATTTATGTATAATAATAAAGTAATTATAACTACCATATTTTGAATACTCAGTATGTGGCAGACACTGTGAGAAATATTTGGTGGATAAATCTTTAACTTAAAACAACTTACTGAGTTGATAGCATTATTTCTGGTGCAAAGATGAGGAATGTAGGACATCATGCATTGAATAACTTGGCATAACTGAGAAGCTTCAATTTAACATGATGGTAGAAGTTGTTCAGGCAGCAGAGAGCAGTCGAGTCATCCATTGTTCATAGTGAGAAGGCCATATATAGCATGAAACCATAAGATTGCATGGCATAAGGGAACCAGATTCTAGCTACCTACAGAATTAGCCTGAAAAGAACTAAGAAGAAGATAAAAATTTCCACTAATTATATTGAAACTATAAGCATGAAATCTGTCCTAGTATGGAATTAGAGTGTTAGACATAAAAACAGATGTCATTTAGTAGTTAAAAATAATAATGTCAATTGTATTTTTGGAATTACTATATAAGAAGAACTATGCTACACACTTTGCATTCATGCTTATATACACTTGGCAAATTACTTTTCTAAGTTACACACACAGTGACTATCTCAACTGGGAAACAGACAGCCCCAAGTTTGCCTGATTTCAAAGACTATTTAATTTCCATTATATTTTATTAATTTACTTATAACAGTGAGATATGAGGCCACTCATGTCCCTAAATGTTTTGGTTGGTTGAAAAGAATGACATGAGTGACTCCAGTTGGCAGCATGATTACTTTATGGAATTTAAGTAGTATTCTATACTTCAAAGGGTGAGGGGGAATATGTCTATTCTTTTGAGAAGTAAAGTATTTTATTTTTATTTATTTTTATTTTAAATTTCAAAATTTTTGTTTTTAATTTTTAATTTTCTAACTTTTATGTTCATGGGTATATGTACAGATATAGGTAAACTGTGTGTCACCGGGTTTTGGTGGACAGATTATTTTGTCACCTAGGTAATAAGCATAGTACTCAATAGGTAGTTCTTAGATCCCCTCCCTCCTCCCAACTTCCACCTTCAAGTAGGTCCTGGTATATGTTGTTCCCTTCTTTGTGTCTGTGTGTACTCAATGACTAGCTCCCACTTATAAGTAAAAATATAGGATATTTGGTTTTCTGCTCTTGCATTAGTCTGCTTAGTAGTAGGGCCTCCACTTCTATCCATGTTGCTACAAAGGACACGATCTCATTATTTTTATGGCTGCATAATATTCCATGGTGTATATCTGTCACATTTACTTTATCCACTCTACCATTGATGGGCATTTAGTTTGCTTCCATGACTTTTCTATCATAAATAGTGTGGCACTGAATATTTGCGTGCATTTGTCTTTGTGGTAGAATGATTTATATTCCTTTGGTTATATACCAAATAATAAGATTGCTGGGTCAAATGATACTCTTGTTTTAATTTCTTTGAACAACTGCCACATTACTTTCCACAATGGCTAAACTAATTTACATTTAAACCAGCAGAGTATAAGCATTCCCTTTTCTCTGCAACCTTGCCAGCATCTTATTTTTTGACTTTTTAATCATAGCCATTCTGACAGGTGTCAGATGGTATCATTGTGTTTTTGATGTGCATTTCTTTAATGACTAGTGATATTGAGCATTTTTTCATATGCTTGTTGGACACGTGTATGTCTTCTTTTGAAAAGTGGCCATTCATGTCCTATGTTCACTTTTTAATGGGGTTGTTTTTTGCTTCTTAATTTGTTTAAGTTCTTTATAGATTCTGGATAGTAGACCTTTGCTAAATGCATACTTTGCAAATATTTCTTTTCATTCTATAGGTTGTTGGTTTACTCTGTTTTTGGTCTGTCTTGCTGTGAAGAAGATCTTTAATTGGATCACATTTGTCATTTTTTGTTTTTGTTGCAATTGCATTTGGTATCTTCATCATGAAATCTTTGCCAGGGTCTATATCTAGAATGATATTTACTAGGTTACCTTCCAGAGCTTTTATAGTTTTAAGTACTTTATTTAAATCCTTAATTCATCTTGTATTGATTTTTGCATATGATATGAAGAAGAAGTTCAGCTTCAATCTTCAGCATCAGTTATTCTAGCATCATTTATTAAAAAGTTAGAGTGATGGGTTGATTCATGTAGCAAACACCTATGGCACACATTTACCTACATAAGATGCCTGCACATCTGCACATGTACCCCAGAACTTAAAATAAAAATTAAAAGAAAAACAAAAAACAAATAACAACAACAACAAAGTGAGTCCATTCTCGATTGCTAGTTTCTGTAAAACTTGTCAAAGATCAGATAGTTGTAAGTACATTGGTTTATTTCTTCAATCTCAGAATATCTGTTCTATTGGTCAAACCAAACAGTACAATGCTGTTTTGGTTACTGTAGCCTGATAGTATAGTTTGAAGATGGGTAATGCCATGTGCCCAACTTTGTTCTTCTTGCTTAGGAATGTCTTGGCTATTTGAGCTCTTTTCTATTTCTATATAAATTTTTAAATAGTTTTTTCTATCTTTGTGAATGTCGTTCGTAGTTTGATAGGGATAGCATTGAATTTGTAAATTGCTTTGGGCAGTATGGCCATTTTAACAATATTGATTCTTCCTACTAATGAGCATGGAATATTCTCCATTTTGTTTGTGTCATCTCTGGTTTCTTTGAGCAGTGTCTTGTAATTCTCATTGTAGAGTTCTTTCATCTCTCTGGCTAGCTGTATTCTTATTTATTTTCTTCTTTTTGTGCTTATTATGAATGTTAGTTTGCTCTCAGCTTGAATGCTGTTAGAGTATAGAAATGCTACTGATTTTTATGCATTGATTTTGTATCCTGAAATTTTGCTGAAGTTGTTTATCAGATCTAGGGGACGTTGGGCAGAGACTATCAGACTTTCTAGAAATAGAATCATATAGTCTTTAAACAGATATAGTTTGACTTCCTCTCTTTTTATTTGGATGTCTTATTTTTTTTTCTCTTGCCTAATTTCTCTGGCTAGGACTTCCAGTGCTATGTTGAATAGGACTAAGACACATAGTCTTCAGATTCTCAAGTTGGAAATGAAAGAAAAAAATGTTAAAGGCAGCCAGAGAAAAGGGGGCAGGCCACCTACAAAGGGACTTCCCTCAGAAACCCTACAAACCAGAAGAGATTGGGGCCTGTATTAAGCATTCTTAAAAGAAATTCCAACAAAGAATTTCATATCCAGCCAAATTAAGCTTCATAAGTGAAGAAGAAATTAAGATACTTTTTAGACAGGCAAATACTAAGGGAATTCATTACCACTACACCTGCCTTACAAGAGGTGTTTAAGGGAGTGCTAACTATGGAGACAAAAGACCATTGCCAGGCACCACAAAAATACCCTTAAATGCATAGACCTCTGACATTTTAAAGCACCATACAATCAAATCTGCCTAATAACCAGCTAATAACATAATAGGATCAAACCTATATGTATCAATATTGACCTTGAACATAAATGGTGTAAATGCCCCAATTAAAAGGCACAGAAGGTCAAGTAAGATAGAGTCAAGAACCAATTGTATGCTGTCTACAAGAGATCTATATTACAGGCAATGATACCTATAGTCTCAAAGTAAAGGAATAGAGAAAAACCTACCATGCAAATAGATACCAATAAAAAGCAAGGGTTTCTATTCTAATTTCAGGCAAAACAGACTTTAAACCAATGACACTCAAAAACTACAAAGAAGAGCATTACATCATGGTAAAGGATTCATTTCAGCAAGATGTAACTATCTTAGATATGTATGCACCTAACCTGAGAGCACTCAGATTCATAAAGCAAGTTCTTTGAGATCTATGAATAAACTTAGACAACAGACAATAATAGTGGGAGACTTCCAACACCCCACTTACAGTATTAGACAGATCACAAAGGCAGAAAACTCATAAAGATATTCAGGACCTAAACTCAACATTTGACCAAATGGATCTAACAGACATCTATGGAACTCCCCCCACCCCCACCCCACACACAAATAGAATATAGTTTCTCCTCATTTGCACATGGCACACATTCTAAAATCCACCACACAATTGACCATAAAACAATTCTCAGCAAACTTAAAAAACTGAAATCATACCAAACACACTCTTGGACCACACTACAATAAAAATAATAATTAGTGCTAAGAAAATTATTCCAAACCATACAATTACATGAAAATTAAACAACTCACTCCTGAATGACTTTTGAGTAAAGAGCGAAGATATGGAAGAAATCAAGAAATTATTTGAAACTAATGAGAACAAAAATACAACATACCAGAATCTCTGGGACACATGTAAAGCAGTGTTATAAGGGATATTGTTAGTGCTAAACGTCCACATCAAAAAGCTACAAAGATCTCAAATTAACAACATAACGGCACACCTTGAAAAACTAGAGAAATGAGCAAACCAACTCCAAAGCTAGCAGAAGAGCAGAAACAACCAGAGTCAGAACTGAGCTGTAGGAAATTGAGACGAGTAAAGAGAAATTACTTATTTAAATAGAGATAATTTAAATAGAAAAGTGAACAGTAAGTCAGTAAATAAATACATTCTAATGTAGCCAGACAATTATTTTCAAATATGAATTGTTAAATTCAGAATTTATAAAGGGACATGGATATGTTACTATTTTATTTATTCACCCTTTTTGTCTATCAGAGTCATATTAAAACTCTGCTTTCAGCAAGCACTATAAGGTAGCTTTTCTGTATAAAAAGGAACAGTAGACTTCAATTAGAATTCTTAATTTATTTTTAGATTCAGCCAGTTATGTTGGCAAGACCCCAAATCTCTGAGACTTAGTTCCTTTGTCAAATGAAAATAGATATCAGTTTCCACAGCATAAATTCATTGAAATAATGCAATATTATAATTTCATAATTTTCATTTTTTTTTAACAACCCTCTTTTTTCTCTACCTCACATGCCTTTGTGTGTGGAATAACTTACTGTCTCTTCTAGGATATCATAATTTATTCCAAATATGTTTAATAAAATTTAAATTCTTATGTTATTTTAAGACTCGCATGCCCACACTCCAACTACTCAGTACCTAATTGAGATATCTGTTTTTAAATCAAAGGAGGATTTCAGTATTTTACATAACCCCTAACTGGAGATGAAATTTGCCCTTTTCTGTTTAATGTGTTTAATGAAAACAAAACTCTAATTTTACTTTTCACCTAAAAAAAATTACTTGTAATTTATTTCAATAGGAATATGTTGCATGTCAAATAGGAATTAATACAGGCTTGATTGCCTTGAGAGTGTCAAAATTTTTTAATATATATTTTTTTAATTTTATATTATTTATTCATTTATTTTTTATTGTACTTTAGGTTCTGGGGTACATGTGCAAATCATGCAGGATTGTTGCATAGGTACATACCTGGCAAGGTGGTTCATTGCCTCCATCCCCTCATCACCTATATCTAGCATTTCTCACCATGTTATCCCTCCCCAACCTCCCCATCCGCCGCTGTCCCTCCCTAATCCCCCAACAGACCCCACTGTGTGATGCTCCCCTCCCTGTGTCCATGTGTTCTAATTGTTCAACACCACCTATGAGTGAGAGCAGGCAGTGTTTGATTTTCTGTTCCTGTGTCAGTTTGCTGAAAAGGATGGTTTCCAGCTTCATTCATGTCCTTACAACAGATAGGAACTCATCCATTTTTATGGCTGCATAGCTTTCCATGGTGTATATGTGTCACATTTTCCTTGTCCAGTCTATGATCAATGGGCATTTGAGTTGGTTCCAGGTCTTTGCTATTGTAAACAGTACGACAATGAACATATGTGTGCATGTGTCTTTATGATAGAACAATTTATAATCCTTTGGGTATATACCCAGTAATGGGATTGCTGGGCCAAATGGAATTTCTATTTCTAGATCCTTGAGGAATCATCACACTGTCTTCCAGAATGGCTGAACTAATTTATACTCCCACCAATGGTGTAAAAGTGTTCCCATTTCTTCACATCCTCTCTAGCATCTATTGTCTCCACATTTAATGATCGCCATTCTAACTGGCATGAGATGACACCTAAATGTGGTTTCGATTTGCGTTTCTCTAATGACCAGTGATGATGATTTTCATATGTTTGTTGGCCTCATATATCTTCTTTTGAAAAGTGTCTGTTCATGTCCTTCACCCACTTTTGGATGTGTTTGTCTTTTTCTTGTAAATCTGTTTTAGTTCTTTGTAGATTCTGGATATTAGCCCTTTGTCAGATGGATAGATTGCAAAAAATTTTTCCCATTCTGTTGGTTGCTGGTTTACTCTAATGATTGTTTCTTTTACTGTACAGAAGTTCTGGAGTTTAGTTAGATCCCATTTGTCTATTTTGGCTTTTGTTGCCAATGCTTTTGGTGTTTTAGTCATGAAGTCCTTGTCTATGCCTCTGTCCTGAATGGTTTTGCCTAGGTTTTCTTCTAGGGTTTTTATGGTGTTAGGTTGTATGTTTAGTCTTTAATCCATCTGGAGTTAATTTTAGTGTAAGGTATCAGGAAGGGGTCCAGTTTTTGCTTTCTGCACATGGCTAGCCAGTTTTCCCAACACAATTTATTAAACGGAATCCTTTCCCCATTGCTTGTTTTTGTCAAGTTTGTCAAAGATCAGATAGTTGTAGATGTGTGGCGTTGTCTCCGAGGCCTCTGTTCTGTTCCATTGGTCTATCTCTGTTTTGGTACCAGTACATGCTGTTTTGATTACTGTAGCCTTGTAATCTAGTTTAAGTCAGGTAGTGTTATACCTCCAGCTTTGTTCTTTTTGCTTAGGACTGACTTGACTGTGTGGGCTTTCACTTGGTTCCATATGAAGTTTAAAGTGGTTTTTTCCAGTTCTGTGAAGAAGGTCACTGGTAGCTTCATGTGAATAGCATTGAATCTATAAATTATTTTGGGGAGTATGGCCATTTTCACAATATTGATTTTTCCTAACCATGAGCATGGAATGTTTTTCCATCTATTTGTGTCCTCTCTCATTTCCTTGACCAGCGGTTTGTAGTTCTCCTTGAAGAGTTCCTTTACATCCTTTGTTAGTTGTATTCCTATGTATTTTATTCTCTTTGTAGCATTTGTGAATGGGAATTGTCTGTTGATTTGTCTCTCTGTGTGTTATTGTTGTATAGGAATGCTTTGAATTCTGCACATTGATTTTGTATCCTGAGACTTTGCTAAAATTGCTTACCAGTTTAAGGAGATTTTGGGCTGAGACGATGGGGTCTTGTAAATATACAATCATGTCATCTGCAAATAGAGACAATTTTATTTCCTCCTTTCCTAATTGAATACCCTTTATTACTCTTTCTTGCGTGATTGCTCTGGCTAGAATTTTCAGTACTACATTCAATAGGAGTAGTGAGAGAGGGCATCCTTGTCAAGTGCCAGATTTCAAAGGGAATGCTGCCAGTTTTTGCGCATTCCGTATGATATTGGCTCTGAGTTTGTTGTAAATAGCTTTTATTATTTTGAGACATGTTCCATTGATACTTAGTTTATTGAGAATTTTTAGCATAAAGGACTGTTGAATTTTGTTGAAGGCCTTCTCTGCATCTATTGAGATGATCATGTGGTTTTTGCCTTTGGTTCTGTTTATGTGATGGATTACGCTTACAGACTTGCATGTATGTCAAATCAGCCTTGCATCCCCAGGGTGAAGCCTACTTGATTGTGATGGATAAGCTTTTTGATGTGCTGTTGTAATCGGTTTGCCAGTATTTTTATTGAAGATTTTTGCATCTATGTTCATCAGGGATATTGGCCTGAAATTTTTTTGTTGTTGAATCTCTGCCCGTTTTGGTATCAGGGTGCTGTTGGTCTCATAAAATGATTTGGGAAGGATTCCCTCTTTTTGTATTATTTGGAATAGTTTCAGAAGGAGTGGTACCAGCTCTTCTTGTACGTCTGGTAGATTTCAGCTCTGAACCCATCTGGACCTGGACTTTTTTGGTTGGTAGGCTATTAATTGCTGCCTCAACTTCAGCCCTTATTATTGGTCTATTCATGGTTTCAACCTCTTCCTGGCTTAGGCTTCGGAGGGTGCAAGTGTCCAGGAATTTATCCATTTCTTCCAGGTTTACTGGTTTATGTGCATAGAGTTGTTTGTAGTAATCTCTGATGGTAGTTTGTATTTCTGTGGAATTGGTAAAGTGTCAAAATTTTATCTAGCATCTTCATCTTTCAGTGTTCTGTGGTTATTGATCATTTGGCAGAAGCCTCTGGAGTGAAACCAAGAAAGGAAACTTGGGCTGACCTAGCAAATATTGTGATTTTTTTTGTTTATTTGAGAGTATTTTTATAGATTCTGCACACCTTAAAGGCTATTTCTAAAAATAATAGCTGGTCTCTTACTCTTTTTGTTTTTTTTTTTGTTTTGTTTTGTTTTGTTTTGTTTTGTTTTGTTTTGTTTTGTTTTGTTTTTGAGACAGAGTCTTGCTCTTTCACCCAGACTGGAGAGCAATGGCACAACCTCCACTTCCCAGGTTCACATGATTCTTCTGCCTTAGCACCCTGAGTAGCTGAGATTACAGGCATGTACCACCACGCCTGGTTAAATTTTTGTATTTTTAGTAGAGAGGGGGTTTCACTCTGTTGGCCAGGCTGGTCTCAAACTCTTGGCCTCAAGTGAGCCATCGTGCCCTCTATTCTTTGATAATTCAGAACACATGCTTGTGTGGTACTTCTAATTGTTGGCAAGTGAGGATTGATCAAAAGTTGGTTATTATTCAAATTTTATGAAATAAGGATATCTTGCATTAACGTTCACTTTGAAAATTGATTAGCATCGCTGGCTTTCACAAGAAGTTGGGATAAAGCATTATAAACAGGAAAGATTGTAGGGAAATCATATAACCCTACTCTTTTTCATTTTTTGAGGCCCCTCTTAATGTCTTTGGTTTGAGAAAAAAAGCTCTTAATGATTTACAGATAGCAAACTAGCAGACCAACAAAGATGAAGATTAGGGCATTCTAGTCATGCAGAAAGGCAGAAGCTAAGTATTTATTATTTAATTTCATATGTTTCCTAAATCTTCATCAGACTAAGATTTACCATTATCAGACTGTAAGATTTTATCTTTATAAGACTGTAAGATTTTCAAGATTAGCATCCTTTTCTAGTACTTTTAAATAATTTTTTCATAAATTAGCATAATTTGGTACACATAGACAATTTTGTAACAGATTTTTGAGTGTTGAAGGTTTTGATAATGTACCAGCCACCCTTCTAAAGACTTTCAAATGTTGAAAATACAATTATATTTCCATTTTCACGTGAGGAAACAGAATCAGAAAGGTTATGTAGTATTTTCAATGTTATACAGCAAGTGAATATGGAATTCAAAATTTAAGGTTATGTCCATTTGACTCTAAAAGTCATTTTGTTAATTAATATGAAGCTTTGATAGCCCTATTTAATAAATATTTATTAATTGTTGCTTGATACATTACCAAGCACATTTTAAACTTATTTTTGACTTCCATGAAATACTCAAAAATATAATTTTAGATAACTATAATTTAAGTAATACACATGCCTACCAGATCACCTAAACTGAATTTCTTTTCAGCATGTTGTATCCTTTAGGAATATATTTAGAAGCTATAATATTTAGCCCTGGTTTTCCACAGATGATCCACATTTTGAAAATGTTCAGTCTGCAATGTGTTTGGGGCAATAACATTTTACTCCTATAGAGGTTATGTGCTTGTGACCTCAAACTTCTGTAAAATAAGAAATGATTAAAACAAAATTCAAATTTGCCAGAGTAATTCTTTCAGTTTTAATATTTGTGAAATTAAGAGTGAGCATGAAGATCAATATTATGTAACTATTTAGCATTTTGCTGAATCACAAAATGTAAAAAAAGATCAATATGTAAAAAGGAAGGGCAAAAGAAAAATTTCAGGCACAGCTCACATCTACAACTGAGTGTTGCACTCTTTCTCTTTAATTACTATGTATAGGGAAAGTTACTTAGAGTATAGCCTATCACATTATTTATAGTAACATTTATCACAGTGGTGACAAATAATAGGAATCACAATTGTATTAAGATCAGTTCCCTGAAAACATCAAGAATTTACTATAATGTGTTCTCTGTTGAAAGTAACTTAAAATTGTTAAAAAAGTTGACATTAAATACTTTACCTTTATTATATAGAAAATTTGCACTACTCATTATTCATAAATGAAAGACAATCAATACCTAGACTATACTTTTAGATAGCCATTTATACATAGCAGTCTCTATCCTTAAAACTTTCAATAACTATCTTCTAGGAATAATAAAAAATTATGAATTATGGTTTTATCTGAAAATAAAATTATAGGTACACACATGTAATTATATAGAGAGACATACACCAATATACATATATAAATACCTACATAAATAAAATAAATTCATAATAAATATTCTGAAAAAATTTTACAACTAAAACTGAGCTGATTATTCTCTTTTCTAAAGAGGATATGATAGATACCTCTAAAGACTACAAAAAAATCTGGTGTCCAGATGCATGCTTCTTATTGCTAAATATAAAACCTCCCTTTGACAGCTGGTGACTGCAAATGAGTTTAGGAAGCAGATGATGGCAATAAGTTAACTGAGAACAGAAATCTTCATAATAGCCAGCTACCCTAACTGCTCATATCAGATTCTATCACCCACTGGGCTTCCAAGCATGACAGAAAAACTTCTTTTAAGAAATTTTGTTTTATGAATTCAAAGTAAATGCCATGCAAACACTTAGTGTGTCTCATAAAGATATCATCATGGCTGCCTATGATTTCATATGACTATGAAATGTAGCTCAGAAAGGACATTATGAAACACAGTTCAGAAAATAAACCTACACTCTTTCTCAAATACTCCAGGATATACATACTTGACAGTAGCACTTACTTACATCATAGAGTACACTTTGATTTGGTTTTCCTTGAGTTGTTTCATTTTTGAGTTAGTTACAGATAGTCTGTAGGTGAGTGTATATGTGTGTGTCTTAATATGTACTGCAAGTGTGGGCATCTGGGGATTGTGGGGCTGCCAGAAATTCACTTAATATGCTTTCCCCTGAGTTCAGAATTAGTAGGCAGTATGATATGGGAAGTTGAGCATAGATCTAGAATCTAGGCAATGAGCTAAATGCGTAATAGACTGCCTTTAGTAATTAGCTACATTTCCATTTTCCTGCCACCACTTTCATCTATAAATGAATGTTTTATTATCTATAAAATGAGTATATCGGACTCAAAGGCACATCGTTTAAATAAGTAATGAACCACCCCAATTAGCTATTCCATTCTGGTTCAGAAGAGTAGCAAGTTGGAGTCAGATAAAGCATAGGCACCACGAGGGCAAGAATATATTCATTTACTTTTCATGTTCCCCTCAGCACTGGTTAACATGATGTGCATATCCTCTTGGGAGGTTCATTCATACCTGTTGGCCTGTTAATCCAGTGATGGAGATATAACTGATGAATAAACATAAAAAATCTACCTATAACTTTCCTTTTTGCATTACATCTACAGCAAACTAAACTGAACTATCTTAAATATACAAGCTTTAATCACAAGAAGTGTGAAAGTGGAAAAATAAAAAGATATGGAGAAACATAGTGATAATTTGAAAATAATCTTAGGCA
This sequence comes from Plecturocebus donacophilus, assembly GCA_004027715.1. Lineage (NCBI taxonomy): Eukaryota > Metazoa > Chordata > Mammalia > Primates > Pitheciidae > Plecturocebus > Plecturocebus donacophilus. Next base: position 68,298 of record PVKP010000286.1, on the reverse strand, counting down.
CAATCTAGAAAGTATATATATCTATGTATATTTTTAAATGTATTTTACCCTAGTTACTCGGGAAAGTACTTCACATAGTACAAGATGCTTAAGAAATTTTTGTTGGCTTGATTTTTTTTAAAATTTAAGCAGTTGATAATGACAATTGTGTTGAGGTCAGTTAATGAAGCAATACGTAACTCCTGAAAGTTTATATAATCTACATGTAGATAACTATTTAAATTTTTTTTTGGAATTAGGCTTTACCTGAAAGTATCTTGTTGTTTATAAATGATATTGGTGTCCCCGAGTCTTGCATCACTATGTATGCAACACAGCCTAGAGCATGGAGGACTGGAAAAACAGCAAGAATTATGTTAACTATAAAAGAGTGCTACCAACTTCCCTGCATAACGTTGATGCACAAAGTTGTCATTCTTCCAGCCCACTAACAGAAACAACAGTACGTATAGGTAGAACAAGTACAGAAAATACCTACAGAGATAACAGAATGTAGCAATATAGTAACTCTTTTCTAAACAGCACATAGACTGGTACACTCAATAGAAAACTCTTGGAATGGTTCAGTAGAATCATAAATGTACAAAACATCTTAAATAGATTAAATGTATAAAATAGTATGTTAAATCTGAATGACAGTATTTCATAAGTATAGGTCTAACTCTGAGTTCTGCCCTGAACAGAGATTTCTCACTAAGTACTAAACATATTAAGAAATGAAAACAGGAAGAAACTCATATATGCATATTTTTAAATTATAAAGAGTGAGAGTTGGTATTATAATAATCATTCTGATATCTATAAGATTCTGGAGTACCTTGAGAAAATTTAAAAACAGGAGTAAGCTAGATTTCATTACATTTGTTAGTTAAGTGTATTTTGTTCAATGCTAATATTTTGATGACTAGCAAACCATGGGAATGTTGAATGTAGAAAACGTTTATTGATCATCTTATCTGGATAAGACAGTGTGCTAGGTGATTTGGGGAAAAAAGATAAAAGATACATCAGAATTTCTTATAATGTGTTAGTGGGGCTAACAGAAAACACAACTATTTTATATATTCCCATACTAGCTATAATTTGAAATATTCTTACTTTTAAATAAAATTTCGAAGGTGAATATTGATAAATCTCATTTTTGGGTGATGAAAGAGAATTTTAGATAATCTTCTTAAACAGAGACTTAAGTCTCAAAAAGTCAGAAGTAATCTTCACTGACTCCCTATTGCTTTTAGAATCAATTATAGATTTTCCTACTTGTTACTAAAAGCAATATACATCATGACCCAAATCCATTTACTCTCTACCATATTTCTCAATATTGCTTATGTAAATGCCTATAAAATAGAACTTATATTTCTATTCCCTAACCATAATCCGTGCCTTCCTGACTCAGTATCTTTATGTCCTAGAATATCATTCACTCTACTAAAAAAAAAAATTATCTGTCTTTCAAGCCTTAACTCCATGTCCATCAGCTGCATTAATATTATTTTTTGTTTCTTTTCAGAGGTGTAATGATACTTTGCTTGAATCTCTGTTTCAAAGTACCAATTATGCAAAATGAAAACACTTGGCATGATACAAAGCCCTATGTAAATACTGGTTTTTCTTATTGCCTCTCTTTTTTTCCTGATTCTTCAAATATTTCATAAAGTAGACCACAGGGTATCAAACTGTTGCTTGGCAGTAGGCATCCTCAAAGAACTCAGTCAGCATCAAATGACATAGAGGGATAAGTAAACTGATCTTTACACTATAGAAGAAAAAGGACTAAGGGAGTAGTAGGAGAAGGAGCAAATATATTGAACCAAAAAAAACATAGACTTGTGAAACAAACAAACAAAAAATCTGCCAAAATTCAACTACTAAAGTATACCTGAAAAAAATGATATTTAAAGGAATGATAGAATATGAGTCTAAAAAGAATGAAAGAAAATTCTGAACTGTTATGCATGAAAAATATCCTTGATTCTTATTCTGAAAGCTATAATTAACATAGAAAGGTTATATACAGAAGATTAGATGTACATCACAGAAAGACTATTGTGGGATCAGTGTGAGTCACAGTTGAATACCAGACCCTCTTCTATAGAAAAGTTCCTGTGATTAGGTTAGCTCTACTCATTTAATTTCCTCATTTTAATATTAATTGGCAAATGACCTTAATTATATCAAGAAAATTCTTTTTGCCAATTGTGGTAATATAATCAAGGGGGAAATGCCAGGGTATACAAATCACCAGAGACATTTTAGAATTTTGCCTGCCACAAGAAAAGGGATATTAATTGCCATGCATAGTTTAATTTAGAAGTAAAGAAAACTAAAATCGATCAACCAGTGATTTCCAAAGATAGTTTTTACTATAAAAGTATGTTCTCATTGCAGTTATAACAGGTTCCCCTATTTGCTATGGATCCATCTTTAAGTACAGCATATACATATCTAAATAAAAACACATTATAATGGTTTTTATATATTTATTCTTAAAGACTGCCATTATTTGGGATGACAATAAATATGTTTTTATTTTTATTATTTTTGCCAGTAAAATTATGGAGCTTATTTTCAACCATTAGGATAAGAGCTAATATGAAATCTTTAATAGTTAAAAGTAATATAAAAATTTCTACCTGTATAACATATTTTATTAGTAGTTCAAATATGAGTATTATGTATTCAAACACTTAAAGATAACTTGTGGCTTAATTTATGTGACAGGGAAAATATCTGGAATACATGGATCTATTTTATATGGAATATGCAATATATTTTGTTTTCTAAGTATGCTAGTGCCAGACTAGTACTCAGCATAAATGTTACTTAGTACAAGGATATTATTATGTTATTCAATATTGATTCTCCAATAGTTTTGCATTTTCAAAACTAACTCTATGTAAATACATATACCGTAGTCATGTCATTCAATCATTTTACTTTTTCCCAGTTTTTTTTCAAGGCATTTAGATCAGAGCAATGCAGGGATATCATATCATGTAATTTAGGTAGCATATTTGCATAGTAATGTCATTTTATTTGGAATTGCATGAGATTTTTTTTATGATATTAGATGTGAGGTTTTCTTTTTTTTAATTGTACTTTAAATTCTGAGGTACATGTGCATATCTTGTAGGATTGTTGCATAGGTACACATATGCCATGGTGGTTTGCTGTCTCCATCCCACTGTCACCTACATCAGGCATTTATCCCAGTGTCATCCCTCCCCAACCTCCTTACCCCTGGCTGTCCCCCACCTAGCCCCACACCCCCCAACAGACCCCACTGTGTGACGTCCCCCTCCTGTGCCCATGTGTTTATGGTTCAGCACCTGTCTGTGAATAAGAACATGCAGTGTTTGGTTTTCTGTTCTTGTGTCTGCTTGCTGAGAAGGATGATTTCCAGATTCATCCATATCCCTACAAAGGACACAAACTCATCCATTTTTAAGTCTGCATAGTATTCCATGGTGTATGTGTGCCACATTTTCTTTGTCCAGTCTATCGTTGATGGGCATTTGGGTTGGTTCCAGGTCTTTGCTATTGTAAACAGTGCCACAATAAACATACATGTACATGTGTCTTTATAATAGGATGATTTATAATCCTTTGGGTATGTACCCAGTACTGGGATTGCTGGGTCAAATGGAATTTCTATTTCTAGATCCTTGAGGAATCATCACACTGTTTTCCACAATGGTTGAACTAATTTACACTCCCTCCAACAGTATAAAAGTGTTCCTATTTCTCCACATCCTCTCCAGCATCTGTTGTCTCCAGATTTTTTAATGACTGCCATTCTAACTGGCATGAGATGGTATCTCAATGTGGTTTTGATTTGCATTTCTCTAATGACCAGTGATGATGAACATTTATTCATGTTTGTTGGCCTCATGTATGTCTTTTTTTGAAAAGTGTCTGTTCATATCCTTTGCCCACTTTTCAATGAGTTTGTTTGTTTTTTTGTAGTAAATCTGCTTTGGTTCTTTGTAGATTCTGGATATTAGTCCTTTGTCAGATGGATAGATTGCAAAAATTTTTTCCCATTCTGTTGGTTGCCGGTTCACTCCAATGATTGTTTCTTTTACTGTGCATAAACTCTGAAGTGTAATTAGATCCCATTTGTCTATTTTGGCTTTTGTTGCCATTGCTTTTGGTGTTTTAGTAATGAAGTCCTTGCTTATACCTGTGTCCTGAATGGTTTTGCCTAGGTTTTCTTCTAGGGTTTTTATGGTGTTAGGTCTTATGTTTAAATCTTTAATCCATCCAGAGTTAATTTTAGTGTAAGGTGTCAGGAAGAGGTCCAGATTCTGCCTTCTGCACATGGCTAGCCAGTTTTCCCTACACCATTTATTAAACAGGGAATCCTTTCTCCATTGCTTGTTTTTGTCAGGTTTCTCAAAGATCAGATGGTTGTAGATGTGTGGCATTGTCTCCGAGGCCTCTGTTCTGTTCCATTGGTCTATCTCTGTTTTGGTACCAGTACATGCTGTTTTGATTACTGTAGCCTTGTAATCTAGTTTAAGTCAGGTAGTGTTATATCTCCAGCTTTGGGTTTTTTTTGCTTAGGACTGACTTGGCTTATGTGAGCTTTCACTTGGTTCCATATGAAGTTTAAAGTGGTTTTTTCCAGTTCTGTGAAGAAGGTCATTGGTAGCTTGATGGGGATAGCATTGAATCTATTAATTCCTTTGGGGAGTATGGCCATTTTCATGATACTGATTCTTCCTAACCATGAGTATTGAATGTTTTTCCATCTGTTTGTGTCCTCTCTTATTTCCTTGAGCGGTGTTTTGTAGTTCTCCTTGAAGAGTTCCTTTATATACTTTGTTAGTTGTATGCCTAGGCATTTTATTCTCTTTGTAGCAATTGTGAATGGAAATTGTCTCTTGATTTCGCTCTCTGTTTGTCTGTTATTTGTGTATAGGAATGCTTGTGATTTCTGCATGTTGATTTTGTTTCCTGCGACTTTGCTGAAATTGCTTCTCAGCTTAAGGAGATTTTGGGCTGAGATGATGGAGTCTTCTAATACATAATCATGCCATCTGCAAATAGAGACAATTTGACATTTTGAGGATGCAAGGCTGGTTCAACATATGCAAGTCTATAAACAATCCATCACATAATTAGAACCAAAGACAAAAACTACGCAATTGTCTCAATAGATGCAGAGAAGGCCTTTGAGAAAATTCCACAGCACTTTATGCTAAAAACCCACAGTAAAGTAGGTATGGATGGAATGTATCTCAAAATAATAAAAGCTCTTTATGCAAACCCACAGCCAATATCATAGTGAATGGGCAAAAACTGGAGCATTCCCTTTGAAATCTGGCACCAGACAAGGCTGTTGTCTCTCACCACTCCTATTCAATATAGTATTCAAAGTTCTAGCCAGAGCAATAATGCAAGAAAAAGAAATAAAGGATATTCAATTAGGGAAAGAGATGTTTTATGGGTAGATTACCCTTCCCTTAGTCAAGTGAATTGTTGGATTAGTAACTTGAGCTCACTCTAAATTAGAGAGTTGAGGATCATATTTAGAGAGTCGTAAGTTTAAAACACAATCTTTGTTTGTATAACTAGCCACCCTTTCACAAAAGAACTAACCATGTAAAGTTAATCTTAGTAATCAATCAACAATAGCAATAGGAAAAATATGAAGCTGGCTTTTTTGTCTGAAGCTGACTCAGTTGCTCTTTTGTTATCAAGATAGTTTTAACCCTATGTTTCTTTTACTTCTTTAACCTTATCCACTTTACACACACACAGACACACACACACACACACACACACATCCCTATTATATTGCTTATAACAATTAATTTAAGAAAATATGTAGGAATCTTGAAGAACAGTCATTAATACATGCTGCATTGGATATGAGAGGCTTTTTTCATTTATTTGAGCAAATATTGACTGTATATTTTCTGTGAGTCATTATGGGCAAGTATGCCAATATCTAGAATTAGTTTGCAGACCCTCACTTGAAATAGACAAAGACATAAAATCAGGTTTTTGTGACCTAGAAAATCTGAAAACAAAATGCATTATATTGGAAAGGCATCTATTTCAAAAAAGGAACATTGTAGAAATGAACATAGATTCATTATATTTAACAATAGGACTAAATAGTTATTCCCCTATGTAACTCTTTGTAAAATTATTATAGAAGCATCATTTAAAGAAACACAGTACCTACCTTAGAAGCAAAGAACGTCTAGTGGACTTCAACCAGTCTCTTAATTCATTTCTTCCCAAAGTTGGAACCCTATATATCAGTGGTCCCCAATCTTTTTGGCACCAGGTTTTGTGGTACACAATTTCTCCACAGACAGGGTGGAGAGGGTAGTTTCGGAATGAAACTATTTCACCTCAGATCATCAGGAATAGATTCTGATAAGCAGTGTGCAACCCAGATGCCTGTCATGTACAGTTCCTGATAGGATTCATGCTCCTATGAGAATCTAATGCCCAGCTGATCTGACAGGAGGTGGAGCTCAGGCGGTAATGCTAGCTCACCTGCAGCTCACCTCCTGTTGTGTGGCTCACTTCCCAACAGACCATAGGCAGCTACCAGTCTGCAGTCTGGTACCAGTCTAAAGCCCAGGATTGGGGACACCTACTATGTATTGTAAGGAAATTTGAGGATTTTTAAATCAATATTGTTAATTTGGTTCTAAAAATGTGTGTGCTTATAAAATATTTTCAAACAATTAAAATTAAATAGAGAAGGATTTATTTTTTAAAAAACTGAGGCAATCCAAAGAGCGTTTGATTTCTTTTGTAAACCTCAGAAGAAAAAAATAGCAGTATCATTCATATAACATTCCTAAGAGTATAAAACCCTGTAGAGAGGTAGCCTGGGACAAAGAAAGAAATGTGGCACAGGCGGTACAGGCTAAACTCCAACAACTAGGAGCTATTTGAACTTTGGAAAGTTACCTATCCTCTCTGAATCACAACTTACCCATCTATTAAAAAAAAAAAAACTAATTTATAAGATAGTGTATGGAGTTTTGAAGGTCAAAATTTATATAAAGGATCCAGTGAAGTACTTATAGAAGAGGAAGTAAAATCAGAGTCTTCTTTGGTGTCAAAAATTATTTCTGTATACCTTCCTGTAACTAATGGAGACTCTGTGTTGAAAAGACACAGAGAGCAAGTCCTCAATAATTTGAAGACAACTGTGATCTTCAAATTCATTGTTATATATTCTTACCCCAACCTTTCCTCTTCCATTTCTTTCACATTTGAATTGTTTTAAGACATTCTGACAATTAACTCTCTTAACTGTATTTCTTCAATTTGTCTCAGAATAAGAACTAGAAATGAACGTTATACTTAAGCCATGATTTCACTAGTGCAATTTGAGGAGTCTACCTCTCTATTCTTAGGACAGAATACTTCCATTAAAGATAGAGGACAGAAGTGGTGAAGATAATTTATCTTTCTTTTTTAAAATTTATTATTTCTTTATTTTTATTGTACTTTACATTCTGGGGTACATGTGCACATCTTGCAGGATTGTTGCATAGGTGTACACATGCCATTATGGTTTGCTGTCTCCAACTCTCTGTCACCCACATCAGGCATTTCTCCAAGTATTATCCCTCCCCAACCTCCCCACCCCCGCTGTCCCTCCCCTAGCCCCTCCAACCCTCATCTTTCACTATGACTCACATTGAGCTTGTCCACATCAAATCTTCACATTCTTTTCAAATGTACTGCTTTATGTGAGATGTTTCAATCTATTCACATTTTCTGTATCATGTTTAGATTTGTATAATTCACCTAGTCTTCAACACCAATATCGATAGAATAATTTTTACTAATGATGCTTATTACATTTGAGATAAAAACAATATCAAATAAAGCAAAGAAGTAACTTATGTGATTCAATATAACGATCCTATTCAAGAAGAGAATGATAGACGTATTAAGATAGTGCTTTGATCCTCATATAAAAAGTACTTCAGACACATGCTTTGTTCATAGGTAACCCTGATGTATATAAACAGCAACAACTACAAGCCCCTGGATATTTATGGCATTATCTTGCATGCAAAACTATTGCTATGCAAACAGTTAAAATTCTTCCAATAATGTTACGCTGACTTTTAGTCAGCTCAAATATACTTGTGGCCAATTGATTTAGAAACAAATTGCTAGATAGTCTTCCAATTGAGAGTAATTTAACAGACTTCATACTTAAGGTAAATATGTCGTTTGTGACAACATTGGACACCTAAGATTTAAATTTAATTTAAAATTTCTCCATTATTTCTAAGTAGTCAATGATTTTGATATACTATTGCTATTAAAATACATGACATTAACTCTAAAGAAGTTTGTATGAATTACTAAAAAAATAATTTTACCAAGGGGAAATATTGAGGCCCTATATCTGAGAAATGAGGTAAGATTAATGAGTTGATGATGTCTTTAAATATAGTATTTTTTACCCAACATTTTATTCCTGACAATCATAAACAAATAATTTGGGGCCAGACTTACTGTCTGTGATTATCTTCAAAAATGTGAAACAATATGTTAATGTTAAGAGCTTAAACCCTGGAGTTTGATGTTCGGATTCCAAACCTGCTCTAGCATTATTAGCCACATAAGTGATTGAATTCATCTGTGTCTTAGCTTTCTCATTGGTAAAATATGAATTATAATAATCACTACATTATATGATTAGAGTGATAAGGAATAGATGAGACTGTGGCTTTAATATTACTCAGTACAGCATTTGACACCTTAATAATGATGACTGTGGGAGAAAAATATCTCTCACAGTGAGAAAACATAATTTTTACATCCTTAACCACCCACTCAATAACAAGTAGTACTACAGGACAAATAAATCACTGAGGAACACTGTTGGCATCCTGAAGGCAAAGTTAAAGAAACAAATGGCAGAACAGATCCCACAGTAGTTAGCCCTATATGGACCCTGAGAGTTAGGGAGCTGTGGTGCTTGCCTATGCTGTAGAGTTCTAGGCTAGCCCAAGGCAGAAGCCTTATGCAAATATCAGCCTTGACACAGCAACAATGGTGATTTATTTTGAAACCTGTAGATTTATCTTACTGTGGAAAACAAGCTCCCAAAGCTAAGGATGAGAAAATCTTGTCCATTTTCTTTTGTTTTTTCAAGTAAAAAGTACCTCCCTAGAAGCTCAAAAATCAGTCTGTAATTGCCAACCTATAGTATCACCTAGTTACATTACCTATTTATTTGGTATTTTACTGTTTACACATATCTTTGATACTCTGTTTCATTTTATATTTATGATAAATAATTATAATAATTTTACAAAGAAATAGTTATTATCTCCATTCTTTAGAGAAAGAAATTGAAGTTCAGGATATCTTATATATTTATTTCAGATAGTGAGTCAATATTAGGGCCATGATAAGAACTTCTAGTTCCATTTTATTTAACTATTTCTCATAATGGCTGAAGCTAGTCAAGTAATGCACTGACTAGCTTTACTAGGAGCAGGAAAATAATTTAACTTATTGTATTATTACATTAAACAACACTGGGGGGTAGTATATAAATAATATTGAGCAGTAACTTAGTGAAGAATGACTGGGGAAGAAAATTAGGAAACTTAGAAAACTATGTATCTTAATGTCTACAAGTCCCCACTGGCCTACTGAGTTATTGATAATAGCAAGAGGAGGCTTGGCATGTAAAAGAAGTATTAAGGATACACTAGAACAGGCATATCTCAGGTAGTATGTATTCCAAAACAAATTGCTTCCGTTATGTTTTCTTCAGGTCCAATACTTATGGCATTTTCATGTTATGTTAAAGTCAGGAATTAGTTATTTTGTTGAGTCAATAGCTCATAAAGACTATTATATGACCTTACAACATATCTGGTAGAAATGTCACTTTTTTTTCTTTTCTTCACATTTAAAGAAGAAAGGAAAGAGTTAACATATTGTATGATTTTATTTGTGCTGGTGCTCAGCTGAGGTTTAGCGAGGTGGACTATTTGTAGGCTACAGTAAACTTTCCACGCTGCCCAAGTGGATTCATGTTTCTCTGAATTACAAAGGGCAGTTATAATATACTTACAAGTGTGTTGGAAACTGATGCTTCATAAATATAAAATCTCATTCTTTCATGAGACTGATTGAAATCTTAGTGCTGACTGAGCAAGTAACATCTGGATTTCCACTCACTGCATGAATCATATGGACAAGGCAAGCTATCCATCAACATAGACTGGCACAGAGGAAAGGATATTGCTTCTGATGTGAAGGCTACCACTGCATGCCAGGGTTGGCTTATGAAATTAGCCAAAGGAATAGGAGTCTACATTGAAATACAAGGAGTTTTTTCTCTATAAGACAGCACAGACATTTGTTTAATGTTTGTTAAATGATGCTTACCCCAGTCTACTAAGACTCATCAATACTCTACATGACACTTCTAGCTCTTAGAGGTGACCTAGTCACCTTCCTTATAAAGGGAACATGAAAGGTCAAATGTCCAGTGGACATTTAAACACCAGAAGCTAGGAGAGGGGCATGAAAGAGATTCTTCTCACACCTTTCAGAAGGAACCAATCCTGCCAATTCCTCAGTCAGTGTGAGAATAAATTTCCATTGTTTGAGCTACCCAGTCTGTGGACGTCTTTACTGCAGCACTAGCAAACTATATACTGACCAAGAAATTTGAAAAAACAAAATAATATGACAATTACCAAAAAAATATGAGCCAAAGACCACTTAAAAATTCTAGAAATTTAAGTCATATAGCACTTCCTCAGACTGTGTACTTGGGAATTTTAATTGCCTTTATTTTTCCCATTTCTTCAAACATGTTATGTTATTGTATTATCATTTTTTAAAATAACATAAAATATGTATTTCATTTAGTATAATACCTCTAGTGTTATACACTTCTAGAGTAAAACTGTAAGAACATGAATGAGCTGTATTGATACCTACCTGTGTTAAATATATGTATATTGTTTTCCAATAGATCTTTACAAGTTTTTCATCTCAAAAAAATGAAATTCTATATTTGTTGAACAACAACTCGCCTTAGTACTTTTATTACCTTTTTTTTTTCTTTGGAGATAGAGTTTTTCTCTTGTTGCCCAGGCTAGAGTGCAATGGCATGATCTTGGCTTACCACAACCTCTGCCTCCCAGGTTCAAGCGATTCTCCTGCCTCAGCCTCCCGAATAGCTGGGATTACAGGCGCATGCCACCATGCTTGGCTAATTTTGTATTTTTAGTAGAGACCGGGTTTTTCTATATTGGTCAGGCTGGTCTCGAACTCCTGACCTCAGGTGTTCCATCTGCCTTGGCCTCCCAAAGTGCTGGGATTACAGACATGAGCCACCCCACCCAGTCCGTACTTTTATTATCTTTTATATATTTATGGTAAGAAAATAATCACATATTAAATATGTAATTTTTTTTTTTACTTTTAGAAGACAAAATATATTTGTTATTAATAGTATATATGAAGGGAGCCAGATAGGATCCCTTGTGGGACAGTGGTAGTAGAAATAGTTCATGAATTGATGGTTTTAGATCTATGACTTCATATACAGTTGTGAATAATAACTAGGTTTTTCTTAAGAGTATATCGTGGAAATTGCCCATCACCGTAAGTTTTATTATTTTCCCTTTGAGTATACCAGAGTTACACAGAGTACCAATAAGCCCCTTCTCCTTTTATGACACTGAGCTACATAGGAAACAACTGGAGGACAAATTCCATTTGTGGCTAATATGATGTCCAAGATTTCCCTTTTGAAGATAAGAATGTTATCTATGAGCTCCATAAAGCAGAGCTCAAATCTGCTCATTTTTTAGGGGAATGTTAGCAGAAAAAATTAGGCAACTCATTTAGGATACATGCCTTTATTTTCAGGTGACTCAAGGTCTAAATTCTGCATAATTGTTGTCCAAAAGGCCTGTTACTTCACAAAACAAATTCATATTTTTCTTCTTAATTCTAAAAGCAAAAGATCCTGCACAGACACAAATAATTCAAAGAAAAAGAATGCAATTATGGCTTCATAGGCTTTTGAGTAAAGGAGATTCATTCTCTGCAGTGTCAGATCAAATGCTTCCTACTTTGCTTTAATGGTTCTGTTCCCTAACACTCCCTCTAAGGCAAATACAATGATAGCCCATTTATAGGAGGTCACCTTGCAAAACAAATGAATTTTCTAATAGGAATCAAGGAATAACTTATGATATAAATATACATTACCTTATTTCCGGAGATGCTCTCTCTTTCTTCCTTTCCTTTCCTTTCCTTTCCTTTCCTTTCCTTTCCTTTTTCCTTTTTCCTTTTTCCTTTCCTTTCCTTTCCTTTTCCTTTTCCTTTTCTTTCCTTTCCTTTTTTTTTTTTTTTGGAGACAGAGTCTACTCTGTCCCCTAGGTTGGAATGCAATGGCATGATCTTGGCTCACTGCAACTTCCGCCTCCTGGGTTCAAGCAATTCTCCTGCCTTGGCTTCCCAAGTAGCTGGGATTACAGGTGCCCGCCACCACACCTGACTATTGTATTTTTAGTAGAAAAATACAACAGGGTTTTACCATGTTGACCAAGCTGGTCTCGAACTCCTTACCTCAGGCGATTCACCTGCCTTGGCCTCCCAAAGTGCTGAGATTGCAGACATGAGCCACCACACTCGGCCTGAGTTTTTTTAAGAAACTAGAAACAGTATGTAATTGGAACTGTCTTGATAATCATATTCATTCTGTACAGTAACTCCAAATAATGTCTCTGTCTTTATTATTGAAAAAGGCATTGTTGAAAAAAATACAAAGTAAATATTTTATTATTTAAAAATACTTCATTACTGATGTAATATGAGAAAAAAATCTCTAAACCTTTTTTCTTAAAATAGAAGTAATATTTATAGACATTAAAAGCAAAAAATTATAACCTTTTACAAGAAAGTAGATGGAGTTTTGAAACATTGATAGAGAGATTAAAAGAATTTTATAAGTATTACTTGAAAACTTTATGGGAAGTATATGCTAAGGCAAATATAGTTCCCTGGCTGTTGAAATTTTGCAATTTTGATTTTAAATTCAGATAATGGTATAAGAAGATTTTTTATGTTAGTAACAAGAGTATTGGAGAGAGATCCAAGATGGCCGATCACTAGCAGCTCAGGATTTCAGCTCCCAGTAAAAGCGCAGAGCGCCAGTGGACGCCACACTTACCGATAAAATTTGCTGCCCACGGACCAGGACATTCCCAGTGGAGGAGCCACACGGGTCGCCAGCGCAACCCTTTCAGCTGGCGCAGCTTTTTTGCCGGCGACTCGGCTCAGCGGCTCTTGGTGTGGAGTAAACAGGACTGAGTCTCCTTTAGGATGATGTTTGGAGCTCTGTGAAGGCAGAGCAGTCCATCCAGCTGATTGAAAAAGGGAATGAAGCAAACCGGAGACCGCTGGGCAGAAAAGCACCACGAATTTCAACGCTGCTGTTTTAGCTGCATTGCGGGTCGCCACAGTGAAAATTACATAGATTCTGGACCTGGGAAGTAAGAAGCTGGACATCCACTCAGAGACCTAATTTGAAAGTTGATAATTACAAAGACGACAGGTGGATAAAACCATAAAGATGCCAAGAAGCCACCGTAAAAAAACTGAGAACACTCAAAATCAGAAAGTCTCTCCTTTTACAGAGGACGCTAGTTCCTCATCAGTAATGGAACAAGGCTTGATGGAAAACGAGTATGAAGAATCATCAGAATTAGGCTTCAGAAGGTAGATAGTAAGAAACTTCTGTGAGCTGAAAGAATATGTTCTATACCAATGCAAAGAAACTAATAACTTTGAAAAAAATTTGACGAAATGCTAACGAGAATGGACAATTTAGAGAAGAACATAAACGAATTAATGGAGCTGAAAAACACAATACGAGAAATCCGTGAAGTATGCACAAGTTTTAACAGTTGAATTGATCGAGTAGAAGAAAGGATATTAGAGATCGAAGACCAACTTAATGAAATGAAACGAGAAGACAAGATCAGAGAAAAAAGTGTAAGAAGAAATGAACAAAATCTCCAAGAAATATGGGAACATGTGAAAAGACCTAATTTATGCTTAATAGGTATACCTGAAAGTGACGAAGAGAATGAATCCAAGTTGGAAACTAATTTTCAGGATATTATCCAGGAAAATTTTCCTAAACTAGCAAGGCATGACAATACTCAACTCCAGGCAATACAGAGAACCCCACAAAGATATTCCTCAAGAAGACCAACCTCAAGACATATAATCTTCAGATTTACTCGGATTGAAATAAAGGAGAAAATACTAAGGGCAGCAAGAGAGAAGGGCCAGGTTACCCATAAAGAGAAGCCTATCAGACTCACAGCAGATCTCTCAGTAGAAACTCTACAAGCCAGAAGAGAGTGGGGGTTAATATTTAACATCCTTAAAGAAAAAAACTTTCAACCCAGAATCACATATCCAGCCAAACTAAGATTTACAAGCCAAGGAAAAATAAAATTTTTTGCAAACAAGCAAGAACTCAGAGACTATTACCACCAGGCCTGTTTTGCAACAACTTCTGAAAGAAGCACTATATACAGAAATGAACAACCAGCATCAGTTATCCTAAAAACTTAATAAAAAGTAAAGAATATTACAACAATGAAGAATTTACATCAGCTAACTGGCAAACAGCTAGTTAGCCTTAAATTAACAGTATTAAATTCACATATATCAATATTAAGCCTAAACTTAAAGGGATTAAATGCCCCAATCAAAACATACAGTTAGACAAACTGAATAAAAAGTTAAAACCCATCGATATGCTGTATTCAGACCTTTCTTATAGGCAAGAACACACAAAAACTTAACATAAAGGGATGGAGGTAGATCTACCAACCTAATGGAGAGCAAAAAAAAAAAAAAACTAAAAACTGGATTTGAACTCAGACCTGGAACAAGCAAATTTAACAAATATTTACACAACCTACCACCCCATATCCACAAAACATATATTTTTTTCAATATTATATCATACCTATTCTAAAGGTGATCACATAATAGGAAATAAATCACTTTTTAGTAATTGCATAAGCATTTCACAGATTTAAATGAAATCTTGAGCAATAGAGCACGATTCTTCTTCTCTCTTTCTCTTTATTTTTTCTCTTTTATTCTACTTCTTTCTTTCTCTTAAAAAAAAAAAAAAAAACTTCCCCTCTCTCTTCCTCTTTCTCTCTTTTATTCTTCAAAAAAAAAAAAAAAAGAAAGCCAGTAAGTATATATAGTACTTCTTCTGGCATGTGGGCTACATGCAAACTACAGCTGTTCAGAATGCCTCAAGGCTTTTCAACCTTAGCTTTTAGTTTCAATAAAAAAAGAAAAAAAAAAAAAGGAAAGAGTATTTTAATTTACACATTTAAACTATTTAAATTTTTGTTTTCTTTATAAGTTTGGTATTATAAGAAAGGCTAACTTTGAAAAACGTAATTTTACTTCACTAAGTAGCAATGTTAAAACAAAAATCTACTGGACACATCACAGTAACACTTATGAGAGTCCATAAGCCTTACAATAAGATATTTCCATTTATAATTTCAGAAATGAGGACTCTGAGGTTGTTAGTGTTAAAAAAGAAAAGAAAATCTTAATAAATAGGGGAAATTCCGAAAAAATAAATATAGTGTGTGAAATGCCTAAAAGAATTCAAAGTAATGATTCATAAAATGCTCAGTAAGATACAGAGTAAAAGATAAACAATGCAAATACATCAGAAAAATAATTCAGAATATGAATGAGAAATTTGTCAAAGAGATGTCATAAAAAACCTAAAAAAGAAATTTTGAAACGAAAGAATTCATTGGAAGAAATTAAAAATACACTTGAAAACATCAACAATAGACTAGATAAGGCATAAGAAATAATCACAGATCTTCAGAATTGGTCTTTTGAAATTGCTCAGTCAGGAAAAAATTAAGAGAAAAAATACAAAGCTTACCTTATATATGGGTCATTGTAAAGTAAACAAATATTCATGGTGTCTCAGAAGCAAAGAAAAAATTTGAGGGATGGAAAACCTATATTACAAAAATAATAGCATAATATTTCACAAATCTACCATGAGATTTTGACATCCAGATACAGAAAGCACAGATATCTCCAAATAGATTAGATTCAACAATGTCTACTCCACAGCACTTTATAATCAAACTGTCAAAAGTCAATGACAGATAATTCTAAAAGTAGGAAGAAAAAAGTGTCTAATCACTTATAAAGAAACTCCCATCAAATAAACAGCGGATTTCTCAGCAAAAGCTACAGGCCAGGTAAGAATAACATAATATATTTCAAGTACTAATATTTTAAAACAACTGATTAAGAATACTATACCCAACAAAGTTATTCTTCATGAGTGGAGGAAAAATAAAGTATTTCCCGGACATTTAAAAGCTGAGTAAATTTATCACTAGACTAGTAGTACTGGAAATACTTAAAGGAATTGTAACCTAGAAGGAAAAAGTTGCTATCTAATGCCATGGCAACACACAAATGTATAAAACTGACTGATGGAGAAAACATACAAATAAGGAAGAAAAAGAACTCAAATGTCCCCGCTACAGAAAACCACCAAACAACAATGATGAGCAGTAAAAGAGAAAAAAAGAACAAAGGCCATACAAAACAACAACCTGAAATCAATTAATAAAATGACAGTAATAAGCTCTTATATATCACCAACAACCTTGAATGTAAATGAAATAAAATTTCCACTTAAAAGCTATAGACTTGCTGAATGGATAAATAAAATGACCCAACTATATGTTTCCTACAAGAAACCTGTCTCACTTGTAAAGACACACAGACTGAAAGTAAAGGGATGGAAAAAGATACTTCATGCAATAGAAAACAAGAACAAGAAGAAATAACTACAAATACATAATATGAGACAGATTTTAAGTCAAAACAGTGAAAAAAGATAAAGAATGTCATTATATAATGATAAAGGGATTCACTTAGCAAGAAGATGTAACAGTTCTAAATATATATACACCTAATACTGCAACACCTAAATATATAAAGCAAATATTATTAGATCTCAAGGGAGACTCCAATATAATAATGCTTGAATACTTCAGCACTTCAGTCTCAGCATTAGACAAACTATCTAGACAGAAAATTGAGAAACAAAAACTGGATTTAAACTGCACATTAGACCAAATAGAACTAAGAGATATTTACAGAACTTTTTTTTCCCAAGCTCTCAGAACACTCGTTCTTTTCTCTGGCACATGAGACATTTTCCAGAATATGCCATATGTTAGTTCAATACCAAGAGAAACTTTGGAAATCAATCAAATGCATAAAAACTAAACATGTTTTTGAATGACTATTGGGTCAAGGGAGATATTAAGAAGGAAAACAAAATATTCTTTAAACAACGAAAATAGAAACACAAAATACAAAATATCAAAACTTACTGAACACATCATGGCAATACTGATAGGGAAGTTCACAGCAATAAATGTCTGTATATACAAGTAGAAAGATTTCAAAGAAACAATCTAACAGTACATCTCAAGGAACTATAAAAGAACAAATAAACTCAAAATTGGTAGTAGGAAACAAATAACAAATTTCAGGGCAGTACAGAATAAAATAGAGACTAAAAATGAATATAAAGGATCAAGAAAATAAATTTTCTAAATATAAACAAAATCAATAAACCATTAGCTCATCTAATGAAGAAAAAAGAGAAAAGACCTCCAAAATAAACAAAAGTAGAAACGAAAAAGGAGACAGTACAATGGATATCACAGAAATACAAAAGCACTTTAGAGACTATTATGAACAAGTATGTACGAAAAAACTGGAAATCCAGAGGAAATGGTTAAGTTCCTGGTCACATTCAATCTATCAAGAATGAATCTGGAAGAAATAGAAAACTTGAACATACCAAAATGAGTAACAAGATTGAACAGTAGTAAAAAGTCTCCCAACAAAGAGAAGCCCAGGTCTTGATGCTCTCACTGCTTAAACCCACCAAACTTTTACACAAGAATTTTTACCAATTCTCCTCAAACTATTCCAATAAGTAGAAGACAGAATTTTTCCCAAATCACTATGATGCTCTCATTGCCCTGATAACAAAACCAGGCAAGAACTCAACAAAAAAAAACTACAGGCCAACATTTCTAATGAATGTAGACAGAAAATTCTCAACAAAATAGTAGCAAACCAAATACAATAGTACATCAAAAATAATTTATCATGATAAAGTAAGATTTATCCCAGGGATGTGAGATTAGTTCAACATAAACAATTTAATAAACATAATAGAATGAAAGACAATCATCAATAGAATGAAAGATTAAAAAAAATCTCAATAGATGCAGAACATTAATTTCATAACATTCAACGTTCTTTCATGATAAAAATGCTGAAATATCTGAAAAAATACCTCAATGTAACAAAAGCCATATATGTTAAACCTACAGCTAACATTTTACTGAACTGTAAAAAGCTTAAAGCCTTTCGTCTAGGAACTAGAACAAGACAAGAATGGCATTACTATTGAACACAGTAATGGAAGTCCTAGGCAGAGCAATCAAGCAAGAAAAATAAATTAAAAGCATCCATGTTGGAAAATAGGAAATCAAGGTGTCCTTTGCAGATGACATGATCTTACATCTAGAAAAGCCTAGACTCTACTAGAAAACTTTTAAAACTGAAAAATACATTCAGTAAAGTTACAGGATATAAAATCCACATACAAAAATAAGTAGCATTTCTATACACCAATAATAAACTAGTTGGAAAAAAATTTTTAAAAAAAGGTAGTACCATTTGCAATAGCTACTGCAAAATAAAATACCTTGAACAATATTTTACCAAGGAGGTAAAATATTTTTACAAGGAAAACAATAAATCACTATTGAAAGAAACTAGAGAAGACACAAAGTGAAAAGACATACCATGCTCATATATCAGAATAATTAATTTAGTAAAAATCATCATATTTCTTAAATCTACAAATTCAATGCAATTCCTATCAAAATATCAATGCAATACTTCACAGAATTAGAACAAACAAAATATTCCTACAGTGAAAAAGAAGACAAACTGACACAAGAACAGAAAACCAAACACTGTATGTTATCACTCATAGGTGGGTGTTGAAGAATTAGAACACGTGGACACAGGGAGGGGAGCATTACACAGTGTAGTCAGTAAGTGAGGGCTAGCAGAGGGACAGCGGTGGTGAGGAGGGTAGGGAGGAATAATGAGGGGAAAATACCAGGTATATGTGATGGGGGGATGAAGGCAGCAAACTACCTTGCCGTGTATGTACCTATGCAATGATTCTGCAGGATCTGCACATGTACACCAGAACCTAAATTACAATAAAAAAAAAAGAAGAGCATAAATAACAAAATCAATCCTGAGCAAAAAGAACAAAGCTAGAGGTATCATACTATCAGATTTCAAAATATATTACAAGGATATAGGAACCCAAATAGAATGGTATTGGTATAAAAACAGATACAAGCTAATGGAACAAAATAAAAAACCAAACCAAAGTTTTAAAAGCCAACTGATTTACAACAAAGGCACCAAAGACATACATTGGGAAAAGGACACTCTCTTCAAGAAATGTTAGTTGGATCCTAGCACCTCAGGAGGCAGGCAAATCACTTGAGGTCATGTGTTTGAGACCAGCCTGGCCAATAGGTGAAAACCGCTATCTCTACCAAAAATGCAAAAATTAAGCTGGGCATGATGGCAGGGGCGTGTAATCCCAGCTACTCGGGAGGCTGAGGCAGGAAAATAGCTTCAACCTGGAGCAGAGGTTGCAGTGAGCCGAGGTCATGCCACTGCACTCCAGTCTGGGTAACAGAGCAAGACTCCATCTCAAAAATAAAAATAAATGTTACTTGGAAAGCTAGATACTCATATGCATAAGAATGAAAGTAGACTTTTACATTTTACCCTCTATAAAAATCATTTTACCCTCTATAAAAATCATGAACTGCCTTAAAGACTGAGATATATCACCTGTTACTTTAAAACAACTAGAAGAAAACACTCCAGATCATTGATCTAAGCAAACATTTTATAGCTAAGATGTCCCAAAACACAGGCAAACAAATAAAAATAGGCAATTAAAACTATATTTAACTAAAAAATTACTGCACTAGAAAGGAAATAATCAACATAATAAAGAGACAACCTGTTGAATGGGAGAAAACATTTGCAAAATATTCATTCAACAAAAAAACAACCTGAAAAAATTCAAACAGTCCCATTAGAGTCTGCAAGTGATCTAAATAGGAACTTCTGAAAAGAATATATACAAATGTCCAACAGGTATATGGAAGATGCTCAACATCAGGAATCATCAAAGAAAAGGCAAATCAAAGCCACAATTTGATACCATCTTACTCCAGTTAGCATGACCACTACTGAGCAATGCAACAGGAATTAGGCTTTCCCCTCATCATGTGGTTTATTGTCTTTATTTCTCTGAAATTATGTCCTTAATTATTGAAGAACCTTAAGCTTCACATTGTATATTCTGAGCTATAGCAACAGCATTCAGAGGAAAAGACGAGTTTGAGGCTTAGCAGATTCATCACACCCTGGAAGTCTTTAGGTCATTTCTAATGAAGACAGGCCCCCTATCCAGAGTCAAAGCTCCTAACTTAGACTGAAGTAAAAGGGACTCACTTATGTTTCTCATTGGTTAATATTGGGCAATTTAAGCAGGGCACAAAATTTAAGTAAAACAGGTAGACAAAGTATCAGATGACAAAAGAGAGAAATGAAGTCAGTGAATTAAATGAAAATCAAGGAAGTGAGCAAGGAATGATACAGGTGGAATTGGCAATTTGGATTACTTGATACCTGGTCTTCCTGCCCAGAAGATTGTATGCTAGGATTCTACAACATTTTAGACCTCTCCTAATAAGCACTAAGCAATCACCTGAAATAGAAAATAAATTCTAAATCACTGGATAGTGTTGCTCACAAAGCATGTTAAATAAGGTTTCAAGATATGAAATACAGTTCCAAGATACGAAATATATTGAGTGGAAATTATTTTTGCCATGTTCTCACATACACAGCCACAGTCAGAATTCTCAGTTGCATAAAAGCTCCTGGAAAAATTCTGGTCAGATTATATGTAAAAATGATTAGCTGCAGAAGACTAAATCTTAATAGCATATTGCCTTTATACAAGTACAGTTCCTGTGACCCTGTTACATTTTGGAGGAAAATTATTTAAATAAAAATTGGAATTTATAGTTTAGTAAACTGTGGGAAATGACAGAGAAACAAAATAATTATATGCATTTCCTTCAGTATAAAAATGAAAATGCTGTAAATATCAACTATACTGACTTCATTTTTGGTCATTAATCCCAAGAAATTTAGAAGCACTATTAGAACAAATTTTTTTTTATCTTTTATCTTACATGAGTAGGCCCTACTTTTGTTATGTAGAGTTTATAATATTTATATATAGTAGCTATTCACTGAATGATATAAGATGAAAAGTATGAATAAATCCAACAAACACATTAGTTGAATACATTAGCATGAGATCAATGAGAAATGTACATTTAAAATATTATAGGTGGGATGTTTCTGACCATTCTTCTATAAGCTGTCAATGAAAGTAGATTGAGTATATAAAAATAATGACTAGGATAAGGCAAGATTCACCTAAAACAAAAATGTCTCAATTCCTCAGCTTTAAATTACTATGATTTTTTTAAAAGCAGATTTTGAAAAAGTATTAGAAATAGTGAAAACATATATAAATATGTATATTTATATATAATTTTATATATGTCTATATATATAACATTGAAAAATATCAGGGAAATCAGAAAATCTTAGGTATTGAATAAAATATTTAGGAGAAGACAGCTTCTCTATCTGCAAAATGATGATTTATCTGATAAATCCACTTCTGCAAGTAAATTTGGATATAGAAACAGAAATAATATCTATGTGTATATACACACACACACATATATATGCATGTATATACATATATATATACATATATGCAAATAACAAAAAATAAGCCAGGATATGATTTCTTTGTTTTATACATTTTAATAATGTAAAGAAGTTAATAATTTGATAATCCTCTTTTGTTAGTATGGAAGCTGTGAGAATTATATGGCTTTACTCTCTACTAATATGAACATTGAAAGCTAGCTATTTCTTCTCTAATGCTTTGCTCATATAAAACATATATGTATATTTATATTTTTCTCGATATTCTTTCAAAATGTCACATAAGTAAATGTTACTTCTACGCAAGAAAATTTGTCCAACATTTTGTCACAGGAATTTTCCAAAACATACCCTTTTAGGCATGTATGACAATAACACCTTGCTATGTTTATTATTTATGATTCATTATTTCATACATATATAAGTTTGTAACAGTAATTAATTAAGCAATACCTGAGAGTAATGTGAGCAATATTGATTTAATAGCATGCTAAGCAATCTCAAATTACATAGGAATTTTGTAAGTTATGTAGAACTTTAGTTTCTTGATTCGCTTTAATAACTTGCTTCATACATTTTTCAGTTTCTTTGCTGTTGCACTGAACTATCTCTCTTTAATTTAGTCAGATTTGAAAAATAAAATGTTGAAGTTTAAAAACATTTTATGTAAAGTGAAAGCTAGTCAGTAGCCAGTGAAACTTCTATGTTTTACTTGGGGAAAAAACATTTATTTGCATTTTCCCAGAGGATATTGTCTTATAGAGTCAAAGTCTTTTTAGTAAAATCATTTCCTAGGTTTTACAAGAATTACACATGTTTAGTGTGTTAGATAGTGAAAATATGAGTATATACTTACAAGTAGGAATTCCAATATTATCAATTTATCCTGTAAAATCATTTTTTAAAATTGCTCAGCCATATAGCATGACAATCTAAACCTGCTGAATATTTGTGACAAGATTATAGTTATATGTTCAAATGACAACATATTCATTGAATTTTTCTCGTAATAGTAAAGGATATTACCTGCATTTTTACTATGGGTGAATACAAGAATTTCTAATTAATTTAAACAATTTTATTATGTTTAATGTTAGACTGAGGTAAAAAATAATGGTAAAGTCAGAGGCTCATGCCTGTAATCCCAGCACTTTGGGAGCCCAAGGCAGGCAGATCACGAGGTCAGGAGATAGACAATCCTGGCCAACATGGTGAAACTCCGTCTCTAATAAAAATACAAAACTTAACCAGGCGTGGTGGCGGGTGCCTGTAGTCCCAGCTTCTCGGGTGGCTGAGGCAGGAGAATCGTTTGAACACAGGAGGCAGGGTTGCAGTAAGCCGAGATGGGGCCACTACACTCCAGCCTGGCAACAGAGGGAATCTCTGTCTCAAAAAAAAGAAAATAATAATAATGATAAATTATTTAGTAAATGTCATCATGTGCCAATATTTCATTCTTTCATTAATATTTTTACGAAATAATGTTGAAATATTTTTCTTCAAAATATAGCATATAATCTATGAAATAGGAATATATTTGTCTAATATAAAATATTTTCAGCAAACATATTTTCAGAAAATATTAAAGGAAGTCACATAACAAAGCACATAAAATATTTCCTTACAGTTATTACAGATGATTTGTAACAACCGTGAAATAATTAATTCTACTCATCAATTAGAAAGAAGAATGTACTGACATGTAACAAAATAGATGTCTCTCAAGCACATTACTCTGAGTGAAGAATTTTGGTTACAAAACACAAATATAGTTTGGTTCAATTTATATAAATTCTAGAAAGGCAAAAACAAAATGTTAGAAAGTAGGGGCCATAGGGCAGGGGTAAAGGACTGACTGAAATGACAGAAGTCTTTGGGATGATGGAAATGTTCTACACCAATCATATAAATTAGTCAAATTCAATTGTACACCATTCAAAAGTGGACAAAGGATATGAACAGACGCTTTTCAAAAGAAGACATATATGAGGACAACAAACATATGAAAAAAGCTCATCATCAATGGTCATTAGGGAAATGCAAATGTAGACTTTGTAGAAATGCAAATCAAAACCACATTGAGATACCCTCTAACACCAGTTAGAATGGCAATCATTAAAAAATCTGGAGACAACAGATGCTGGAGAGGATGTGGAGAAATAGGAACACTTTTACACTATTGGTGGGAGTGTAAGTTAGTTCACCCATTGTGGAAGACAGTGTGGTGATTCATCAAAGACCTAGAAATAGAAATTACATTTGACCCAGCAATCCCATTACTGGGTATATATCCAAAGGATTATAAATCGTTCTGTTATAAAGACACATGAACATGCAATGTTCATTGCAGCACTGTTTACAATAGCAAAGACCTGGAACCAACCCAAATGCCCATTGATGATAGACTGGACAAGGAAAATATGGCACATATACATCATGGAATACTATGCAGCCATAAAAATCGAATTCGTGTCCTTTGTAAGGACATGGATGAACCTGGAAACCATAATTCTCAGCAAACTGGCACAAGAACGGAAAATCAAACACTACATGCTCTCACTCATAGGTGGGTGTTGAACAATGAGAACACATGGACACAGGGAGGAGAGCATCACACACTGGGGTCTGTTGGGAGGAACTAGGGGAGGAACAGCAGAGAGTAGGGAGTTGGGGAGGGATAACATGGGGAGAAATGCCAGATATAAGTGATGGGGATGGAGGCCGTAAACCACATTGCCATGTTTGTACCTATTCAACAATCTTGCATATTCTGCACATGTACCCCAGAACCTAAAGTGCAATAAAATATATTTTAAAAAATTGCATGTTAATTCTATTTCACAAAGTTGACAAAAAATCTTTGAACTATATTTTCACTTCTATAATCAACACATAGTATAGCAGTTGGAAAGCCAAGTGAGATCATGTAAATCATAAACTTTGATATCATATACTACAACAAGCTTATGTCCAGCTTCTTTGTTGTATATATTGCCTTAAATAACTAGTACTAATAAACCATACCAGAGTATGCAATGCACACCACACCTAAAACTAAAGGAATACTCAAAGGGAGAAAGTCCTTTTCTTTATGTCATCATTGTATGGAAATACATTTAAAGTTTTTGAATTATGTTACTTCCTCAATATGACAGGTTTTAATTTTACCTGTGGCACTGTGGGGAAGACTAAAGAGCAGATAGCACTTTTCAGCAACAATACCATAAAATTTTATTTCAAAATGGATGTGATACTATGCTGTTAAAATAATTTGTTTACTGTTTTATCATGGTTACTTGATTGCGTAAGAACTGACAGATAAAGCATACCAGGGCTATTCGGTAATGTAAGCAGATCTTTAATAAACAAATCATACTGAAAAACAAAACATTAATGTAAAGTATAATTAATAAGGTAAAATAACACAAAATGTCAATTGGAGTCTAATGATTGTGTAAAAGTTATCAAGCAAGTAGGTGCCCAGGAATACTTACCATATATGCTTGCATTGGTTAATGGCAAGATAAATAAAACAGATACTTTTTAGTCTAATAAGCAAGACTCTCAGCATTCCACAGACTGAATCTCATAAAGCAGTTTTTAAATATCCTAATGTAGCTAAAACAATTGGAAAGAAAATATACTACAGAAATGCTGCTTACTAAGAAAGATAACTAGCTGGTGCATACAAATCAATGTGAGTATTTCAGAAAAGAAGGAGTAAGATTTGCAACACTCTAATAAATATATCAGCCAGGCAATCAAAAACAATGAAATATTGATAAAAATGCTTCTCTAAAATTTAACATATTATTAAACTAAAAACAGTAAATAATTTAGGAGTATATCTTTTTTTAAAGTGGACTGATCCCTGAAATTGCTTGTTGAATAACACAAAATCTTCAAACTTGTTACATGAAGCAACAAAGTAAAGTGCCTCCTAAAAATCTGTTTTTTGCATCTTAATTCTATTTCTGTTATAGTTTTTCTTAAATATGCATTCACATTATGGGTAAAGCAAATTGCAGCAAAACATGTTTTCTTTTTTTTGGCGAGTAAGAAAATACAGATAAAAAATATTCCCAAATCCACATCTGGCATTTGGGTTTAGGAGGCAGCAAACCACATTGCCATGTGTGTACCTATGCAAACATCCTGCATAATCTGCACATGTACCCCAGAACCTAAAGTACAAAAAAAAAAAATTCCCAAACAATAAAAGTCAGAACAAAATAATCTTTATTTACATAAGCCTTCCAAAGAAATCGAAGATGTAGAGGTCTAAGTAGTTATTTTGGGGAAAGACATAAAACATTGAACTTACATTGCTCAACTGTTGAGTATTTTGATAAGTAGAACATTTTGTAATTACTGACAGAGCTGATGCATGGTGCTGAGTCCTTGGAATTAAATATGCCTTTTTGTGCCCAAACTGATATTTGGTTATTGTATAATGTTGCAGTTAAAGGACATACTGTATGTCAATAACCATTAAGATTGTAATAAGATGAGAAAGAAAATCTATACAGTCAATTACTATAATTTAATTTCATTGTTAATGCTAGATTGCCTGAAAAATGATTGAACAAACAAGAGGCACAGAAAATGTTCTTTATGACATATGCTATGTGATCTCTTATCTTTTGTAATGGAGCTCTTATACACTAATATAGTTGCTCTTCCTAGAAAACAAAGCAGACATACATGCGGTCAACAATAACATGACAAAAGTTCAAATCACTGATCACTAGAGAAATGCAAATCAAAACCACAGTGAGACACTGTTTCACACCAGTCAGAATAACTATTATAAAAAGTCAAAAAATAACAGATGCTGGCGAGGTTGCAGAGAAAAAGGAACACTTATGTTGGTGGGAGCATAAATTAGTTCAGTCATTGTGGAAGACAGTGAGACAGTATAGTGATTCTTCAAAGGCCTAAAGATAGAAATACTGACCAAGCACAATGGCTCACACCTGTAATCCCAGCACTTTGAGAGGCTGAGGCAGGTGGATCTCTTGAGGTGAGGAGTTGAAGACCAGCCTGGCCAACATGGTGAACCCCTGTCTAAATTAAAAATACAAAATAAATTAATTAATAAATAGCTGGGCATGGTGGCAGATGCCTGTAATCCCAGCTACCTCAGGAGGCTGAGGCAGGAGAATCACTTGAACCCGGGAGGCAGAGGTTGCAGTGAGCCAAGACTGCATCATTGCACTCCAGCCTGGATAACAAGAGTGAAACTCTGCCTCAAAAAAAAAAAAAAAAAGAAAGAAAGAAATACCATTTGGCTCAGCAATCCCTTTACTGGATACATACCCAAAGGAATATAAATCATTCCATTATAAAGACAAATGCAAACATATGTTCATTGCAGTGCTATTAACAACAGCAAAGACATAGAATTAACCTAAATGTCCATTAGTGATACACTGGATAAAGAAAATCTGGTACATATACAAAATGGAATGCTATACATCCATAAAAAATGAGAAGATCATAGTCTTTGCAGGGACATGGATAGAATTGTAGGCCATTATCCTTAGCAAGCTAACACAGAAACAGAAAACCAAATGCTGCATGTTCTCACTTATAAGTGGGAGCTAAATGATGAGAACACATGGAGGGGAATAACACACTATGTCTTATCACAGGGCAGAGGGTGGAAGGAGGGAGAGGATAACAAAAAATAACTAATCTATACTAGGCTAAATTACCTACGTGATGAAATAATCTGTAAAACAAACCCCATTGGCACAAGTATGCCTATGTAACAAACGTGCACATGTACTCTTGAACTTAAAATCTAAATTTAAAAAATTAGTAAATGAACGAAAATCTGCCAAACAAATTAGTAACTTGCTCCACAAATTGCTCTCCACCTGTTTTCTGACCAGAATGTCCATTTTTCAAAGAAAACTAATACTACTACTTTAGTAATATTTCATAAGCTAGCTCAAATATGGAAATTTTCTGTCATTTTTATGTGAGCTTAGTGTGTTAGTTTTCTAGGTATAATGTAATAAAATATTCCAAATTGAATGACAAAGTAAAACAAAAATTTATTAATATTTTCTTACAGTTCTGAAATTACATTAATCCTGAAATCTAGGTATCAGTAGGGTCATGGTTTCTCTGAACCCCCTAGGGGAGAACTCTCTCTCACGTCTTTCTGGCGTCTGGTGATTCACTAGAGAGCCTTTGTTTCTTAGCTTGCAGTTTTAGAACTTCAATTTCTGCCTCCTTTGTCACATGGTGTTTTCCCTTTGTGTGCTGTGTCTCTGTGTTTCTTCTTGTCTTCTATTTAGGACATCAGACATATTACATCAAGTAGTTACCATACTCCAGTTACCATTTCATTTTTACTTAGCTAGTTATATCTGCAATGACCCTAATTCCAAATAAGATTAAACTGTGAGGTACTTGTATCTAGAGCATCAGTATTTTTTTTATTGTTTGGAGAAGGACACAATTCAAATCTAATAGTCAGAATTCTATGGTCATTCATGGCATTCATGGCATTTTTATGGACATCTTTTATAACACTTTATATATTGCTAGTTTGCATGCTCTATGAAAGTTGACATAGTACTTATACTTATTCATTTTTGCATTTCTAGTTCTTAGCATAGTAAGTTCAAAATGCATATAGTTATGTGAATGTAGAACCTGGATTGGGAAACATTCTGAAGTGTAAATAAGATTTCTTTTTATCTCATGTTTTATTAGTGTTCTCTTGCCTTTCTATAGTTGTTCATAAACATGAAATATATCATATCATGGAATAAACATGAAAGTGTACATAGAGTGCTTAGCAAGATGCCTAACAATCATTAAACATCTAATAAATAATCCCACTAGTATGATCATAAGTTCACTCTGATTTATTCTTCATCCCCTCACTCTAAATCCAAATCTTCCTACTACAATTACTCAGTCAAAGTTTGCCTTCTATTGATAGCAATCTCATATCAAATTGTAGGAGATGATAGCAGATAAAACTAGAATTTAGAGATAATGAATATGCTTTTACAACATTAAAAATATACCACATGATCTAGGTGTCTTGAAGAAACAACTTTTCCCTGAAATATGTTATATCTACTGGCTGGTATACTGCTATAGTGCACTAAGAGAGACACACATGTACCTCTGTGGTACTTTATGTGATAAATATAAATGTAAATTACTAAAAGAACACATTTGAAAAATCAATTACTTCAAAAGGAGAAATTAAACAAAAGGGATTACTAAGTTGCATTTCAACTAACCCCTAAAATAGGAGAATGGAAGTGAGGTAGTGGTGTTTCTGAACAAAATCACAAAGGCATGAAAGTTTATTATGCCATTAGGGAAACATTAATGAACATAGCGCCCACATATAGGGTTGGTTAAGGGTGCAGTATGTATACACACTATTGCTAAAGATAATAGATGCATGTTGCAGTGATGTCAAATGTTAAACTGAGAATATTTGTTGAAGATTTCAAAGCCGACTTGATGAGAACTGATTTTAGAAAGATAATTTGTGGGGATGATTTATTTCAGTAGAGGAAAATGTTTGCAGAACTGTCATAATAGTGCAGCAATAAGGTAAGTAGAGTCAAAACTGCAATAATAACAATGGGAGTGAATACAGAACTATAGAATTTAGAGCTATGTCCTAGGCAATATAAATAGAACACAGCTTAAAGTGCCTTAGAACAAAAATCTCATATGCTATTAAATTGGTGCAAAAGTAATTGCGATTTTTGTCATTACTTTTAATAGCAAAAAATGCCATAACTTTTGTGCCAACCTATAATTATTGACATTACCATCCTGGCCTTGGGAAATATTGAAATGTCTATACCTTCTTTGGGGATTTCCAATGAAATTTAACAAATTAGTGGTTCTGAGAATTTTTTCAAGAAAAAAATGGTTAATTTTTGTCTAGAATTTTCTAAAATTAATTTGGTTATGAGAACCTTTTCATGTATCACCATGATGTAAAAATATTTCATGTAAAAATATTTACTAGATGTTTATAAAATCCATAAATTTTCTATGTAGCCATAAAGAATATATCTAGTTGTAACATAAGCATATTTTGAGTCAAAGACAGAAAAACACAGGTGATGCAATCTATCCTGTAGCTTCCAGGTATTTATAATTAAAACTAAATGCAGTTATTTATAACAATAACTTGTAAATTAATATTTTTCATTGGAAATCTTATTTCACTTTGGGAAGTGACAAGAATATATGCAGTTTTTACTCGTGGCCATAGTTGTCACTTTAAAAATCAAAATTAATTGCCTTATTTCATCTATGAAGAAAACAAAAATCATATCATTAATATGTCTCAGGACATATTGTTAACATTAGTGCAGTATCTTCTAGTTACCCAGATTTAATATTGTGTTACACAAATTCATGTCACCATGTGCAATATGTGTAATATAGGGAAATGAGTTTGTGTAGCATAATATTAAATTAAATGTTAAATGATTAACAGCATTTACCATTTTTTGACTATAAAGAAATCCTCCCCTAAGCAAGCCTTTTCAAATTCAAACACTCATTAAAATATGTCTACTTTATTATTTATTTTGTAAAATTAGAAGTTGTGTTACATTGCCAGCATAAAATTTAATAACCAAGTTTAGTTTGAATTTACAAAACCAATGACCTTTGAGAGACCTATTAGGAAAATGAGAAATAGCAATATTCATTATTTTACAAAAATTTAATGTTTGTTTGTATTTTAAAAAATCTCTTCTACCATAGAGGTTCTATTCTTGGCTAGTTATTTTCCCCTAATTCTCTGCTACTTCATTGCCTCCGATCACAGTGTTTTTTGCAAAAATGTGCGTGGAAAATTGCTCAAATTCTCATAGTGTTGGGAAAGTACTGCTTATAATTCAGTACACTACAAAGCAAGGAGTTCTTCCATATGCATTTATTTTCCATTGGTTATACTTACGCAGGCAAATATTGTTTGTTTGCCTACTAAAATTTATATTAAAAAGTCACATAATATTTTATACCTTTCTGAGGTCTTCTATAAATTCTGCAGTTTATAATTATTAGGAAGTGAAATCTGTATAACTTCTTGCCCTATATTCTATTGATGAGTAACCAGTAGTTATTGCATATTTTCAACATTAAAAAATATTGCTTTGGGCCATATTATAAATGGAATGAATTTATCAGATGAAATATAGAATTCCTGCCTAATAACTGTCTGTCTCTATTCATAGTTAAACTCTGTTTCTAAAGCAATACCTTTGTGTTTTTTTCTCTTCCCTCTCTCTATCCTTCTATTCCCTTATCCCTACCTCTCTCCCTTCCTTCTATTTTTGCTTTTTAACACATTAGTAACTATTTTTTGTGAGGGCCTAATAAAACAGAAACTTTTATGCTTTACATAGAGAGAAAAATATGAATGTGAATTCAGCATTTCAGAGTTTTTGAGCACTGATATGGTGACTGTATTTCTGGAAATGTACCTGTATTAGTTTCCTAGGGCTACTGTAACAAAATACCACATAATGAGTAGCTTAAAAATTAAATATTTATTTTCTCATGTTTCTTGAGGCTAGTACAATCTCAAAGTATCAGACATTTTGGTTTCTTCTTTAACATGAATTTTGGAAAACATAATTTTGTCCATAATAACATGAAAATAATCAGAGAAGTTGAGTACCTTTCATGTAAACCAAATGTGTTTCAGTATTATTATTTAAAGTGGAAACTTGAGAATGATTTAAGTGCCTAGAAATATATGATAGTTATTGAAATTATGTAGTATCCATATAAATCTAAAAATGTCATTAAAACAATATTCAGATACTGTTTTACTGACATGTAATACAATATATTGTTAAGTGAAAACAGCAGTTTACAAAAATGTATATTCAGTGTTTCCAGATTTGTGTCATCTAAACAAATAAATATGTCAGCAAAATCTATCATTCAAAGTTATTATTTTTAGTTGAGATTTACGAACATTTTTTCTCTTTATCCTTTTGTCATTTGAAAACATTGTACCATTTAAAATAAAAAAGTGCTTTAAAATACACCTTCACTTTTATATTTCAAATTAATAAGAACATCTACAAATATTATGTATGCTCAAATATAGAAACATTATTTTAATAGACTATATAAATTGGACAATTCCATAAAACATTTACTCCTTCAAAATTGAACTCATTTAATCACTGTGTAAAAGTAAAAAAGTCAATATGAAGAAATGTAATGAATCTGACACTTCTAGGCAAAATTAAAACTTTTAAATGCCAAGACTAGGTTTTGAAGCTATGGTCATTGTGTATGTAGCTTTCATTATCTTCACACCACACTGCTTTTAAGAGATAACCAATGTCAGCAGAAAGTTAAAGGCTCTTGTGAAAGACAACCAGAGAACAGGATGGTCAAGTTAAAAACAAGACTGTTCCTACCATCTGGAAGTTAGTAGAAAATATATTACAGTCTCAGACTGGTCATGAGAAAGTAGAACAGGAATGTGAGACAGGGCATAAGGTAGAACTTAGTGAACACTTCTTAGCTCTTGGGAATCGTGATTAAGAATAAATAAGTTCCAAAGAAATGTATTCTGTGGTTCTGGGTTTATAAAATAGGAGTGATTTAGGCCAGGAGCTTATAAATCCTTTTTTACATAGGATGTCAAAAATATCTTAACAATTTAAATTATAAATTCAGAATGATTATTGTATCAAAATTGCCTTTAACTGAAGAGAAGGGCAGAGCTTAGGGCAAGAAACTAGCCTTTAATTTCAGGACTCCTGAACTAGTGTGTATTGCTTGCTATTGATCCTAAAGCAATAATAAAAGTAATGATTTCCAGACTACACAATGCTTTATGAGTCACAAATATACAGAGTAGACATAAAGTCTGAAAATATAGATTATATTCTTTATATTTTACAGAGTGAAATTTTTTGGACAATAATTTGTATATTTACCTTTTTTCCTTCTGAATTGATAGATATATTGTAGTAGTGTTCTTATAAAAATAAAATGACCTCATGAACAATGGGAAGAAAATCAATACATTGCATCAATAGGACAGAGACTTAAAATCAAAGCTCTCTATTGAAAGATATAAAATTCTATAAATGCTTTAGAAATTTCTCTTAGTGTTGTACTGCCTGATATTGCTATTGATTTTCTTAAAAAAAAAAAGCTTCAGAAACCCAAGTTGCTTGAAATATACTTCTCCAATTTTCCTAAGCTCATGAAAGATTTCTTCTGTGTTCTTTAAACTAAAACCTAGAATTATCGCTTGTTGACCTACTCCTCTATACTTATAGCCCTCTTGTGAAGGGAACCTGACCCTCTTGGCAAAAGCAAGAAGCAGAGACAACTTAAGCAGTAGTCTCCAATATTTTCCCTGCTGCTTTGACAATTCACAAAGACCAAGTACTGAGTAATTTCTATATATTTTTTCAGACCATGTTCCTTTTCATATAATAAGATGTACAGGAGGAATATAATTGTGCTAACAAAGAGCCACAAGGCTGCTTGTTTTCTTTACTACATCTAAAACTTTCTTAAGAAAACAAACTCAGAACAATATTTTATTTACAAGGTATGTTCATCCTATTGGGATTACATTTCCCTATTTGGGAATTTCCTCCCAAATAGGGAAATTTCCTATTTGGGAATTACAATTCCCTATTTGGGAATTTCCTCCCAAAGTCCTAACTAAACTTTTGATAAAAGTTGAGATTTTTATTTTACATATGATCAGTCAATAATCATTACTGTTTAGTTAATTTCTCTCATACTTATTTTATTCTATTACCATTTACATGGGCAAAGGACATTTTATACAAAAGAACCCTGCTTCTAATATGTGTTTAGCTAATTTCAATCTTGAGACCACAAGCATATAATTTAATTTGGTTTTATCTTTCAATAACCAGTGTAATATTTTTTTCCTTTTAATGCTAATTTGAATAACTCAGCCAAATACTTAAAATATAAACAAATGCCAATATTTACCTATATTTCTTACCCCTTCCAAAGGCTTTTTAAAAAATAAAATTGTAATGAATAATAGTATATATGTGAAGATGCATTTCATGATATATTCCCATTATTTTATCTCTAATAATGTGACTTACCTCATTTATACATCTAGTATCTCATCAGAACTATCCCCAGGTAAAATGAGATGCAAGGAAATGTTTATCATTTGTGAACACTTGCCAATTTGCCAATTCTGTACCTCTTTCTTTATATCTTCTTTTTACTGAGTCAACTTATAAAAATATTTTCTTCCTACAGACGTCCCACTATTAAAAGACAACATTAGTATCTCTCATTTTCTCTGAAATAACACTCCTTAATCTAAATTAATATACATTCCTTTCTTCTTATAATAATATGTTTGCTCAGAATATTATACTGTCAGTTTTCATCTCTCTTTTCCAAAGTTTAGCTACTTTTCATTTGATTTATTCAAGTGAACTTAAAGGCTAAGGTAGTAATGACTACTTTGTTAATATCTTATTCCCACCCATTATGTCCACATTTTTACTTGGGACAGATGAGGAGTCTTTTAATCCCAAAACTGAATACTTGAATAATAAGAATTAAAACCATGAACTTCCAACAACATGGCAGGCTTGATTACCATGGACACTTTTTTCATTCCTAACAAAAAAATACTTGATGCAATATAAAACTTTTAATTATTTACATAACATTTTTATTTTACAATAGCTAGAGATACACAGAAAAATTATTAACCCTGGCATATATTCACCTGTTGACCATTTTTATAGTTTTGCCTTTTCCAGTATGTCAAATCATTGTAATTATACAATATATAGCCCTTTCAAACTGCCTTTTTATCATATAGAAACTTACATTTAAAATTCAAACATGTCTTTCATGGCTTCATATTTCACTTCATTTTATAACTTAATAATATCAGCTCTACAGATGCGTCATAGATTTTTTCATCCATTTGCTTGTTGAAGGAAATCTGGTTGGCTTCCCCATTTGCCTATATGAATAAGGCAGCTACAAGTATTTAAATGCAGCTTTTGTTGTTTTGTAAGTTTTCAGATCAGTTGGTAAAAATCATGGAGCATGCAGCCATAAAAAAGAATGAGTTCATGTCATTTGCAGGGACTTGAATGAAGCTGGAAGCCATCATCCTCAGCAAATTAGCATAGGATCAGAAAACCAAACACTGCATGTTCTTACTCATAAGTGGGAGCTCAACTATGAAATCACATGGACACAAGGAGGGGAACATCACACACCGGGGCGTGTTGTGGGGCCGAGACTAGGGGAAGGAGAGCATTAAGACAAATACCTAATGCATGCGGGGCTTAAAACCTAGATGATGAGTTGATAGGTGCAGCACAACACCATGGCACATGTATACCTATGCAACAAACCTGCATATTCTGCACATGTGTCCCAGAACTTAAAGTAAAATTTTTAAAAAAAAATCATGGAACATGATTGCTGGATATCTCTTAAGACTACGTCTAGCTTTGTAAGACATTAACAAATGGTTTTCAAAAATGGCTGTACCATTTTGCATTGCCATCAGCAATTAATTGAAATTTCTGTTGGTCCACATTCTTGCTAGCCATTGGGTATTCTCAATTTTTAGATTTTCATTCTACTAGGCATAGTGGTATCTTATTGTTTTGAGTGAGATTCTTTAATTATAGATAATGTTGTGCTTTTTTTTTTTTTTGATACGGAGTCTTGCTCTGCCGCCAGGCTGGAGTGCAGTGGTGCAATCTCGGCTCTCTGCAACCTCCGCTGCCTGGGTTCAAGCGATTCTTTTGCCTCAGCCTCCCGAGTAGCTGGGACCACAGGCACGCACCGCCACACCCAGCTAATTTTTTTGTATTTTTAGTAGAGACGGGGTTTCACCTTGTTGGCCAGGATGATCTCGATCTCTTGACCTCGTGATCCGCCCGCCTCGGCCTCCCAAATGTGCTTAATTTTTTATATCCCTATTTGTAATACAAATATCTTCATTGCTGAGGTCAGATCTTTTGGCCATTAACATTTTTTCTTATTGTATGTTTTAATGGTTGTATATTTTGCAATCAAGTCTTTTACCAGATATGAATATAGAAAACACTTTTTCTCAATCTGTGGCTTGTCTTTCAATCTCTTAACAATGTCTTTTCAAAGTAGAAATTTTAAGAATTTTATAAAATCCACTTTCTATTTTTGTTTCTTTCATGTATCACACTTTTGGTTCTATATCATTAAACTCATAGTTACATAAATTTTCTCCATGTTTTCTTTTAGAACTTATAGTTTTGCATCTTACATTTAGATCTACAATACATTTTGATTTAATTTTCACAAAATGTGTAAGGCTTGTGTCTAGGTTTATTTTTCTAAGCATAGAGGTTCAATTGTTCTGGTACTAATTGTTTGAAAAACTTATTTTTATTGAATTGCCTTTACTTCACTGTCAGATATTTGTTATATATTGTGTTATCATGTTTGGGCTTTCTGGTAAGCCCTTAAATCAGATGAGTCCTCCATCTTTATTCTTACTCATCAGTATTGTGTTGGCTAGTCTCAGTCTTTTACCTTTCCATATAAACTTAAGAATCAGATTGTAATAACAAAGGCAAGTCCTTGAGCTGATTCCTCAAAGAGCAACCAGACAGGTCAAAACACAACCAAAATTCCTTGAGACCAAAGTCTGTATTGCCCCCTGTAGCATTGGGAAGCCACCCTTTTCACAGCCACTGCAGAGACGTGGAGTGTGAAATATTTTACTGTACTATTTATTGCTGCATGAACATTTTATTTACCTTCTGAAAGTGTCCCTAGATCCAATACTCACAAGCAGTTTCTTTCATAGCTAACATTCCCATTCCAGTCTCTACTTAGAAATATTTTCTCAAACATGTTATTCCCCATAAAAAATCAGCTAGTTGATTTTTTATTACAACTTCTTCACATTTATATGGCATGTTTTTAAGATAGTATATGTTATAATTTAGTCAGTAAGTAAATATTTATTGAATGAATTGGCCAAGGAATAAAACTCATGTAATAATTTTCTCATTTTATTTCATTTCTGCTCTCCTTAAAAAAAAAATCTTTCCATAATTCTTAACAGATGACATGCTTTAAAGCATATATTATGGTAAATAATTAGAATCACTTAAACACCAGCATACTTAGATATCATCTATCAGACTAAAGCTTGAAAATTATTGAAGAATTATTAAATAATATTATGCCTCGTGTAGGTAGAGTGAAATAAAATTTTTATTTTAATTTGGAATGTTTATCTCGGAAATAGAATAAGTTCAGTGACTATGTAGTACAGAAACAGACACTGACTGAGAGTGAAAGCTTTCTTTTATTGCTCCAGAATAGAAGATAAAATATGGAATAATAAATAGTTTGCCTCTTGTCAGGCACACCAAGAGCCATCTAGGTAATACCATGTTTATGCAGTTCTGATTTCTGGCAAACAGTAGTTATGATAAGGAAGAAGTTTTCCATGCAGGTGCAAAATTTATAAAAGAATAACCCATAGCAAAGCTTTGTGAGCTGCCAAGAGGAAGGAGAAAAATTGAAAGAAAACAGTAATACAACTTCACTGAAAGTTCGTATTTCAGCCTATGATATTTGTGGAAGCATGAACTGGGGATATGTTGAGATATACTTCCGTGAGGAACAACAACAACAAAAATCCAAGGAATTTTAACAAAACACATAATTTTTTTTTATCATTCCACTGACCTTTCTGTGAGATTTTTAGATTGCATATGCCATGTTTCAGAAAGATAAAGTAATACCTCATAATTCTAGTGACAGATTTATAGAAAGGGAGAAAATTCTGTCCAGTTAGGGTGAGGTGAGAAGAAAGAAAGTTGTGTCCAGTATTTTTGAGAAAAAGAATATATATAAATATATAAAATGTAATTATATATAGTCTTTATCTATATAGATATATATCTATAGATAATCTAATTCTATAGCAGTGGAAAGTATCAGAAAACTTGTGTAAAAAAACTAAAGTCCCTAATTTTACAGACTTGAGTTTCTATCCAATTATTCATCATTGTTTTCCATATGCTAAGATTCGGTTTGCTTTTTATTGACTATAACCTGTTTAGATATTTTGACATTGTCTAATTATTGTCACAGAGCATGTAAAAAGAATTTGTGTGTCTTTGAGAGTTACAGCAAAAATTAGACATATTTCTCTCATAAGTATTTGATGGAATTGTTGCCTAGGTTGTTAATGTTTATTTTTTCCTCTCAATTGTCAAGCCATCTTTTTATATGTTTCTCTTCCCCCAAGGAAAATGGATATGTAATGTTTTTATAGGCTGTGATTACTACAGTTTTCAAGGTAAAGACATTTTCTTCCTCCTAAATGTTATTTTAATAAGACTCATACTCTAATTCTCTAAGCACCTATATTAACTTGCTTTCTCCAAGTGAATGCAATCGTGAACTTGGGGAAAAATGAGCTTGCTTTGCTTTTCTATCTACAATGATAGAACAGGATTTTTGCTCTGGCAGGAGGTGATTTTACAGCCTAAGGCTTTCCTTGCAATATTTCTCTATGTTTTCCTCTGGAGTCGCAGCATATGAACTTGCCCAAGTTCACTACTTTTGAAAGGTTTCTTGTTAGGCTTTTGAGAAGCTCTGATTCCACCTGTAAGAAATAGCTGCCAGGAGCAAATAATTCATTCTAGGCTTTAACAACATCCAGTCTCTGTTGTGAGATGTAACTTTAGCTTTTCCATTTTACCAACTTCACTACTAAGAGCTCTCAAAAGGGCTGTTTCTTGCAGAAAAAAATGTGACTATAATTTAATTTTGTATACAAAAATCTTTCCTGAATGTATATGCATGTGCAAATGTATGTATGTATGTATGTGAAATTAGGCAGTTATTTATTTAAACTTACCTATTGCTTCTCTAAATTCTCAAGAAAGGCATTTCTTTTATTCCTATGCTTTTCACTGTTAGTAACAAATCAGAAAATTTCAGAAGAATGTATTACTTAATTTTCAAGAATTGAGGTAATGTAATTTCAGGGAATGAGAGTCTGAAGAAGACTGAAAATGATTGAATTGTGAAGTAGCACTGGGACAAAGTTTTAATGTTTGAATTCAAAGAAATAGAATATTGATTTTATGGGCCAATAGACACAGATATAGTTGTAGGATATGATTTTAAGACAATCCTATAATTTCCTTAGGGTTAAGAAGTAAAAATAAATATTTCCAGATCTATTGTCTCTATGTATGATGAGCTATTCAATAACGAATGAATCGAGTTCTTGATGCAGATCAATTAACATTTAGTGATTCAATGATTTGTAGTCACCAGTAATGAGGGAGTCATAGGAAGCATAAGATGAAATTTCTTCTTTCAGTGAATATGTTACATAGTTGCAAACACTGGCCACAAGTCTAAAATAAAAGATAATAATAAAACAGTTGCCATTTTTGTATTCATACAAAATGCCAGGAACTATTTCAAACTATATGCACGTGCACACACACACACACACACACACACACATTCAATTTTCATAAAAACATAGTTAACATGATCCACATTTTGTAGACAAAGCAACCGAGGAAGCATGACATTAAGTAATTTACCCAACAGTGTACAACTGACAGTTGTGGAGCTGAGATTTTTGGCATCATCGATACAGTTGGGCTGTTGATGGTCTAAACTATGAGATTATTTAGTGCCTGAAACTTGTGAGAGCACAAACAGTGATTATGAGGAGTAAGCAGAAAAAGATATAACTACCATTAAATCTAAGAAAATCTGAGTTAGAAACAATTACATTTTTGTCTAGGTGTGTGTCTTGATTTCTTGGTCACAAAATTTATAAATAACTTTACTGAACACTCACTATGTTCCAGTCACTGTGCTGATCATTTTAAATGTATTGTCCATGTCATCCTTTTATCAAGAAATCAAATAGAAGTTATTATTTTCTCCACTTTGGAGATGAGAGAACTGAAGCTTTGAGAATATAAGTATTTGCCTCAGGTCACATTATTAGTATATTCCCAGGCAGTCTGACCCATATCCTCTCTTAACTTGTAATGCCATGGACTGTGGTAAGAGACTAAAAGAAAAAGTTTGCAAATCTGACTACTATTGCTAATTATATTCTATAATACACACATTGAGATTTGTAATGGTGTATAAATGGTGGGGTTTCAGTGTAGGCTGTGAAACAGAATGACTTCCCAGCAAAAAGTAAGCCTGACTCAGCCTTAAACAAACATATGCTGTAACTCACTTTCTGATACAACATTTCATGGATTTGGAGGATTAGAGCACAAATTTTACACAACTCTATTCAAGTGCTTTTGAAACCTCATGATGACAGAGTCCTTCTGAACTGTTTTGTCCAGGTCCCAGAAACTGAAAATGATTTTATTTGCAGATGTAAGTGCAAACTTGCTTAGAAAATGAAAAACAAAATAAACACAAAATGAACAAAAATACTCTTCTCTGGGTCTACCATTTTATGGTCCATTTTGTGTCTCCCTCCTCATCTATTTTTATTAGTCTGAATTCTCTTTTCTGCCTTCTTTTTGATTATTGAATTACTTTTAGTATTTCATTTTATCTACTGGATTTGTTAAAACTGCATTTCTTTGTAAATTGTGGTTACTCTGTGTTTGTAATATGCATATGTAACTTTTCAAAGTTTATTTACAGTTAGTATTTTATCACTTCAAATAAAATATAGAAATCATATCTTAGTTCTTATGGACTAAATTTAACTACATTGAAATCCCTTCAGAAAATGCCATAATTTTTGTTTTCAGCTCTTTAAGATATTTTAGGGAATTTAACAAGAGAAAATAAGCATATTATATTTACCCGGAAATGTACACTTTCTGTTGTTTTTTTCTTTATTTTCAAGGTTTCACGTTTGTCTCTGTTATCATTTTCCTTCTGCCCAAATACCTTCCTTTACATTTATTTCAGAGCAGATCTACTGGCAACTTTCTTATCCTTTTATCATATGAGAATGCACTTTTTACATTTATTTCTAAAGGGTATTTTTACTGGATATAGAATTATGTCTTGACAGTCCTTTCCTTTCAGCACTTTAAAATATTGTTCAACTGCCTGTTGGCCTCCATTGTTTCTTACGAGAATCCTCCAGATTTTTGAATTGTTGTTTACCTATATGTAATGTGTCTTTTGTCTCTGCTTGTTTTCAAGATATTTTTCTGTATTTTTGGTATTCTGTAATTTGATTATGATGCATTTCTCTATGGTTCTCTTTGAATCTATCCCGTTTGAAGTTTGCTAAAGTTTTTCATTTTAAAATAAATGTTTTTCACCATATTTGGGAAGTTTTCAATGTTTATTTAAATATTTGTCTGTGTATTAATCTTTCTGTCTTCTTTTTTCAAGGAATCTAATAATAAAGTTGTGTCAAAACCTTAGAAGTTCTATTTATTTATTTTATAGTCTTTGCTGATATAAACAATTTTTCAGGTTAAACAATTTATACGGATTAATCTTTAAATGTACTGATTCTTTTCTCTGTTGACCCTATTCTGTTATTAAGCCTGGTTGTGACTAGTTTTGTTTGTTCTGTTTCTGGATTATTTTCAGTGTTAAAACATTTAGCTTTTTTTTTTTCTAGCTTCTGTTTTTTGACTGATGACTTAAGCTCCCCAATTAATTCAAGAATGTTTGCTATTACTTCATGGAACTTGGTTTTAATGTCCTTGATAATTTCAACATATCTGTCGTTTCAGAGTTGGTATCTAGGTAGTGTGTAAAATAGAGATTTAATTTTCTTTACTTCTACATGTATAGTCAATGATTTCACCAACATGTACTTTTTGAATGGCCTCTTATTTCCTAATTGTTCTGCCATTAATACTCTTACAAATATAGCTTGGTTACATAGCTAATTATATGCTTATGTTAGATATTTGTCTACATGATTAATTAAATGTTT
The DNA here is from genome assembly GCA_004027715.1 of Plecturocebus donacophilus. Taxonomy (NCBI): domain Eukaryota; kingdom Metazoa; phylum Chordata; class Mammalia; order Primates; family Pitheciidae; genus Plecturocebus; species Plecturocebus donacophilus. The sequence continues at coordinate 26,291 of PVKP010000286.1, read as the reverse complement.
TGTTCATTACTTAGCAACAGAATTGTATAACTGTGTATGTTTGTGTGTGTGTGCACATGTATGTATATCTTAGTCTTATTTGTGCTGCTATAACAGAACACTCAAGACTGGGTAGTTTATAAACAATAGAAATTTATTTCTCATAGTTCTGTTGATGGAAAGTCCAAGATTGAAGGACTGTCATCTGGTCAGGGCCATCTCACTGCATCATATCATGGAGAAGGATGGAAGGGCAAAGATGGGGTAGAGAGAGAAAAAGAGGGCCAAACTTGTTCTTTAATAATGGACCCACTCTCATGATAAAGACGTTAGTCTGTTGAGCAGGTCAGAGTCTTCATGACCTAATCACCTGTTAAAGACTTAATTTCTTAATACTGTTACAATGGCCATTAGATTTCAATATAAGTTTAAGAAATAAAAAATATTTAAATCATAGCAATATGTGATATTTTATGTACAAAATAAATATTATGACAGTTCTATTATAATTGAATAATAATATGTTATGTATATATATATGTGTTTATATAGTTGAATAAAAATATAATTTACCTAGTAGGGCATGTGCCTCTCTCTGTTTTGTGTGTAGAATGTTCTTGTCTATTACTTGCTTCTTTTATTCTTCCATATAAATATTAGAATGAGATTGTCTTTTGTTTCCAAAAACAAAGCTGATCTTAAAACTTGACTTAATCTTTACAACACATAGGGTGTAACTGGCATCTCTGCAATAATATACTCCTAAAATATAAACCATAGTCATTATTTCTTTTTAAAAATCTATCAATAAATATTTATACATTTCTTTCATTTATGTATTTTTCACATAGATCTTAGCAGAATTATTTAAAATTAGACAAATATATAGTGGAAATGGTATTTTTATGTGTTCTTAGTGTCGGTTTCCAGTTATTTTCCTTTTGAAATAAAATTGTTGCTATCTCCAAGAGACTCTAAACATAGCTTTATCTTTTAAAAATATAACAATAAAATAAATCTCCATAGAAAAATATTTTTCTGAAGAATGAGTTTTCTTTAATAGCATTGTATCTATCTTTGCTTCTCATTTATTCCATTGCCTTTGTTTCACATAAATAAGTAGGAATTTTCCAGAGTTTTGTAAGTAAAATGTTCTGGTTCTGTTATAACCATATTACAAATAATTATATTATATTGTTTAAGTTTTCAACTTTATAAAATACACTGTATCTTATTTAGCCATCTGGCAATTTTATATTTACCTACAACAATTTTTCTTACTCATTTAAGATGCAGATATTCATAGTTTATTCATTGTAACTATGGTATAAGATGTTAAGTTATTCAATCTTTTGTTCAGTATTAGCTTTGCAGAAAGTAACATATGACTGCAAAATTAATACATATATATTTTGTAAAAGCAGACAGAAACTTAAAAACAAATCTCATTAGAGACTGTGTGACCTTCAGTGGAAATACTGTAAATCACATGACTTTGTATTCTTAGTATTATTTATTAATATTTTATATTAGTGTTCCTACATAGTTGCTAAATAGCTAGAAATATGCTGATTTTTGGATATCCTACAGAAAAAAGTACACTTTAGATAATATAATTTTTCTTCTAGAAGGAACTTTATAGTCATATATTACAATTGAGAGAATTCATATTGATATTCATGTAATTCATGTTGATATTTGCCCAGAATCAGCAGTGGCCTATCGCTGCTCATAATTTCTTCTTATAGTCATTCTTACTCCCATTGTTTGCAGAAGCAAACTCTCAATCTGATTGTGATGTAAGAATGTAGATGTTAATGAGTTGAGTACTTGGGATATCAGAAACAAGACATATATAAGAAGAATAAAATACAATATTTTACAGGGCATAGGTTGGGTGTAAAAATATAGATTACTAGAAAATTAATAACAATAAAGGAAATAATTGAGAAAATATAATTTTCAGAATGATATCCAAGAACAAAAATATCAAGCAGAATAAATAATTACTTTTTTATAGTTGCACAGCTGAAGCAGCTTCCCAGCTGAAAACACTCTGTATTCAGGTCCCATCCTGCTGATGTGAACTCTCTTCCTGACCAAAATTTAGTCAAGCTCCCCTGAACTCGTTTTTCTCTAGGCCTTGACCTTGACATGCTGCTGATTATTGGCCTGCTGAGCCCAGTTTTTAACAGTCTTTATCCAGAATCTTTCCACCCTTGATTTCTGATCAAGTTCCTCATTTCTACCTTAGGTATCTAAGTCTTTGGCTTGCTTTTAGCAAGAATTCTCTTAAAAGAGTTTAGTAAATATCTCTCTACACTTAACATCTAATCAAGTTTCTCTTCATAATTTTCTATCCATTGATCCCTTCACTCCATTGAATATCAATCCGTAGCTGTCTTTGCCGTGTTTGAAATTGACCTCATTCCGATACTGAACTGTTACCCCTGGAGAAATAGCTCAAATACAATGTCTTACTATTTTTCATTTGTTCAGCACAAAGTTTTTATTTTAAACTACCTTCCAGAACTCGTAGATTTCCCCAAATAACCAACATAATCTCTCCTACATGGAAGTTGCCATGTCAGTCGTACTCTTGTTTTTGCTCATAGTTTTACTCAAATCTATTCTTTATAACCTAAATATAACAAATATATTCTTTATAACCTAAATATAAATTCCTTCTACAGCCATTCAAAAGAATTTCAGCAAGCTCTCCAGTTCATACCACTCCTCCCCTCCCCCTCAAATTTCTACTTAACTTGTGTTGTTACAGTTCTGAGTGAATCTGGAAATTCAATATTTCCATTCTTATATGAGCTAAACCCACAAGTACATTAAACAACTGGCTGCAGTGTCTTCCCAACTTTTGAGAATTCTACCAAATTCTACTTTGCACTCTTAGCTTTGATAGTTTTCCTTTGTCTAGATTATAGTTTTTTCTTCAACCCTCTTATCTCATACCTAAAAGTGACATCAAATATGTATTTAAATTACGTCTCCAAATGAAACTGTCATCAGCCATAAACAAAAATAAAATAAAATAATTAAAATGAAAACACTTTAAATAGCATGGGTATTTCTACTCACTCTTCCACTCAAAGCATTTATGTCCTAGGTGTAACTCTGACTTTTAAATCCAGCATACCTCTTAAACTCACATTAAATGTCATGTAGAAAGATTAAACTGTATGAATGCTGGAGAGAAAAAACACACTGGCTGTTAGATTTATTAATAGATGGTATAGAGTATTGGTCTAGAGAGTACTAATTTTCTAAAGTGGTTTAAGAATAATTTTGACATTTTCAAATATTGCCTTTTCAAAATACATTTAGAATTTGATCCCACAGAAGCTGTGATGTTATACCTAAATTATTCCCCTGCCCAGCCTTGGAAGCTATTTGAACTAAATTGTTTATTACCTCTGGTTTTGAAATATTTATCTCCAGACTCCACAAATGGATTAACCACTTTCTCCACTTACTGATTCCCAAAGGCAAGTGGTCATCAAAGAGCTTACATCAGATGCTGCCTCCATATCCTGTGCTCAAGACTTCCTCTGACCTTGTCTTCCTGGGTAGCTGGACTACAGGCATGCACCACCACACCTGACTGTGAGGTCTCACTATATTAGTCTTGAACTCCTGGGTTCAAGTGATCCTTAGCCTTCCAAAGTTTTATTTTTTTATAAAGATGAGGTCTCACTATGTTAGTTGAACTCCTGGGCTCAAGCGATCCTTAGCCTTCCAAAGTCCTGGTATTACAGGCATCAGCCAAAGCCCTTGGCTGGAGTGCAACTCTTCTTAGTCTAACTTTATTATACCAGTGATTTAAGTTTTGTACTTCCTGTTCTTAACCTGCAGCGATTTTACAATTAAGACATTTGGCAAATATCTAGAGATATTTTAGGTTGTCAGAACAGGGTGGGAGATCAGGGACTGCTGGCATCTAATGAGTAGATATCAAGGATGTTGCTAAATAATATACACTGGACAGCCCAACATAATATTTATCTAGCCTGAAATGTAAATAACGTTGAGGTTGAGGAAAATATGCTTTTTCTAGATCATTTGGTTTCCTGGGGGAATTGTAAGCTCTTGACCGATAAAGCAAATGCTTTCTATTTCATTTGGAAACCAATCATTTTACGAACAGCTATGTATTGAAGGTTTCCTATCTATTAGGCAATTTACTAAGGGTCAAGCACAAAATTGTGCACATTCTAATGGAGTGTACAAGGGATCTGTAAATGCTAGTTCACTGAATGCCTTATTTATCACTTCTTAACCTATACATAGCACAAGACATGGCACAAAAATTTTCTATTTAGATTTGAGGCTTCTTTATATTAATGAAGGAAAAAAATACAGCACTCAAACTGTCAAGGAAGAGGGAAGCTTCTGTAGTAAATGTATTGAGGTCGCTATAAAATGCTGCTGTTGCTATCAATTGTTGATTTTGATTCCTAATACCACATAACTGTTTCTAGTATATTTCTGCAAATAACTCATTCTTACTCTGTTTAGAATGAAATTATAAGGAATCAAATTCATAATTTTGTGGCAGAAAACTCAATCTATTTGGAGGGGGGAAGTTACGACTATTCTAATCTGATTAGTGACTTGGAATACTGAAAGCTCATTATTCTTGGAGCAATATGTATTGGAACATATTCACAACAAATTATTTACGTCATCAAGTAACTCAGTCTTTGTATATAAAATAGCTTATGAGACCAAAATAAAGCATAAATAGTGTTGCTCAACACAATTATAGGCAATATTTTGGAGATATTTCCATAAGAGACATATGACTTATATATTATACCAGCAGAATGATTAACTTGTTCCAATTGATTTAAGAGCTTCCTGGTTTTAGCATTGAAAGTTCCATGTCCTGGATATCTGTTAGTTCAGAAAAACTGGAGTGGTGGGTAATTTATTGGAGTGTTATTTCAACACTAGTAACTAAATTCTTTGCAGCTATGAGTTTTGAAATATTTAGTCTAAGTACAGCTTTTGCCCATGCATAAATACTCTGGCAACAGTCTGTAGTTTTATTAGTTTATATTTATATAAGATATGTCTTAAACATTCACTCACATACAGAAAGAAAAATATTTTGAACAGTTCTGTTGAATAAAGTATTTTTAAGTCCATTCCTCAGAGTTCCACATGTGATATTGTTTCATTCAAGTTTGACATGTAGTTCTTTAGTTAGATATTCTGTTTCCTTAGTTATTTAATTAAAATTATATCAAGATTGACCTTGACTAAGAAAGTCTTGTCCTTTACCAAGAATGGAGCTGCTGAAATACTGGATGTAAAATCTAAGAATTTGTAAGGAGAACATTTATTTCAATTTATTTATTTTATTTATTTTTTTAAGAGAAAAAGGAAGGAGAAAGAAAAAGGGGGAGAGAGAACAGAATTCTTGCTCTGTTGCCCAGGCTGGAATGCAATCTTAAAAAGGTTTTAATAACCTCTTTTATACTGTCAATTATACTTAACAAGAGAGACAAGAAGGAATAAGGGAAGAAAATAACAAACAGTCAACCAATATTTCATTTAGGTCTGTGAGATACTATGCAAATGCTGAAGAGTAATTCACCTCCTATTATATAATCACTTTCAGAATGGGTGTAATATAAATTAACAATGCAATGTTAAAATCTCCTGCTATTATTATGCAGGAGTTCAAATCTCTTTATAAGTCAATAAAAACTTGTCTTATATATCTGGGTGCTCCTATATTGGGTACATATATATTTATAATCATTAACTCCTGTTGTTGCATTGATCCTTTTACCATTATGTAATATCCTTCTTTGTTTCTTTTAGTCTTTGTTACTATCAAAGTCTATTTTATTGGAGACAAGAGTTACAACTCCTGTTTTTTTTTTTTCTTTTTTTTTTTTTTGCTCACCATTTAGTTAGTAAATCTTCCTCCATCCCTTTATTTTGAGTCCTTGTGTATCGTTGTGAGTTGGATCTGGATACTGCGTACTGATGGATTTTAACTTTTTATTCAATTTGCCTGTCTGTGTCTTTAATTGGGACATTGTATCCATTTAAATTTAGGATTAATATTAATATTTGTGAGTTCAATATTGTAATTTAATGCTAGCTGTCTATTTTGCCCGTTGATGTAATTTTTCATTATGGAGATACTCTTTACATTATGGTGAATTTTGGGGACAACTGATGCTGGTTATTCCTTTCTATTTGTAGTGCTTCTTTCGGAAGATCTTGTAAAGCAGGCCTGGTGGTGATGAAATCTCTGAGTGCTTGCTTATTCATGAAATATTTTATATTTCCTTCATTTATGAAGCTTAGTTTGGCTGGATATGAGATTCTGGGTTGAAAATCCTTTTCTTTTAGGATATTGAATATTGACCCCCACTCTCTTCTAGATTGTAGGGTTTCTGCTGAGAGGTCTGCTGTGAGTCTGATAGGCTTCCCTTTATGGGTAATCTGACCTTTCTCTCTAGCTGCCCTTAGAATTTTCTCCTTTATTTCAACCCTAGTGAATCTAGCGATTATATGTCTTGGAGTTGGTCTACTTGAGGAATATCTTTGCGGTGTTCTCTGGATTACCTGGAGTTGAGTATTGTCCTGGCTTACTAGGTTAGGAAAGTTTTCCTGAATAATATCCTGAAAAATATTTTCCAACTTGGATTCATTCTCTTCGTGACATTGATTTACATCAGTCGTAAATTAGGTCTTTTCACATAGTCTCATATTTCCTGGAGACTTTGCTCATTCCTTTTTACTCTTTCTTCTTGAATCTTGTCTCTCAATTCATTTCATTAAATAGATCTTCAACCTCTGATATCCTTTCTTCTGCTTGATCAATTCGACTGTTAAAACCTGTGCATACTTCACGAAGTTCTCGTATTGTGTTCTTTGGTTCCATGAATTCCCTTATATTCGTTTCTAAATTGTCTATTCTCATTAGGATTTTGTCAACCCTTTTTTCAAGGTTCTTAGTTTCTTTACATTGGGCTAGAACATGTTCTTTTAGCTCAGAAAAGTTCCTTATTATCCACCTTCTGAAGCCTAATTCTGTTAATGGAACGCACTCGTTCTCCATCAGGCCTTGTTCCCTTGATCATGAAGAACTGTGATCCCCTGTAGAAGGAGAAGCATTCTGATTCTGGGTATTCTCAGCTTTTTTATGCTGGTTTCTTCCCGTCATTGTAAATTTATCCACCTGTCGTCTCTGCAATCGCCAACCTTCAAATTAAGTCTCTGAGTGGACGTCCAACTTGTTGATTCCCAGCGCTGAAATCTGAGCAACCCCCTGTGCTGGATAAAACAGCAGCATTAAGATTTGTGGTGCTTTTCTGCTCGGGAGTCCCCGGTCTGGCTTCCCTCCTGAATCCCTACTTCAATCAGGTAAATGGGCAACTCTGCCTTCCCAGAGTTCTAAACGTCGATCAAAAGGGGACCCAGTCCCGTTTACTCTGCACTGAGAACCAACACGCCAAAGCGCCAGCAAAACCGCCACGCCAGCCACAAGAGTTGCGCTGGTGACCTGTGGGGCTCCTCCGCTGAGAATCTCCTAATTCGTGAGCAACAAAAATTCGTCTGAAAGTATGGCCTCCTCTCGTTCTGTGCGCTCTCTCTGGGAGCTACAATCCAGAGCTGCTAGTAGTCAGCCATCTTGGATCTCTCTCCTCCTCTTCTTTATGTTAATATATAGAGTGTCTGAAAAACACCAGATATCAGATGATAGTATAAAGTGCTTGGCACACATAAAGAAAACATTTCATACATGCTAGGGACCATTTATGTCATAATATTCCTGGCCACAAATGCATAACTAATTTCACAAACTTTTATGAAGAACAGATTTACTGAATCACTGGGGGTTTATCTTTGTTACAGTACCATTTTTGCCTCCTCTCTGTTCTAGAAAAACATTTTGTTTGAGTGGAAAGAACTTTTGCAATAATCAAAACAGATGGAACTGGCCATTATTTCAAATATCTGGACAACTCAAAAACTGCTTAGTTTCAGAAATTATAATTTTTAGACAAACATAAAATTTGAATTATGAGGAAAAATATCCCTTCCAAAAGTGCTCTTGTGGCATATGTAAGTCAAGCAGAGTTATTATATATTCCCTCAGGTAGAATATGTAACCTGACTATATATATACTCCTTTATATATTAATATATGAAACAGTATTGATATATTTCATGAAATACTTAATGAATACATGAAAATTACAGGCCAATATTTCTAACGAACATAGATGGAAAATGTTTAACCAAATATTAGAAAACCTAATCTTAAAGGCACATTAAAAATATAATTCATCACAATAAAGTGAGCTTTATTCTTGAGATGCAATGATAGTTGTACATATGAAAATATATGTATGAATATGTTGAACTATCATATAAATATAAATACATATATTTGCATAGTAACATCCTATTTACATCCTAAAATCCAGCATTTTTGGCAGCCAGTGCCAAAAATCAGCCAGTGCATAGGATGTTCAACATGTGCGAATATATGTGAATATATATATATATATATATAATATATATATTCAGAATATATATGAGTAGATATATTCTGAATATATATATAATATATAATATGTATGCCCTCAGGTAGAGTATATAACCTGAAAATTCACAGGCTGCCAAATACCCTGGATTTTAGGATGTAATATGGACCATAAAGTTCTTCAGGAGAAATCTGTAAGGTTAAGTAAAAAGCCACTGGATTTATCTTGAATGACATATTTGTCAGGCTAAGTGAACATCTTGTTACTCTATGTACCTGGTCCTGTTTAACCCCTATAAAGACTTAACCTCTTGCTAAGCAGTGCTGTTTGACCCTTATATAAAAGCAGTAACCTTAGTAGTTCATATTCATGCAACTTTCTTCAAAGCTGCTTTCATTTCCTCACCTTTTACCTTCTCTTCTTATTTGCAGTCACTCCTCATTAACCATCCTTTATTCTCTTACCCCATGATGTAATTTTGATGTGTGTCCCCTCCAAATCTCAACTTGAAATGTGACCTTCAATATTGGAAGTGGGCCTAGTGGGAGGTGTTTGGGTTATTAGAGTGGATCCCTTTTAAATGGCTTGCTTCCATCCCTATGGTAATGAGTGAATTCTTACTCTGATAGTTCACATGAGAGCTATTTGTTTTAAAGAACTGGAACCTGCACCCACCTTGCTCCCTCTCTTATCATGGGACATGTTGCCTCTCCATAACCTTCTGTCATAATTGCAAGCTCTCTGAGCCACCACCAAAAGTATTTTTTCTTTTCTTTTCTTTTCTTTTTTTTTTTTTTTACTGTACTTTAGGTTGTGGGGTACATGTGCAGATCATGCAGAATTGTTGCATGGGTACATACATGGCAATGTGGTTTGCTGCCTCCATCCCCCCGTGACCTACATTGGGCATTTCTCCCTGTGTTATTCTTCCCTGACCTCCCCACCCAGCTGCTGTCCTTCCCTTGGCCCCCTCAAACATACCCCAGTGTGTGATGTTCCCCTCCCTATTTCCATGTGTTCTCATTGTTCAACACCCGCCTATGAGTGAGAACATGTGGTGTTTGATTTTCTGTTCTTGTGTCAGTTTGCTGAGAATGATGATTTCGAGATTCATCCATGTCCCTACAATGGACACAAACTCATCATTTTTTATGGCTGCATAGTATTCCATGGTGTATATGTGCCACATTTTCCTTGTCCAGGAAATGCACTAAGGGGCATTTGGGTTGGTTCCAGGTCTTTGCTATTGTAAACCATGCTGCTATGAACATATGTGTGCATGTGTCTTTATAATAGAATGATTTATAATCCTTTGGATATATACCCAGTAATGGGATTGCTGGGTCAAATGGAATTTTTATTTCTAGGTCCTTGAGTAAGCGCCACACTGTCTTCCACAATAGTTGAACTAGTTTACACTCCCACCAACAGTGTAAAACCATTCCTATTTCTCCACATCCTCTCTGGCATCTGTTGTCTCCAGATGTTTTAATGATCACCATTCTAACTGACGTGAGGAGGTATCTCACTGTGGTTTTGATTTGCATTTATCTAATAATCAGTGATGATGAGCATTTTTTCATGTGTTTGTTGGCCTCATATATGTCTTCTTTTGAAAAGTGTCTGTTCATATCCTTTGCCCACTTTCGGATGGGTTTGTTTGGTTTTTTTTTTCTTGTAAATCTGTTTTAGTTCTTTGTAGATTCTGGGTGTTAGCCCTTTGTCAGATGGGTAGATTGCAAAAATATTTTCCCATTCTGTTTGTTGCCAATTCACTGTAATGATTGTTTCTTTTGCTGTACAGAAGCTCTGGAGTTTAATTAGATCCCATTTGTCTATTTTGGCTTTTGTTGCCAATGCTTTTTCATCAAAAGTATTAATAAATACCCACACTATGCAAAAAAGTGAGGAGGAAGTACTTTTCCTTGTCTCATACTACAAAGCCAGTATCATCCTAATACCAAAACTAGCAAGTACACCACAAACAAAGAAAACTAAATATTTCTAATGAACATAGATGGAAATTGTGATATTTCTAATGAACATAGATGGAAAATGTCTAACCAAATACTCGCAAACCTAATCTGAAAGGCACATCAAAAATATAATTCATCACAATAAAGTAAGCTTTATTCTTAAGATGTAAGGATTGTTCAACATATGCAAATCTGTAAATATAATTAACCACACAAACAGAATAAAAACAGAAACCATATGAACATTTCAATAGATGCTGAAAAAGCTTTCAAGAAAATCCAACATCGCTTTATAATAACCCTCAACAAAGTATGTATCATAGGCACATATCTCAAAATATTAAAAACTATGACAACCCCACATCCAACTTCATACCCAATAGAAGAGCATTGGAAGCATTCTTCCTAAGAACTGTAATAAAATAAAGATATCCACTCTCACTATTCCTATTCAACATAATATTGGAAGTCTTAGAGCCATCAAACAAGAGAAAGAGATAAAAGGCACCCAAATTGAAAAAAAAAAAAGGATGTCAAATTATCTCTGCTCACTTATAATATGATTTTATACCTAGAAAACCTTAAAGATCTCTCCAAAAGACTCACAGACTTGATAGATGACTTCAGTTAAGTCTCAGGATACAAAATCAATGTACAGAAATCAGTAGCATTTCAAGTAGAAAACTAAATAAAAATCACAATGCAATTTACAATAGCCAGTAAAAAAAAGATACCTAGGAATACATGTAACTAGGGAGGTGAAATGTCTCTACACGAAGAATTACAAAAAGCTGATGAAAGAAATTATAGTTGACATACACAAATAGAAAAACATTCCATGCTCATGAATTGGAAGAATCAATATAGATAAAATGTTCCTATTCCCCAAAGCCATCTACAGATTTGATGATATTCCTATCAAATTACCAATGTCATGTTTCACATGATGAAAAAAGCAATTCTAAATTTATATGGAACCCAAAAAGTCTGTGAATAGTCAAAGCCATACTAGGTAAAATGAACAGAGCTGGATGCAACACATTACTTGTTTTCAAACTACACTATAAGGCTAATACCAAAAGAATATGGTACTGGTACAGAAACAGACACAAAGACCAATGGAACAGAATAGAAAACTCATAAATAAAGTCACACATCTACAACCAACTGATCTTTTACAAAGTTGACAAAATAATAAATGAAAAAAGGACAGCCTATGTAATAAATGCTGTTGGGATAGCTGGCTAGCCATATGCAGAAGAATGAAATTCGACTGCTAAATTTCTGAATCTATATTTAAAAATCCTGCATTTTGACTTCCTTTGGGAATTTTATATAAATGTCATTTGACAAGGGCATTAGTAACGTCAAAGATCATTCTCAATATCAAATGATTATATCTGAATTTGCCTTTTGCTGCAGGAAAAAATTGGCAGTTTTACTATTAATGTATTTATTTTTAAATAACAAATTTTGTGTAGAGAAAAATCTGTGTTTAAAATGAATATTCATGATTTTAGCCCTCTTTATTAATATATGCCTTTATTTACCTAAGTTAGTTATGTTTGGCTCAGTGTACAATTCTATTTATGCCCAATTTTGGGAAGCTTGGGCTATTTGCATGTGGATGTAAAATCAATTTATGAACTGATGGCTATAATAGTACTAAAAAAGAACAACCTGTTACATATTTCAATAGATGCTAGAAAATCTATATTATAGATTTAAAATTGAATGAGGAAATTTGTTATAACCAAGAGGAAGTAAAATGTTTTTACCTTAACCGAAGATGGCATCAACCATAACTGTTTAAAAACATGAAACCTCCTCTTAAAAGCTCTTTCCCAAATTGATTTTCATGGATTTCTTTCTTGTGTTATAGTATGTATTTCAAGATAAAATGAACCACATCATTCAAAGTAAAATTCAACTTCAATTGAATTGAATGACATTTCTTCCCTTTTTTGAGTCCTAAACTTTTTATGCCTACATTGAATTATATGTAATATTTGCATTATGTTATTCTCCCCTGTATTGAAATCTTATATTTATGGAATTAACTCTCTCAGGGTTCTTATGATTCATTACAGAATTTTCTCCTATTTAGCTTCTGTAGTCTAACAAAAATTCAGTTACGGTGTTTAGTTGAATTCCTTTAGTCTAGAAATCAAATTTTAAGGGTAACTTGTGAGCCATTTTTAAAGTGCCTGGCGGGAGCAGTCAAGATGGCCATGGAAGGAGCGACCAAGATGACTGAATAGAAACAGCTTTGTTTTGAGGCTCCAACTGAGAAGATTGAAAACAGAGAGTGAGTTCTCCTTCTTCAATTTAAGTAGTCAGGTTCTCTAGTTGGGACTGTCTAAGCAGTTGGAGAAACCACCCCCACCAACAGAGAGCAAGAAAAAGCAGGGCGGAGTGAGGGCCCACCAGGAGTTGCCCTGGGCAAAGGGAGCTCCCTCCCCTAGACAAAGGAGGCAATAAGGGATTTTGCTACCCTTTCCTGAAAGCCATGCATTTCCAATGGGTCTTTGCAACCCATGGAACAGGAGGTCCCCTCAAGAGCCATGCCACCAGGGCCTTGGGTCTCAGTCACTGAGGTATGCAGACTCATGGTGGCTGCTTGAGTGGGCAGAAGCTCAAGCAGGCACTGAAGGCAGGGAAGGTGCTGAAGCCAGGAAGCCAAGTAGCCTCTATCAGTGGGCCCCACTCCCACCAAAACCCACAAGATAAAATCTGCTGACTTGGAATCCCCATTGGCCAGCTCAGCAAGCTGGTGACTGCCTACGAAGACTGAGTTCTCAGGGGGAATGCTGGCTATCATCACTGTGGCTCCAGTTGACCATTTTCCTGTGCTGTCATGCTAGTGAGACTGGGCATTTTGGACCAGAAGCAGTTCCACACAGCACAGCACACTGGCTGTGACAGTTTGTGGCAATACTGCTTATTTAAGCGGGAACCTGACCCATTCTTTCTCACTGGGTAGGGCCTCCCTGAAGGATTTTCAGCATCCCCAGCCAGGGACTGATGGACAGATCTCTGATCTCCTGGAGAGGAGGGGTGGCAGCAGTACTGTGGATCACCATATCTTAGTCTTTTCTGCCTGTCGGCTCTGGAGAGTCGGGGCAGCCTGGATGAGGGGGATTCCCCCCAGTGCCACACACCTGCCCCACCAAGGAGCAGCCAGACTGCTTATTTAAGTGAGTCCATGATCCCATTCCTCCTGACTGGGTGAGACCTTCCCAACAGAGGTCTCCAGACACCTCATACAAGAGCTTTTCTGTCCAGCATCAGGTTGGCACCCTTTTGGGACAGAGCTCCCAGAGGAAGAAGCGCACTGCCATATTTGTTGATCTTCAGCCTCCACTGGTTATACCTTCAGGGTTAGGAGGGACCCAGGCAAATAGGGTCTGGAGTGGACCCCAGCAAACCATCTCATGCCCATCATAATGGCAATTATTAAAAAGTCAAGCAACAACAGGTGTTGGCAAGGTTGAAGAAAAATAGGAAAGCTTTTACAATGTTGAGGGGGATGTAAACTAGGTCAACCATTGTGGAATACAGCATAGCAATTCCTCAAAGATCTAGAACCAGAAATACCATTTGACTCAGCAATCTCATTATTTGGGTGTATATACCCCCCAAAGTATATATTATTTGATTACAAAGATACATGCATGTGTATGTTTATTGCAGCACTATTTACAATAGCAAAGCCATGAAATCAACCCAAATGCCCATCAATCAATTTCTTCAAAATTGATTTATTGGTTACATTCTTTGAATACAATCTCTCTTTTAGTCACCAGTTTGTTGTCTTTACCTTTCATTTAAGATAAATTATATACTTAAGGCAGGTGAATAGTGCCTGGATTGTATTTCTTTATCCAGTCTATCAATCCAGATAGACTGGATAAAGAAAATGTGGTACATATAAACCATGGAATACCAGCAGCCATAAAAAGGAATGAGATCATGTCCTTTGCAGGGACAATCTCAGCAGTCTAATGCAGGAACAGAAAACCAAACTTCGCATGTTCTCAGTTATAAGTGGGAGCTGAACAGAGAGAACACATGGACACAGGGAGGGCAACAACACACACTGGGGCCTGTCTGGGATTCTGGAAGGGAGAGCATCAGGAATAATAGCTAATGCATGCTAGGCTTAATACCTAGGTGATGGGTTGTTAGGTGCGGCAAACTACCATGGCACACATTTACCTATGTAACAAACCTGCACCTACAGCACATGCATCCCAGAACTTAAAATAAAAATACAATTTTTTTAAAAAAAGAAAATGCCTAATTTTTACTTTATATGCAATTATTATGAGAATTTGAGGAAGAATGTTTCTGTTTCAAATACAAAATATGTATCTTTTCCTCCAATTTTCTTAACATATTATTTATGCATATATTTTTAAATTTTCAGTGATACTTTTATTAAATACTTCTGAAATTAAATGAATTATTTAAGAGAAAATTTTATTTTGTAAGGTCAATCCTTTCTCTAGTTAGCACTGTCAAATAGAAATATAATGCCAAGTAGATATGTAATTTTAAATTTTCTCATAGCTATATTAGAAACTAAATGTATATCTGAAATGTTATATTTATTTATTTATCACAGTCTCACTCTGTCACCCAGGCTGGAGTGCAGTATTGCAATCTCGGCTCACTGCAACTTCTACCTCCTGGGTTCAAGCAATTTTTTTCCTGTGTCAGCCTCCTGAGTAGCTGGGATTACAGGTGCCCACAATTACACCCAGCTAATTTTTTGTATTTTTAGTAGAGACGGGGATTCACCATGATGGCCAGGCTGGTCTTGAACTTCTGACCTTGTGATTCGCCCACCTCAATTTCACAGTGCTGGGATTACAAGTGTGAGCCACCATGCTCAGCCAATTTTATACTTTAAATAGCAAGCAATGCAAAATATTAGTGCAATCTTATGCAGTAGTTTTTAGTACTGTCTTCAAAATATAGTATGTTTTTACTCTTCCTAGTGCACTCAGTTCAGACTACCTCCATTTTAAATCCTGAATAGGCATATTTAGAGAAATCACTGTATTGGGCAGAGCACCTACAGACTGCAAAATAAAAATGGAGTGAAATCTTGTACTATTTCTAAGAACTTCTGTCATCATACCATTATCTAAAGCATGCCTTATACTTAAATTCAGATCTAGTAGGGTTATATAAGGACACATCCATCAATCCTGGACCTTTGGGTTTAATCCCTTAGGCTTTCCTTTGTTCTAAATATTTTCTTCAAAATTGATTTATTGGTTACATTCTTTGAATACCAATCTCTCTTTTAGTCACCAGTTTGTTGTCTTTACCTTTCATTTAGGATAAATTATATACTTAAGGCAGGTGAATAGGGCCTGGATTGTATTCTACAAATCTGTTTTTCTTCTTATATAAAACACTATTATAAAATACTCATAGGAATTCTAAAGAAAGCATACCCAACATATAAATAGTGATCAGTTTGGGCCAGATGTGGAAGCTCATGCCTGTAATCCCAAAACTTTGGGAGATCTAGGTGGTGGATCACTTGAGGCCAGGAGTTTGAGGCTAGCCTGACCAACACAGTGAAATTCCATCTCTACTAAAAATTAAAAAATTAGCCAGACTTGGTGGCAGGTGTGCCTCTAATCCCAGCTACTCAAAAGGCTGAAGGAGGAGAATTTCTTGAACCCAGGAGGTGGAGGCTGCAGTGAGCTGAGATGGTGCTACTACACTCCAGCCTGGGCAATAGAGCGAGACTCTGTCTCAAAAAATAAATAAATGAATAAAATAAATAAGTAAATAAATAATGATAAGTTAGAATTTATGTTTATGTAATAGCAAAAATTTCAATAAAGTTTGGAGCCTTGATTTTAGTTAATCAAAATATGTTCAAGTCTTTTCAAAATGTAAAATTATGTATATATATATATATATATTTTCTTAACATATATTAGGATGTGTAGTACATTATGGTAATTGTCTACTTATTATAATTAGAAGAATATGTTACTTTTTTACTGCAGATTAGTGATTGCTTATTAAATGTATATTTAACCATTTCGCACATTGACAAACAAGGTAATCTGTACAGACAAGCATGATTATGTGAACTTAATATAAAAAATAAAATAAAGAGCATTTTACATAGAAAACATACTAATAGCAAAACTTAGCAACTGCTAATTATGGCAAATCGTAACTGGAGTCAGTAAACTTATTTATTATGATTACAAATTACCAAAACGACTGTGAAGAAATATGGTAGACAAGAGATAGCCAATAATTCTTTTGTTTACTCATCATTCGTTATTGCTTTGTCTTACATTGTTATATATTGAAAAATATTCTGGAAAAATTAAGCCTTTAATATTATAAATCAAATACATTAGTGGAACATAATACTTTGAAGCAAGTTTGATGTCTGGTTATGTTTGCCATAGAGAAGCAAAAGCTGTTGATAACTTTTGCTAGTGTTAAAGTCTCGGGGAGGTATATTTAGCATAAAGAATTAGTAGATTATAAGGATAATTTTAGAAAAGCCTTCAATGGAAGCTGTAGGCACTTACAAAATTGAGTAAGCAACTCTGTCTGTATCATGACATGACTAATGTTATTAACTAACTGTATAATTCCTCACTTCTCACATTCCCACCCCGCACCAGTTGCCCAGTATCAAAATCTGTGCCTGGTGGCCTCACAGCTTCTTTCACTGAAGAAGAAAAGTATATATTTCCACTCCTTGACTTTTGGATTGGCTGTGAAACTTGTTTCAGACAATAGAATGTTCAGAGAATATGATCAAATACTTAAAAATTCCTTGTGTGTTAGGGATTCTTGCTTTGTACCACTGTCATTTGCAGGGGATGAATATACCTGGGCAACTTGTCTGTCTTTTAAGAGTATGAGTAGCATATGAAACAGAAATAAGTTAAGCCTAGATCAGTCAACCTTTAAATAATTTGAAGACTGTGACCTTACTGATGTTGCAAAATACTACTAATAATACATGACAGCTAATCTTATTAAATGCAAACGAATTTTAGTGATAGAAAGTGAGAAAACTCTTGGGGGTGAACAATATGTTCATTATCTTGATTTTACTGATGATTTCACAGGTGTGATAATATGTAAATATTTATCAAATTGTACTATAAAAATATGCAGTTCATCTTACATCAATTATAGCTCAGTAAAGCTATTAAAATGCTTATTGTATGTGTAGAGTTTAGGGTGGTTAACCAGCATGTTGTGGCCATAGTAAGAAGAATTACTTTTTTCTATAGTCAGGAGCTGTACCATATCTTACCTTTATCATACCATGATGGTTTTAATACTAAAGAAACATAATATTTTCAGCATAACTTTGAATAATAATATTTTCCTATGCCTATTGATATGGTTTGACTCCACCCAAATCTCATCTTGAATTATAGTTTCCATAATAACCATGTGTCCTGGAAGAAGCCCAGTAGGTGGTAATTGAATCATGGGGCAGTTACCCCCATGCTGCTGTTCTCACAAGATCTGACGGTTTTACAAGGAGCTTTTCTCCCTTTTGCTGGCCCTTCTTCCTGCCATCATGTGAAGAATGTGTTTGTTTCCCTTTCTGCCATAATTGTAAGTTTCCTGAGGCCTCCCTATCAATGTGGAACTGTGAGTCAATAAAACCTTTCCTCTTATAAATTACTCAGTCTAGGCAAGTCCTATATAACAGTATGAGAACAGACTAATACACCTGTAAAAGTAATATTAGATGTCATTTGTTGTTTAAACAAATATTTATAACTTACTAGCTTTGTTCTATGCTTCACTCTAGGCTCTGGGGAAATAAAGTGAATAAAAAAGTCAAAAAAATTCTCACTGTCTACATATAAGTTAAATTCTCATGGGTAGAAGAAAGACAAATAGATTAATATTTTATTTTTCTTTCCAAATTTTATTTTAGCTTCAGCGGTCATATGTGCAGGTTTGTTACGTGGGCAAATTGCATATCATGGAGGTATGATATACAGATTGTCTTATTACCCAGATAATAGGCATAGTACCTTGTGAAAGGAAAATAAATCTTGGTGCCACCAAATCACTAAGCTAAAGAAAAAAGTCAAGATGGGAACTGCTTAGGACCAGCCTACCTCCCGATCTATTCAAAGTCACCTCTCTACTCACTGGGATAAATGTCTATCGTCTATCTGATTGCCTTCTTTGGAGAGATTAATCAGAAACTCAAAAGAATTCAACAATTTATCTCTTATCTACCTATGATCTGGAAGCCTACCTTTTGATTAGTCTGAAAAATGAGACAAAATAAGAAGAACAGATAAAGGACTGTCTAAAAATGGGAATAATTGCAATAGTGTTCAGTTGCTGTGCAGAGTAATTGTATCTTCTTCAGTAGTTGGATAATCAAGATGTCTTCTACTGGCTGGGTGCGGTGGCTCATGCTGTAATCCAGCACTATCGGAGACTGAGGCGGGCAGATCACAAGGTCTGGAGATTGAGACCATCCTGCGCAACATGGTGAAACCCTGTCTCTATTAAAAACACAAAAATTAGCTGGGTGTGGTGGTGCGTGCCTGTAGTTCCAGCTACTCGGGAGGCTGAGGCAGGAGAATCCCTTGAACCCTGAAGGCAGAGGCTGCAGTGAGCTGAGATTGTGCCACTGCACTCCAGCCTGGTGACAGAGCAAGACTCCAGAAAAAAAAAAAGTCTTCTACTTAAAGCAAAATTTGAATGAAATTCAAAATATGTTTCTTATTCAAGAAACATTTATTAAGTACCTATTTATACTAGGCAATATAAAGATGAGGAATAATTCAAAGGTATTCATGTTGGAAATGTTTAATACATATGCATAAAATCAAAATAATTTCAATTATTGTAAAGGGGGAGCTGGCTTCAGACATCTTCAGAAGGTATGTAATTAACTAAAACCTACAAAAATACACAGACATGAGGTTAAGGGGGATAGTACTGAAAATGATCTCACTTGCACATGCCCCAATTACGAGCATTCTCATTCACTCTTTTTAAAAATTATCCTGTGTCTTCCAAACACCATATGCATGCAAATACAGCCTTTGATTTCCAGTCTTTAACCTGCGATAGTATTGTTTAAATGGTAATGTCTTTAAATTCGTTCTGAGTTAATATCAAGTAGGGGGTTCAATCTCAATGACTTATAAAACAGAAAAGTATTTGTTCGTCATGTAAAACCCATGGCAAGAGTCTTAGTTTTGTAGTTTTTGTACTTGCTATCTTTTAGATAAGCATAAGGGACTTTGCTTCAGTAGTCTCAAAGTCCATTCCTAAGCAAATTATTCTCATTCCAGTTGGTACAAATTAGTCACAGCCTGCAGTTATTTGATGAATAATCTCCTTTGTCCCATGTGGGGATGGTATTACGTTCATCAGGCCCTGTCATTACCTATCAATCATAGTCTATAACCCATGACAAGATATAGGGGCAGGTCTTCAGGGAGATAAGAATCATCTTTTTAGAATTTTACCTTAAATGAAGCTTTTATATAGTCTCCAGGCCATGGAAAGCAACTATAGTTTAGCAAGAGATAGTAGGAATTTTAATCTCATAGTGTTCATATTAATCCTGGGGTTGAAACTTCTGAAAGAAGTACTATACACAAAAAGGAACAACCAGCATCAGTTATCTCAAAAACTTACCAAAAAGTAAAGAATATTACAACAATGAAGAATTTACATCAACTAACGGGCAAACGGCTAGTTAGCCTTAAATAACAGTATTAAATTCACATATATCAATATTAAGCCTAAACTTAAGGGGATTAAATGCCCCAATCAAAACATACAGTTAGACAAACTGAATAAAAAGTTAAAACCCATCGGTACGCTATATTCAGACCTTTCTTATAGGCAAGAACACACAAAGACTTAACATGAAGGGATGGAGGAAGATCTACCAACCTAATGGAGAGCCGAAAAAAAATATATATATATATATATGATTTGAACTCAGACCTGGAACAAGCAAATTTAATAAATATTTACAGAACTTACTGCCCCATGTCCACAAAACATATATTTTTAATATTATATCATACTTATTCTAAAAGTGATCACATAATAGGAAATAAATCACTTTCTAGTAATTGCATAAGCATTTCACAGATTTAAATGAAATCCTGAGCAACAGAGCAAGATTCTCATTCTCTCTCCCCCTTTCTCTTTCTTTTTTCTCTTTTACTATACTTCTTTCTCTAAAAAAAAAAAGATTTCTGGGGTTGAAATTATTATTAATTTATATGTCTGTATTAAAATATATCATGTACCCCATAAATATATATACTTACTATGTACCCATAAAAATTGAAAATAAAAAAATTCAGGGGTTTACAGTCTCAAACATATCTGGCTGGATATGTTTGAGACTGTAAACATATCTAGCCAGAATGCACCATCCTAGGCCTCAACGGTCCTATTTCTTTATTATTATCCTGACTTTTGAGTTGGAGATCTGCAAGAGTTACTAATAATTTAGTATCCCTTCTAATACTTGCATGTTTAATATGAAATATTTTGCCTGACTTTAAGACTATCCTGTCCTTCAGCTATGAAAGTTGAGGGTCCCCTTAAACACTGCTTCTAGAGCTGTTGCATATGCTAGTGCGTTCCTAAAATCTATATTCCACCCTTATTGACCACAGGTCAGAGTCTTAGTAATTGTGATACTATAGCATGCCAGCATTTATCACTGCTTCATCAGTGACATGGGTCCCTCATTAATATCTGCTCAGAAAGTAGTCTAGGCCCGGTGGCTCATGGCTGTAAACTCAGCACTTTGGGATTTGTGACGGACAGATAACTTGAGGTCAGGAGTTTGAGATGAGCCTGGTCAACATTGTAAAACCCTGTCTCTAATAAATATTACAAAAATGAGCCAGGCATCGTGGTGGATACCGATAATACCAGCTTTTTGGGAGACTGAGGCAGGAGAATCGCTTGAACCCAGGACATGGACTTTGCAGTGAGCCGAGATCGCACCACTGCACTCTAGCCTGGGAGACAGAGTGAGACTTTGTCTCGAAAAAAAAAAAATCTGCTCAAAGAGTAATCCAATTCTGCTAAATCTATGCATGGGTGCTACTTCCTAGAAATATTGCCAGTTTTAAGATATATTTCCCCAGCAAGAGACTGAAGTAAATTTTTATGTTCCAATCTAGTAGTCATTTGTAAGGTAAGAGGTGAGTTGGAAAAGTGGTAAGAGTTTGATGAAAGCCAGTGTAGTGTGCTTTGTTTAGCAATTTACAACTCTAATCAATTGAGATTTTTGAATTTGGATTTTCTAGTCACTTGTAGCCAAATGTAATCTTAACTAATAGAATCTATTGTTTGCTATCAAGAGCTCTGACTGCTCAGGTACATTTATTGAGGGTTTTTTTTGTGTGTGACAAGCACTGAGCTAAGATTTTTATACACACTCCTATTTGATCCTTTAATAGTTTAATGAAAGTGCTGTTATCTGCCTTTTACAGAATATAAATTTGAAGCTCAGAGGATTGCTTAAGTTTCTGAAGGTTACACATTTGTTAGGTGACACTACCACATCTTGAATTCTATCTGTCTGATTAAAAAATTCATACCTTTAATACTATAGCATGTGGTATGTGATTCTACATCAAAAATTCATGCCTTTATTGAGATAACATTTGTATTGCTCGAGCTTAGACTCTTTGCTTACGCACAATGCCATTTTCTATTGTACCTCTCTCTTCTGAAAGCTTATCAAATACTAGATTGTTGATTGTAAAAATTATATCCCCTAATTCATCACTGTTATTCTACTGGCAAACTAATTTTTTAGTTTATTTTTTTATTGTTGTTGTTATCTAAATATAAGCATGCTTTAAATTGTGTCTTCTAACAACTACTATCTAGAATAAAATACAAAATTTACTACATGGTCTTTCTATGTGATATATAATAAAATGATCACCTCATCTCTCTTGCAGAATATTTATTAGCACAAACATTATTTGAAGCTTTATGTACTTTTGAATCATATTGAATACATTTTAATTTTTAACCTTTTTTATACTAAATCCCATTTAGCTTTCTCAATTCTGAGTGTATCGTGTTTTAGACTTGAGTGAAGAATCTTGCAGTTAACACTATTTTACATTATAAACATTAATTAGTAATTTTAGCTCTGGCAATCTCTCTTTCAATCTTTAATCTATCAAATTTATTCTAGAAGCCATCCTAATAGACACAACCTAATATCTTTAAGTGACCTCTATTATCTTTTTACAAAATGCTTCCTATTCTTTGAAAAAAACAACAGCCACATTGGTTTGATGGCTATTTTGCATGCTGACCCTTGTCTTTCAAAACACAGACACATATATTTTGGGAGGAAATACTTAATTTTGACCATTGGTTTGATGCAATTCAGTGGGACAGAAATATTAGTAATTTAGTATCACTTGTCCATCTAAAAGAAAGTGATATTTTTCAAGAGGGTAAAAAAAAATTTCTAGATCTGTTTCTAAAGGTATGAAAGAGCAAACTCAAAGCCCTAAGTTGAGACGGATTCAAGAAGCTGGCATCTAAAGCCAAAGTGATTACTTTTTATTGGAATGGCATAAACTGAAATAGGTAATCACTGAAAAACATCAGCTTTTTGGAGCAAGCCTTTTCTTTGAATGCTCTCAATACTTAGAGACTTGATATATTCTTTAACCTAATTTAAGAAGAATACAGAAAAATGTCTCAGATGTGAAAGGAATAATGAAGAGAGGCTTTTTGGAGCCAAGAGAGGTGTAATAGCTAGATATATCTTACTGTTGTCAGATACTTTACCTATTTCTGGGATTAACAAAAAAGGTTGATTTCAAGAAGCAAAGCAACTGTTCTCTATTTCCAATTATCCTGCTGCTCTGTATTTTAGGAACATATTTGTTTTACCCATCCAGCCCTACACAGGCTGTTTTCCTAGATTTAAGTGGTATACAGAAATTTCTTCCCAGGTCTGTATGCTGCTAGTCTTTTTGCAAATTACATTTTAATGATATAGAATCATTTATAAGGTGCTTGGGTTAAACTAAAGACTTAAGACCTGGTTACTAGGAATTCTTCAAGCCATCACTAGTGTCTACGAAAGGTTGGCAGGCTCTTAAGTACATAAAGTCCTGAGAAACCATTTTAGCAAAGGTTTGAATTTGGAACTTGATACTAACACATTTTTAAAGCGAAGTAGACATTTGATATCACCTCAAACTAGGCAATATCTTGGAACTCTAATAAATAAATTGGAAGTAGTTAGGATGCTGTGTTTCAAAAAAATTGTTTATTGTTACATACAGAAGTCCCAAGACACCATTACACATCAGGATATAGTTCCTAGCAGTCCTTGTTGAATTGCTCTTCATCAAGATTCTGCTCCTGGAGAGACTGAAACTGGAGAGTTTTCTGCAAGCCGATGAAAAGAAAATATGTTTTTGCTTTTTGTCATTTGACACACCAACCCTGCTCTTCATTTTAGATCTTCTTTCTTGCTTGTATTGTCTCCATTCTCTGTGGTATTCTTATCTTCCATTTAAAATTCCCAGCTGCAGACCAGTTTTCAGGAGAAAGCTGAACTCTGTGTCTCTGACTTTCCAATTTCCTTTTATTTTCCTTACAGATATCATTTGTGGTGGGGAGGAAAGGCAAGGGCATTTTTTAATAGCATCCATTAAAGTGGATTACTTTCTAGATGACAATTTAAATAAAATTATTTCATTTACATGAATACCTAGTTTCGTTTCTGAAATATGAATATGAATAGAACAGTGCTTTATCAAAGAAGGTGAATGCCCTAAAATAGAGAATGGTGAAATTCTATTGTAATGCTGTCTTTCATTTAAAGTCTGGGAGTAGTGATCTTAAAAATAAAAACAGGTTGAGTGAAGCTAATCTTCCTAAGTGGCATGTTGGATAGTAGATGAGGCTATCTAGCTGCACGTTTTCTAATGTTGACGACAAAAAGTTTTCTTTTAGTGTGATAGATACTTTTTACTTGTAAGTGAGAGTCTGAGATCTTATTTGTAAAGATTAACACAATTATTTTGCCTGGTACTTTGTGAGTATCTTTTACTGACATTTAGCTTTTCCTATATTTATGCCATTGGTATCCAAACCAAACAATTTTGAAGTTTATAGCGTCTATACATGTTTTCTTTATTTTAACCTCTCTCTACACCTGGAAAGGTGGTTTTTAAATCATAGGTATTAATAATGTTTGTATTAATTAATTAATAGGTATTAATTAATTAATAGGTATTAATTATTAATAATTAATAGGTATTAATGTTTGTTGTTTGAGTATACATTTTCTGTTTCTAGGAAAAATGTATTTTCTTTCCTAAATGCTGCTTCTGGATTAAATGTCCCTATATTCATATACTTTTGACATTGAGTATTCTATAAAATCCTTATATTTCAGAACAAACTAGTATTTTTTCTAATAGAATAAGATCAATTGTCTAATGTCTAGACTCTGTAATTTACCCCAAAATTGAATAATCCTTTATTGTCCTTTGCTGTGGAAATATCTGTTGAAAATAATATCGGTGATCTATAAAGTGTAAGTTGAGAGGGATTTGGCTAGGATAACAAAATTTCATCCTTTTAAATAATACTATAAATATCATATACATCATTTAGCCTTAGAAATTTTTAATTGATTTAATTCTGTATCTGAGGACCATTTTAGATTTTGTGCTGATTTTTCTAATGAACAGTCATGTACTCTTAAACTTCGACTTAAAATGTAACTTAGTGTTATCCCTAAATCTAAAGTAACCTCAGAGTCCTAAGTACATAATTAATTTTCAGCTTATAAGACACAATCTGTAGGATTGTCTCTTCTGAGACTTCAACTTTCATCAGATAAACAGAACACTTAATTTACAACGCAAAATAGTAATTCCATCATGTAGCTATCTAACAAGAATGTTCACCACCATATATGACAAAATGGACTCTAGATTTGGTTAAATACACAGGACATAATGATTACCTAGAAATGTAACCTCTATTAAGATTACTTCAAAATAATGCTTGGATAGTGTCAATGAAATCAAGTCTGTGTAAAGCAGGCTTTGTCACAAATCGGAATAGTATATTGATCCCAAATCCTGCATATTAAGTTTTTTATTATATTTGAATAATCTATACATACAATACAATATGATCATTCAAAGAGCAACATTTAGTTTTAGTCGACACAAGAAATTATTTTCTGCAAGTGTGTTACCCTTCCAGCCACTGTTTCTCTGAATAGTGGCTGACTTTTTCATCCCCAGCATTCATCTTAAGCACTCATTTTACCTCACTCCCTTGAATTTCTGTAAAAATAAAGCCAAATAAACTACTTACTTTTTATTTCCATATTTGTGATCTAAGTTAAATGCTCACAAAATAAAAGTAACTGACTTGCTAGCTGTTTTAGAATATGGAAGAGAAAAAAACCTCAAATCCATTTCTATTAATATTTCCCCAGGCACGATTAGTTTTGGGAATTTATTACAGTGTCATGCCGCACCCAGGATCTGTATTTTTTTTTTATAAATGTACTTTAAGTTCTGGGGTACATGTGCAGATCTTGCAGGATTGTTGCATAGGTACACACATGCCATGGTGATTTGCTGTCTCCATCCCCCCATCACCTACATCAGGCAATTCTCCCAGAGTTATCCCTCACCAACCTCCCTGCTTCCCGCTGTCCCTCCCCTACCCCCCCTGCCCCGCCCAGCAACAGACCCCAGCGTTCGATGTTCCC